>CM072516.1:63986481-64001481 GCA_036898135.1 Oncomelania hupensis
TGATGATGATGATGATGATGATGATGATGATGATTTGAAAGGCGCAGCATCAACCGTGCTAGTAGCATGCTAAGGAAAGGATGCACGCGCACAAGAGGAGAGAGAGGAAGAAAAGGGGTGAGAGAGTGTCAGTGGTGTGGAATAATAGGGTAGGTGGAAGGGGGAGAAGAGGGAGAGGATGGGGTTAGGGGAGCATACACGATATCGCGACACAAGCCCCAACAGGAATTCTGGTTACACTGTCAGTATGGCGAAGTTGATCTGAGCGGGTTTTGAGGGCAATTCCAAAGCCGATCTGTTGCTCTCCAATATCAGGCTAGGCTAGAACTGATCAGGACGAGCGGAACTTGCTTGATTCTGGAGAACAGTGCTGGTTTTTACATGGAATGGTTTTTTTGCTTGTTTCGTTGTCTGTTTGTTTCATTGAAAGTCTTTTTACCAAAGTGATTTGAGACTAGGGAATTTGGGTAAATACCCCAGAGTCTTCAACACTGACGATGATTTAAGGTTCAATGAGATTACTGGGATGGAAAAATACTGAGTTTGTTTTGGCGGGAAGAGAAGGGAACAATTGTACACTTTCAAAATGTAGGCCTCTGTTTGAATACCTTTAGTGTGGTTTGAATATTGATAGGGTAGTTTGAATGGGTCTTTCGTGTGGGTCTTTCGTGTCAGTCAATAATAAAATAGCAGCGTGCAGAGTTTCAAAAGAGAAATCAATGAGAAAGTGATCTTTGATAGTGGATACTTCTTAATCAGACACTGTCTTCGGTAGACGTGTCGTCTTAGGAAGACGTCATTGATCCTGCGGCACCGAAGTGCGGTATAGAAATTCCGCATGCGTCAGTAGCTGCGATGTCGTCACGGTTCACACCTCATTAGATTAACTCAAAAAATTATCGCTCGGGGGTTAGCTATCCTGTGTAGGTAACCGACATTGTCTTCGTCTTCGTTTATTCTTAGACGTTTCTGAGAATATTTTGGTTTAGTCGGGAATCAACGAGCCAAATGTCTTTCGATCGTTCAGTCCGTTTTGTCTAAACTTCATAGACAAGTTTATTAGGGTCAGTGGTCAGATTCCGCTTGCGTCGTCGTGTTTGCTCTATCTGAAAAATCAAGGTCGATGGGGTTAATTCTTTGCTAAACACGTTTCGCTCTAGATCTATATCTCTACATTGGCTAAACCGAGTTTGAACATTTTGAGCTTGCAAATTGTTCAAACAGTGGTCAATCTGCTGAATATATGTGAACAAAACTGTGTTATTATTAGCTTATAAAAAATGTGTGTATGCGTTTTGTATTTTATAATACATTGGAGTGGCTTGCCATCTTGTCCTTTTTTCTTTCTACCTCGTTTCTTTAAATTTTATCCATCCGTCTTCTTCTTCTTTCCGGAACAGCTTAGAAGGAAACTTAAAGCTACTGGGAAACCATACATTATTAGAATGAAAAGATTCCAGAAAGACATAATTATTATTGGACTGTGATCGTGGGTGTTCCAACACTGGTGAAAAATGACAATGACTGAATGTGACAAGTCACGATCGTCATGTGGGTATCTACATGCCGGTTTCTGATTCTAGTTCGAAAGCTGTGGTTGACGAAAATTTCAATAAAAGAAGTCTGTATCATCATAACAAAGAATCAAGAATTGTCGGATCACTGGACTGTGATCGTGGGAGTTCTGATAGTAAATGAAAGTCGATCACAATGGCTGAATGAGACAAAGTCACGATCGGAAACGTTGGTATCAGAATCAGTATACCAAACGGCAATGGTGGATCGATTAGCTGTAGTATATAAAAGAACAGTTTATAAGGAAGTACGAAGAGGTGGAGGGTGAGGGGTGAAGGTTTTATCGAAAGAGAGAGAGAGACGGACAGACAGACAGACAGAGACAGACACATTTCAGAGAGACAGACACAGCCAGGCACAGACAGGGACAGACAGACAAAAAATGATTGTTAGGATAGAATCTAATATTTTTTGTAAATCCAAGATGCTTTCCCTAAATCAAAAAGGCATAGATGTTGTGGAATAATAGATTGAGAATGTGTTTAGCCTGACGTTAGTAATAATAGAATTGGGTGGCCTGTGCTTCGGGTCAGGTCAGACGATACACTAGAAGCCTGGGGCGATTGTTCACTTTCAGTATCAAACGGTCATCTGACAATTAACGGTCCGAACACTACCGCACGGTCCAGCTCAAGGTTAAGCCCTATCGGTCTTAAGTAGCACGTGCCATGATGTCATAGGATGAATCAAACAAATGATCCAATGACCCAACACTAATCCAAAGATCCGGCAAATAATACTAAAACTTGGGAGATATTGTGTGAACGATTTTCTCATTCAGTATCTTCCCTGGTTTTTCTTAGATTCCTGTAGATTTTTGTGTCTTTTCAAACTCGAAACCTAGGTGGTTATTTGAAACGACTACAGAAAGGAGTCTTTGAGAAACATCTGTCTTCTCTCGACCAATCCCAGCACATAGCAATGTTTACTTTGATTTCAATGTCATAATATCAATCAGAAGGTTTATTGAGCGTCATGGTGGAGCTGAGCCTGACTTCCAGATTAATGTAAACCCACGGGGGCATTAACCTAGTAAAGTGGATCCTCCATAGCAAAGCGGCAGTGAATCGTCGGTAGCACAGCGGTAGCAGCCCTATATGTTACGGAGCTATCTAGGATGCTCTACGGCTTTGCTATACACTTTACTTGATGCATTAACACAGGAGCATTACACGTTGGGCGGATCCTAGATGGCGCAGCAGTAGATACCACAACCTTGGTATTATAAATAGAAATGGACCAACTGAGTGCTCTCTAACATTCAAGTCTTGTGGTCAGTCGTCAGCGAAGCTACTTGGAGGCTAACCGGCTCTGAGTCTGACACTGACAGAGCTCCTGCATTTACCAATCGCAGAGGTGTTGGGCAGATTTCCTGCCGACCTGCATCTTCCATCGCGGCGGACTAGCTTTGCCGACCTGCAGTTACCACTGCGGCGTTCATCCGACCAGCAATTACCACTGCGGTGGTCACAAATGCTCAACTCACACCTACTCATAGGAGGCGTTCAGACCCCAGCCGCTACTGCTTTGCAATGCCGAGGTGAGCCTTGTCTTGGCGATAGAGGGGACCGCTGTTGGCCCAGGAATCCTCGGATAGCCGTTGCTATTGAGAACTGGGGAGATCCCAAGACGGTACTCCACCTCAACCTTCATTTTCTCTTCCCTTGGGGCTCCTTGGACTGAGTGCCGGCGGCGGATCGGATCCGACCCAACGTTTAATGCCCTCTGGTTAATGCCCTTGGGATTAACTCCTAACTCCACTCTGCGGATGTGGCCTTAACAATATAGTGGTTATTATGGTACACGCTAATATCATGTTTCCAGAAGTCATTTGTGAATTAAGAATGTTGTTCTTATATGAACGCCTTTCCAGCTCAAAAAGATCTGCTCAGGGCTTTGAGCAACAAGGGAGCCTGGTTTATTAGATTGCTTTAAAAAAAATCATATCTAGAAACGAAGCGACACACAAGCAGCAATCACTCCTGGAAACCCAGCTAGATGTGACTGAGTACCGGTCCTCTCCCCTTTCCTCCCCCACCCCCTTTATTTTTAAAGCGGTGAAATTAACTCTTGCAGCGCATAGCTAGTATATATTTGGTTTTTCATATTTTTCTCTTTGATGGACCATTTTTTGTTTGTGTTTTTTTATGTTGGTGTTGATGTTGTTGCTTTGTTTGTTCATTTCTTATCGTAAAGATTTTATTAATTGGTGTGTGAACGCGTGAGAATTGCACGTTGAGTCGAGTTTTTATAGGAAAAGGCGCTATAAAAATATTGTTATTATTATTATTATTATTATTATTATTATTATTATTATTATTATTATTATTATTATTAACGCTGCGAGTGAGGAAGGGTTGGTATAAAGCTGACCCCGATAAAAGGGAGGATGTTAATGCTTTTCTCCTCCACAACCAAAAGTTGAAAGAAATTTTTTTTTTTTAAATTTCACATTAATTTCTTGTTTTTCCTCAGTTGGTCCGAAAACAAAAACAAAAAAATCATGAATAAATTGACGTGAGCGTGCAACCATCACCTGCTTTGGACAATGTTTGGTCATCAGTGTCCAGCGCAAAGCTCGTTTAGATTGCTGATGATACAAGACCCGGGGTCATCAAGTCTACTTTGATGGTTGGTTGAACAAGTTACGCCGGTGCCGCTTAAACAAATTAGAAGTGTGAGTTCCACTGTTATTCTCTCTCTCTCTCTCTCTCTCTCTCTCTCTCTCTCTCTCTCTCTCTCTCTCTCTCTCTCTCTCTCTCTCTCTCTCTCTCTATCTCTTTCTCTCTCTCTACGATAAGCTTCGGCGCGTGCCTGGAGATTCTCTTGATCCGGGCTTTTTGCAGCACGGAGCTCGGCGTGAGCGTGTCACATGTCAAAGGAAACTGACCTCTCGATTTTGCTTTCATTTGACGACCTGGCACTTTAAACTTTACGATGGACTCACGGACTTTATGATGGACTCCCTCTTTCACTGGGATGTCTAGCACAATCCTGAATCGTTTATGGTCCGTGGGGACTGAAGTTCACTATTGGGATTACTTGAGATGGCTAGTTGTAGTCTGGCCTTTGAGTATCTATGTGCAACCATCTTTTAGTCCTTGAGCAATTTAGTGATTTAGTGTTGAAGGGGGAAGGGGTGTAGAAGGAGTGGAGGTGGAGGGAGTTTGACGGTTGACATGTCAGTTTGAAGGAGTGAGATGTGTGTGAGAGGATTGGAGTGCTGTTTGGTTTTTGAGGAAAGGCGCGCGCGTGTGTGTGTGTGCGTGCGTGTGTGTGGGTGTGTGTTTGTTTGTGTGTGTGTGTGTGTGTATGTGTGCGTACGTGTGTGATTATGTTTAGACGTCTTTTGACTTGAGAATACACTTGAGAAACTACATACGTTTTGTTTTTTTTACACATCCCGTTATGCTGACGTCAAACCAATCATCCCTTAGAATTAGGGTTAGGGTAAGATTAGGGTTAAGGTTAGATCAATTAAAAGTTCTTAAAAAGGGGGACGAAAGATAACCCACTGTCAATACAAGGTCTGTAGCGTTTCATTAGTGTCATAACAACGCGGTCTAAACAAGGATGGGTGTGTGTGTGCGTGTGTGTGTGGGCATGTAGAAACGACGTTCTGATGACACACACATGGAACTCCACATGGTTTCTTCTGACTTTTTTGGAAGGCCGTACTATTTTGACGTCAAAATAGTGCTCCGTTGAGTTAGAGCTGTTTTAGCATTAGGGTTAGGTTAAGGGTTAGGGTTAGGGGTTAGGGTTAGGGATAGCTTCAAAAATTGGAAAATGTCAAAATAATGTCAAAGAAATGAAAAGTGTGTCAAAATAATCCCTGTGTAAAATAGGCCGGTAAAACCTTCCTGGCCGTTTTCCACCATCTTCACTTATTCTCTATTGAATCAGTTTAAATGTACATTTTATTTTAAGTCCATAAAACAATGTAACATTAATAACGCAATTTCGCATTATCATATTCGGCAAAAATGAAGTAATGTATCCAATGGAGGTGACCGATATGCCGCATTTTACAATGTGAGGCGGACACTGTGGACATGCATTATATATCGCGAACACTCCGAGAAACAGCCACTTCTTGCTTGGTGATTATTCTCTCTACTATAGAATTCAAAATAGCAACAGAAATAGCTAAAATATGGAATGTATGCAAACACAGCGCACGTCTTCGTGAAACTACAGGTGCGGAAACATCATCATAATTATGGATTAAATGTTAAATTAAAAAGAATCTTTTTAAACACTACAATTACAAAACAAAAGGAACGAGACATGTACAAAAGGACGATCCTCTTCACAGTGCAATTCCGTTTCAAAATCAACAATATCCCTTGCCCTTGGACATCATTTTGCTTGCGTAGTAAAAGTTACTACAGTCTTGTCTTTAAGAAGAAACGAAACAGACATATGAAATGTTATGAAGGCTTTGTAGTCTTTCTAGTGTCATACGTTCACTGACAAAAGCAACTATATCTGCCGCATTATCTTCATAGACTAGCCATTCCCTTCACCAAACAACGAACAACTTCAAAGTGACCAGCGCCGCGTCAACAGTTAAATGACCAAAGACTCGACAACACAAAAGGGAAAGCTGGACAATGGCCGACTCATGGACATGAAACAACGTAAAGACCAGACCCATAACCGTGATAAAGATACAAGACGAGTGAGGATAATGTTCATTTATTTCAAAGCTCGTTATTGTAGCCTGTGGTAGCAACAATTAAAGTAAATAATTATACCAAATCAACTTGTATGCTATGCTCTATGAGTTTTTACTTTCAGTGCACTATGCTCGAGTAGATCGTCTGCAAAAGTATGATGAGTTTCAGTAAAATACACATTTTAGTGAACAAAGGCGCAAGAGACTAATGCACAGTGAATATACTCAAACTGTAAAAGTAAAACAAAATGCTACAACTGAATTGCAAACCTGTGTTTTAAAACTTCCATTGTTATGTGAAACTTATCATCAAATACATGCATACACGTCTATGGTGATAAGTTTCACATAACAAATGAAAACTCAGTACCACAATAAAGTTTTCTTCTCTTGGCACCAGAAATCCTCCCATTAAAAAGGAAAGTAACAGGTTACGTTACTGATAACTGTTTCTAAAAAATATCCAACATTTCTTTTGAATCGACTTTCAATTTGCCATTTTATATTTCTGGCTTGGATACAGAAATCTATCTGAGATGGTAAAAGTGGTTCCAGTAAAATGAAAGTGACTCATCGGAGATGGAACAACCTTTTGCACGGCAGACTATAGGGTTCGGATATCAGTTAGTTAGTTAGTGGGTAGATTAACGTCCCCGGACACATAAAGCGTATGGGGGACACAGTTCTTTTAGGTGTCTATTTATAGAAAGGTCAGAGGGCAGCTGTTGTCGATAGTCCAGGTGGGAATTTTGTGAGGTAGGCGGGAGCAATTCGCGTGTTTCATCTCTTAAATTGATAAGACGACAAATGTTTCATGCTTGGCTGATCTATCTTGCGAGGTTTCATCTCGTACCCTCATGAAATGACCATGGTAGATGGCAATGCTTCATGGCCAGTGAACATGTCTCAATAGTTTTAGGTTTGGTATGCTTTGGTTGGGAAGTGTGTGTGTGTGTGTGTGTGTGTGTGTGTGGGTGTGTGTGTGTGTGTGTGTGTGTGGAAAAGAGGGTGGTTGTCTTCCATACATTTTCCCTCGCTCACACACACACATACACACACACACACGCGCACACACACCCACACACACTTTATTATACTGTTTTTTAGGAGGGGACCGAACAAGCAAGAAATTATTTAAGTGTCAAAAGAAAATACCGCAGGCTCTTCTTCTTCTTCTTCTTCTTCTTCTTCTTCTTCTTCTTCTTCTTCTTCTTCTTCTTCTTCTTCTTCTTCTTCTTCTTCTTCTTCTTCTTCTTCTTCAACTCCCTCCCTCCACTCCCGCGTACTTTCTTCAAACCATTAGGTTTATATATATATAAAAAAAATTTTTTTAAAGGAGTGTTGGTTGGCTTCTTCTTCTTCTTCTTTAGTAGATTAACGTCCCCGGACACATTGAGCGTATAGGGGACAGCTTGCCTTGGTTGGTTGGCTTGTTTGTTTGTTTGTTTTGTTTGTATCAGTTTATAGTCCCCTCTCTTCCCGATAAGGATTTTCAGAGAGGAGACTCTATGATTGATTGTTGGTTGGCTACAATAAGCAGTTTCTTTTATACGCGACCTCTCTCTCCTCATAAAACATCATCGTCTTGACGTAGGTTGACTCGTGTGACTAAACCATGACGACGTAACAATTTTTCATTCAATCTCCCACTGCAGTTTAACCGTGTTGTAATTTTTAGTCACATTCACCGAATGGTGTTGTTGTTTTTTTGTTTTCTTTTTTCTTGGTGTAAACAGAATTGTATTATTATTATTATTATTATTATTATTATTATTATTATTATTATTATTATTATTATTATTATTATTATTATTATTATTATTATTATTATTAATGAGACAAGCAAGCAAAACATGAAAAACATAAAGGGCACACAAAAGCAAAGCTTAAATCAGTGCTACCATTTGACAAACGATAACATTGAAATGTCTCTAGCGAATAGAAACAAATACAAAGTAAGAAAAAGCAATAATATGTTAATTAATCTTCTTAACAAAAAATTGCATACAACTATATATAGTATAAGAGGGAAGAAATACAAGAAAACCGAGGGAGGGAAATGTAATAAAGAAATAAATGAAGGAACTAACTGCATTTCCTTTCTTCGTGATAGTATAGTATAGTATAGTATAGTATAGTATAGTATAGTATAGTATAGTATAGTATAGTATAGTATAGTATAGTATAGTATAGTATAGTATAGTATAGTATAGTATAGTATAGTATAGTATAGTATAGTATAGTCTTGTATAGTATAGTATAGTATAGTATAGTATAGTATAGTATAGTATAGTATAGTATAGTATAGTATAGTATAGTATAGTATAGTAGAGTATAGGATAGTATAGTATAGTATAGGATAGTATAGTATAGTAGGGCTATCGGCCTTTTTCCCTCTAGATAAACGTGCATTTAAGAGCACGCGTATTGCTCGTCACAGTAGGAATGGCAGGTTTTCAGTCATCAGTTGTCTGATGAATTTTGCCTATCAGAGGGAGGTGGGGTAAGAGAATCTCCAAATATGTCAGTGGAGTACACTATGTTGGACAAAACAAAACCAACTAGGCCATTTTAAAATGCATTTGTGGTATCTGTGACAACGTCCCCTGCCAGAATGTTCCATGTGTTAGTAATGTTGTTATTGAAAAAGTGCAGGTATAAACAAGAATGCAGTCTTTTTTGTTAATGTATATTCATGACTTCGGGTCGGTGTTCGTGTAAAGGTCTAATATCACAGACGTCGTCACATAGATTTATAAAGGTAAAGTATTTTTCACCCATAAAAACCTGCTTAATATTTTTTTTAATGATTTCCTATTCTTCTCCCCCTCTTACTCCAAACTTTTCTCCTCCTCCTCCTCCTCCTCCTCCTGCCTCTTCTTCTTCTTCTTCTTCTTCTTCTTCTTCTTCTTCTTCTTCTTCTTCTTCTTCTTCTTCGTCTTCTTCTTCTTCTTCGTTGTCGTCGTCGTCGTCGTCGTATTCGTTTTTTACTTGTATTTTCTTCCATTTTTCATTTTTTTTCCCTTTCTTTCTTTCCTTTTGCCCGAGGCTATATATTCTTTCTTTTTTGTGTCCTTTTTTTGTTGTTTATTTCCTTCGTCATTTTTTCACCTTAATCTTCTTCTTACATCTTCTTTTTTTTCTTCTGACGAGCTGTATCAGTTGACTTTTTGTCTTTAACATTTTGACTTCGACTTTCTTCTTCTTCTTCTTCTTCTTCTTCTTCTTCTTCTTCTTCTTCTTCTTCTTCTTCTTCTTCTTCTTCTTCATCATCATCATTCTTCCTTCCTTCCTTCCTTCCTTTCTTTCTTCTTTTCTTACTCATCTTCGTCTATTTCTCCTCACCCCCACCACTAAGACCGTCCCAGAGTCTCGTTTTTATGAATGTAATTTGCTAATTACTGGTTCACCGGCTAGACTTATTAAAGTGGATCAAACTGCGGGGAAAAAAACGGGCGGGAAAAACCTTTATAGAATGTCTTATTTGCGCTATGAGATAACTTGTTTGCTTATTTATTCCTTCTTTTTTATTGTCTGTCTGATGTTCGCAAAATGTGAATCAAAACGTTGTGTCCCAGCATTCTATAAAGAGCGTTTGCATGCTGTTAGCAGAAAGTGACTTATCTCTTATGATACATGGACAGGCGCGCACGAGTAACTTCAGCGGAGCGTAACCTCACATTGACATGCCTATAAGCTGCAATGACTTTATTGTGGCTCGGCACAGCGAATAATGTGGTACCTGTTGTGCTAAGCGACGCCCAATGACGCTAAATCGGATTTTAAAATTAGTCGTAGTGAAGCCCTAGTGACGTTCACTGGAATAACAGACATTTAAAATTGTTTATACGCTTGTCGGAGAGCTTTCACCTCAGTAAAGTAGATTAATAAACTTTTATACTTGAACACAAACCAATTACATCAGATGCGCTTTAAATTCCTCTCACCTGTTAATTACCTGAGCGTTATTACAACCGTACAAACGCTTGTTAAGCATGTTGTTAACCATGATTTACACATTTTGCAGACTAGTATCCGTACATTCACATCCATTAGCCATTTATCTAAATAATATTTTGTTATGACTTACGGCTTTTCTTTCATTGAAGGTAAGCCTAGCCTATGTTTCTTCTGTGTGACGCTTGGATTTGTTCAGGAATTTGTATTCTGTTTAACTGTTGACTTACAATTCACTGCATTTAATAGCTCATTTGAACAAGGATTGAAGATTAATATCGTCCATGCGTACACGCCCATGACGCTCACAAAAGGAGATTGCTACAAACGAGAAGGTAGTTTGTGTTTGCAAGGGGGGATAAGATAGGCTACAGTCAAGAAATGTTCATATCCTATCCTATTCTGTCCCGTAACTCGGAGGTCGTAGGGGCACCATAGATGATCGTTTAACCAGCGTACTCCATCTTTTTTTTGTCCTCAGCAACCCTCATGGCCTCGCTCGGTGTCAAATGTCCTCGAATGTCGTTCTCCCACCTCCCTTCCGGTCTTCCTCCTCCCCCACCTCCCCGCACCGTACCCAGCATGATGGTCCCCGCAAGGCCCCATGATCTGGTGACGCGGCCATACCATCGGAGTCTCCGTACCGTTTCCTCACCACCGCGAGCAGGCCATCGTGTTGTCCAAAGGCTTGCATGATGGTCTGTCGGACTTCACCGCTGGTGATGTGCTGGGCATAGGAAAGGCCCTGTAGTCTTCCGCAGCACCCCATCTCCATGCTCTGCATTCTTCGCTGCAGAAATGTTACACTGTGGAAAATAAATTGTATATATTTACGTCCTCTATGGGTAAAAAACAAACATACCGGGATAAATACATTTCAAAATATTCGGCCTTTGTTAATTCGTGAATCTTTAATTTCCAGGAATTATGTGGGATTCTTAAAGCTTTTATTTCCTCCTCTTGTTTTTCTTTTTCTTCTTCTCCTCCCCCCTCCTCTGCTTCTCAAACACCTAACTATATCATTTATTTTCTGTAGAAGTAGTACTCCCACTTTGTTGAAATTTAGTGCTTAAAATTACCACTATTTCTGTCATTCCCATTTGTTCTTTATCGTTTCTAATCTATTTCATCAATCTATTATTATCTTCGCTAGACCAGTCATCCCATAAGATGCCTTTATTGTAAAGTGACCGGCTGGTGGGGTGCCTTCAGTGTTACCATTAGGGTTGTTTTAGCAGACCTTTTATATGGATCTTTCAACCAAGTTGTGGTCATGATTCGGCTCTTTGCAATCCGCTGGACCCTATAAAAAATGACTAACTGGACGCACGTTGGCCTGTCCATAGACTACACATAACTATGGTCTATGGTCTGTCGTTTTCAGAAAACAAATACGTTGATTTATTGTCTATAATAAAGCGAGGGAATCTAGTAAAAAGAGACCTTTTCATATATTTTTAGGCCCATATTAGTGTCTCGAAATTTAAAGTTAATGCTTTAGCATCCATGTTTTATCGTTATATCCTTATAGCCTGTTGCAACAGCATTTTGGTGTCGTTTTTGTTATTATTCGTTAATTTACGTTCTTAACTTGGCATTTTGAATGTGAATACAAGTATGTTTGCACTATCCGTTATGGAAATATCTTAATATTAGTATAAAAGCTGGCATAACCTTCGGGATTAAAAAAAAATCCCGTCAGACATCTTCCCAATTGAATAGACAACAATGTATTAATGTTTGGGAGGGAAATGGAATCCATTGTTTCCGGATTGCAAGATTATTTTGTATTTGCTTATTTATCAGTTAATTCTTTGAAATAATCGGGAATCAGAACTAGTGAAATGTCGGTCCATCTGCCCGGCAGTCCATCCGTCCGTTGCTTGACATGCATATCTCAGCAACCACTGAATAGATTTTGAACAACCTTCATAATTATGCACGTTGCCATCTTCCCGTGCCATCGCATTTTCTCTATCGCAAAGGTCAAGGTCAGTGGGTCTATTCTTTTGTACAATATCTCACAACGGCTGAATAAATTCTAATTATTTGTGTTATATATGTACTTTAAATCATGGCGTATCATACAGTGGTCGTCCTTTGGCCGATCGATCGGTCGGTATTCTGGAGAAAAACATGCTTTTTAAAATAAAAAAAAAGTGAAATTCGGGACGGCAGACTGACCAACCGACCGGACAAACAATGAATTATTGACCATTAGTCGAAGTACGAAATTTAATTCTTAGCGTCGTGTCTGAGCGTTATAAAAAGAGCGTCTGCTATAAGCAGTACATTACTTAGCTCCCTAGAACTACGTTATATTCAGCTGTACAAGATCACGAAATGACCGACATTTAGGTGGAAAAAAATCCTGGTAAAGTGTGACGTTGTGTAGCGAGCGCCACCATGTGTGATAACTGCCGCTAATTCGAACATTATACTGCAGAAAAGTGATGTTCCAAACGTAAGACATGGACAGACAGACAAACAGATAGATAGATAGCTAGCTAGATAGATAGCTAGATAGATAGCTAGATAGATAGCTAGATAGATAGCTAGATAGATAGATAGATAGATAGATAGATAGATAGATAGATAGATAGATAGATAGATAGATAGATAGATAGATAGATAGATAGATAGATGGATGGATGGATGGATGGATGGATGGATGGATGGATGGATGGATGGATGGATGGATGGATGGATGGATGGATGGATGGATGGATGGATGGATGGATGGATGGATGGATGGATGGATGGATGGATGGATGGATGGATGGATGGATGGATGGATGGATGGATGGATGGATGGATGGATGGATGGATGGATGGATGGATGGATGGATGGATGGATGGATGGATGGATAGATAGATAGATAGATAGATAGATAGATAGATAGATAGATAGATAGATAGATAGATAGATAGATAGATAGATAGATAGATAGATAGATAGATAGATAGATGGAAGTCCTATTTTGTTTCTATTCCATTATTTTATTACATACTAGTGGTTTTTGTACCCTGGCAAGCCAGGGTACACATGATGCTGTTTAAAATGTAGACAGAGAGAACTTTTGTCTGCGAGTTTCATTTCGACGATGATACCTCCCCATATCCCCCTTGATACCTCACCATACCCCCCCTGATGTCTCCCCGTCCCCCCCCCATGATGCCTCATCATACCCCCTTGATACCTCCCCGAACCCACTTGATACCTCCCCATACCCCTTGATACCTTCCATACCCCCTTGGTTCCTACCTGTACCCTCCTTAATTGATACTTCCCCGTTGATCGTTTCGCAGGTATGGATGAAAGGAATCGACCATCACCATACCCCCTTATATATACCCGTATCCCCGTTATGCCTACCCATGCCCCTTTAAACCTACCCATAGCCCCCTTTTACCTACACGTACCACCCCATCCCGATCCTTGGTAATAATAATAATAATAATAATAATAATAATAATAATAATAATAATAATAATAATAATAATAATAATAATAATAATAATAATGATGAATATAGAATAATACAAATAGAAATAAGAAAAAAACACCAAGGTTTTAAAATAAAATTTGATATAAGATATTATAATTGTTATTATAATAATAATTATTATTAGTTTATAAGTAATAATAATAATAATAATAATAATAATAATAATAATAATAATAATAATAATAATAATAATGAATATAGAATAATACAAATAGAAATCAGAAAAAACACCAAGGTTTTAAAAGAAAATTTGATATAAGATATAATAATAATAATAATAATAATAATAATAATAATAATAATAATAATAATAATAATAATAATAATAATAATAATAATTATTATTATTATTATTATTATTATTATTATAATTATTAATATTATTATTATTATTATTATTATTATTATTATTATTATTATTATTATTATTATTATTATTATTATTAAACTAAAGGTAAAAAGCCTAAAGTAAAAAGACAAATATCCATATTTTAGTGTACTAAAAAAAAAAAAAAAAAAAAGCGGGGGCCGGGTGAGATTTGAACTTGCGTCGCTCTGAACGGTAGGGAAATGGTTTTACTAACTAAGCTTCCAACGCTTCCTATGAAGACCATCAATTTTTTGGTCTATATGGGAAAACATGCTGAAACCTCAATTTGATTTTTAATGGAAGCGCGCGGAATGAGGCTATTACAGTTTGTGGACATTTTGTTTATTTATTTATCTCAGAAACGGTTAAACGTTCGGTAAGGAAATGTCGGCTATAACGGTTTCGCTGGTTTTGAGCACACAGCAGGCCGATCAGCAGTGCCCAGCACCTGCCCAGGTCAGCGTCCATACCGGACAAACTTTATAGTAGAGGCGAAGAAGGACTTCCGGCTAAGCAATTTATATATATATAGATGTGGGCGAGTGCGCGATAATTTTTTACCGTGAGATATGTGCGCTTTACAAATATGTTTCTTTATCCTCATCCTCATCATAATTATCATCATCATCATCATCATCATCATCATCATCATCATCATCATCATCATCATCATCATCATCATCATCATCATCATTTATCTGTAGTAAATCTCTCAATCTTTTGGCATGGTGTTGTTTGTTTATTTGTTTGTTTCGCCAAACTTTCTGTGACGTCAGAGAGTACAGAAGCCATTTAAATTGGCCTTTTTTTTTATTTTCCGTAACACAACATTACCCCCGTTGGGGTGCCGGGGGTTTCAGTATAAATAGTATTCCCACTTTCTGGAAATTTAGTGCTTTAAATTCCCA
>CM072516.1:64006481-64113981 GCA_036898135.1 Oncomelania hupensis
ATTGCTGTTGTTTTTTTGCGTGTCTTTTTAAAGCTGAGCGTCCTTTTGCCTGCCCCCGTTGGGGTGCCGGGGGTTTCAGTATAAATAGTATCCCCACTTTCTGGAAATTGAGTGCTTTAAATTCCCACTGTCGCTGTCTTTCTCATGTGTTCTTTCTCATTTCTACTCTGTTCTATCAATCTTCTATACTATCTTCTTCTTCGCTAGACCAGTCACCTACCTTTTTTCTTGAAAACTCTTCCGGGACAAAACTCCTTATTTGTGTGTGAGGTCTGTTGGATCAGCTTGGGAATATTGGACGCTTTCTGCCAGGTGGTCACTAAGGCTTCCTATGATGTTATTATTTAGCAATGTAGGCATTTTATATGTATGTGTTTTGTTGATATTTTATGATGATGTTTGTATTCTATTTTGTTGTTGTAAACGGGGGTTCGATAAATAAAGAGTATAGCCTCAGCGTCCCCTGCGTGGGATGTCTTTATTGTAAAGTGACTGGCTGGTGGAGTGCGCTCAGTGTTACCACTAGGGTTGTTTCAGCAGATCTTTTATGCGGATCAGGGGTTGTCTGGTCCTGATTTGACTCGGAAGAGTCCGAGGGACCTAAAGCAACAATCATGTAATGTAATGTCCTTTTGCCGGAAATACAAACGCAATGCGCAAAACTTGATCCGATCTGTTTATACCTGCCGTGAATCCACCAATACGCAAACAAGTGAGCAAACCTGATAACGTTGTTGATTGTTTTTGTATTACGTACCATAGACTTTGCTAAAGCAATTCTCGCTTCAAGGGAGTGCCCCTTTTAACGTCCAGCTGCCAATGGAAAGCAGTCTTAAGAGAGAGAGAGAGAGAGAGAGAGAGAGAGAGAGAGAGAGAGAGAGAGAGAGAGAGAGAGAGAGAGAGAGAGAGAGAGAGAGACAGACAGACAGACAGACAGACAGACAGACAGACAGACAGAGGCAGAGAGACAGAGACAGACAGAGACAGAGAGAGTGTCAGAGTCAACTTGTAATTTTGTTATTGTTTTTCTAACTCAACTGAGAAACTGAGAATATGAATAACACAATAGTGGCCACTTCAGTTTATGGAAGGTTAGTCAAAATATTTGTTGTTGAAAAAAAAACACGCATTCAGGTTCCATGTAGCTTCAAATTAATGTTTATGATTCCATTAAAGAGCCTGATGGCTTCGTTCAGCTCATGAACCCCATAAAGCTGTTGGTTTTGAACCTGCGGGGGATTCACACTTTTCTGCTATCCTATGCACCAACGGGAATCCCCTCAATGAAACATATTTCCGGTTTCTTTCTCCGCGTGTTTTAGTGAGTTATTTCCAAATATTCAAGAATAATAACATAAGTCACTGGCCACCAGTATCGTACGCTCACATTTTGTTTTGTTTTGCTGCAGTTTATTATCCCTTTCTATCGCCAGTGGCACGCCTAAACCCTACCTACCTAACATTATTTGTGAATTTTTGAAAAATATTCGGAAAAACATAACGCCCAGATGCTGGCTCGAACCCACACCTGTCAGGCGCCATTGGTTTCTGGCTTGTGGACAAGGCAAGTTAGTCCCGCCTTAGCCCACTTGGCCACAACGCTCGCCTAACATACTCAACTACTTCGTGTTTTGTGAAGGTTGCGACGGCGAAGCTATGGAAAACTACAAGAGTCTTCAGGTCCTGTTTCACTTTCTGTCGATGATCGACGCACCTCCGAAGTCGCCACAAATACAGGCCTCTACGATTGTTTTTTGCATCCTTTCACTGAGAATGTACTTCCTCCACCGTTTTTATACTTATCCCACTCGTTTTCTGGCTCTAACAATCGTCGTTTTCGGCAATTTGCCATATTTAAAAGTCACGCATCAAGCTTTGATAAAAGCAAAACAAGCCAGACCGGAACTTGGTTTCATTCTAACCTCGTTTTTATTTATAATGGCGATACCCACGAGTTTTTATGAGAGGTGCCGGAAAGTTGTGAATACTACCATGGCAACGGGCGTCCGCAGGAGCAGGCAAAGCAAAATGTCTGCCACCCGATCCGGAAAGTTGAGAGTTTGCGTTTTCGGACCCCTTTTGCTTATGCGTTTCCAGATGAAAAGAAAAGTGCAGAAACTTTTAAAAGAATACGATAGATAGATAGATAGATAGATAGATAGATAGATAGATAGATAGATAGATAGATAGATAGATAGATAGATAGATAGATAGATAGATAGATAGATAGATAGATAGATAGATAAATAGATATATATGTATATATATATACATGTATATATATCTCTCTCTCTCTCTCTCTCTCTCTATATATATATATATATATATATATATATATATATATATATATATATATATATCCCTATTCCCCCTTCCCCCCCCCCATCTTCCATCCTTGTCTGGCTAAACGGCGACCCCCTGGGGTTGGAGCCTAATTTGATATTTGCTGTTTCATCATTTGTTTGTTTAATAAAAGGACACAGGTGTTGTTTTTTTTAAAGGATAAAAAGTAATAAAATATTTGTTACAGACGACACTTTTTGTATAGGTCTTAGCAAGAGATTATTAATGGAAAGAAGACACATTTGAAATACTAATTTATTGTGGAGCTTATGAACATTATGATAATGAGCTCAATTACTGTTCAGATCATACACGCTTGTGAATCATTATAGAAGAATGCCTTTGATGCGTTTAAAAAAAAGCAAAAAAACTGAATAGTCTCGTGCTGTCTGTTCTTTTGTGGCGACATTTATATTGGTAGGGGTTTGGGGGTGAGTAGTTAATGCAGGTTTTACGCGCATGTAGTACTCGAAACTCCCCTTTTATGTAAGAAGTGAGGTTTGTGGTGAAGAGAGAGGTGTATCAAAAGTGGTTGGAGGGATGTGAACGCTATGATGTAAGATAATCCTTTTCTATTGACACACATTTATATAGCCCTTTTCTTACTTTATCTTATTACTAGTAGTATTTTATTTCAAAGGCAAATTCCAGGTCTTTGCTTATGAAAATGTAAACTTGTTCTTTCATTATGTGTAATATGCTGATGTAACATGTATAGTAGTCAATGCTGTGGTGTGGGTATGTGTATTCTTCGATTAGCTGTGATCCTGCCCGTTGTGTGTGTGTTTGTGGGTTGGGGGTGGATGCGTGTTTGTGCGTGTGGGGGTGGTTATCGTATCTTACATGCGACAAACCGAATTTCACTGCTTTTTTGTTTTGGTTTGGTTTGGTTTTGTGTGAATAAAGATTTCTTGATGCTGTAATAATAGAAATCTCGCCGTATTATGCGCCTGTGCTCGGTCTACACCTCTACACTGTCACGCAGGCCTACGCGCTAGCTAAACGGAAAGCACGCTTTGTTACGTCCCTAAAAGGATTTCGGGATTCCCGCCGTAATTGTTGGCGTATTCTTAACTGGACCAACTTACTGAGGGCGGGTTGCTCATTTGCCGCCTGCAGTGATACCAAGTGCAGCCTCTATGCAGGTTTGTTGAATGACCAACCATGCAGAAGATTTTTAATTAGTCCACATTAGGTCCACCCCTGTAATATTTATAGACGCCGGCACACGCATACGCACGCACGCACACACACATACACCCATTTGTACACAAATACACACACACACGTAAACACACACACAAACACACACGCACACATACACACCCATACTTACGCACTCAGAAGATACACGCACTGACGTGCACACAGCAGGGATATACATCATTAGGTGACCGAGGTAGGTTCACAAAACTGGTTAAAAGACAACTTAAAGTGGGCCCAATACGTAGATTAAAATTGCTGAGATTAAAAAAAAAAGTCTTATTCACGCAAAAAGATGATTATTTGCTTAAATTCCTACATCTTTTTTGTCGAACATATCCGAAGTTTAAATCTAAGCGTCGTGGCCGAGCTTTCTGCTAGTGCAGTAAATGGCTTTCTCCTTTAGAATACAGACACAGTACACTACACTACATAATTGTTGCTTTAGGTCCAGCGGACTCTTCCGAGCCAAATCAGGACCGGACAACCCCTGATCCGCATAAAAGTTATGCTGAAACAACCCTAGTGGGAAAACTGAATGCCCTCCACCAGCCAGTCACTTTACAATAAAGACATCCCACGCAGGGGACGCTGAGGCTGCACTCTAATTTATCGAACCCCCGTCTACAAAAACAAAATAGAATACAAACATCATTATAAATTATCAACAGAACATATACATATAAAATGCCTACATTGCTAAATAATAACATCATAGGAAGCCCTAGTGACCACCTGGCAGAAAGCGTCCAACATTCCCAAGCTGATCCAACAGACCTCATACACAAACAAGGAGTCTTGTCCCGGAAGAGTTTTCAAGAAAAAAGGTAGGTGACTGGTCTAGCGAAGAAGAAGATAGTATAGCAGATTGATAGAACAGAGCAGGACTGAGAAAGAGCAAATGAGAATGAGAATGAGACAGTGGGAATTTAAAGCATTAAATTTCCAGAAAGTGGGGATACTATTTATACTGAAACCCCCGGCACCCCAACGGGGGTATACAGACACAGGCTAACCACAAACAAAACACAGCGGAGCGTGATCAACAAACCCCAATGTGTTTGCTGTCGATTAGCCAAAGGAAATAATGTTGTCTGAGATGATGCTCAATTACTGTATTAGAGGCTCCTCTGCTGGCGAAGCCCGTGACGCTATCAAGGACCTCAATGACCTTTAAATGTCTATGTTTATACGTTCATCGGAATGCTTTCACATCAAGAATGTGGATGAATAAACTCTTCTATGACTATACTTACTTTCTAGTGTAAAAGGGTGAAAAAAAATTACATCAGACACATTTTAAATGATTGACCCCTCTCAAAACGAAAATTAGGACACAGTAACGTTCAGTTTACCTTTAAGCTTCTAAAACTGTAACAGCAATAACAACAACAAATTCCATACACATTGTAGTTGTTGAAGTAACGTCAAATCAACTTCAGAAGTAACAACCAACTTGTTTTATTGAGGAACATAACTCCTTTCAAATTCCAAAGTGTGGAACATAATTATGTATCGTTTGTGATACTAATAGACCAAATGAGTTCATTAAGAACACAAAGCCGGATACAATGATGTATGCCTTTAAGAGCAAAAATCAACTTTTGAAAAATGTAAGCGCTTTGTGTTCATAGAAAATCGCGACCTTTTAGTTTATGCAGTGCACGATAAAGATCTTTTATAAGAAAAACTTTTTTTTTCTTTCTTTTGAAGCTGTCTCTGTGCCGTTAGCAAAACCAATTTTCCTGTTTTTAGGTGGAATAAAGATTTGTTGACTTGACTTGCACATGAACGTCTTGAAAAGATTGAATCAAAACTGGTGAGAAATATAAGTCTGGTCTGACAAATATCATAAATAGCTTTAGCCTATTTTTAATTTTAATTTCAACTCTTTATTTTATTTTTTTTATATAGATTATTCACAAAAAAGATGGTGTCCTAAACCAATCAGCGCGTGAAACAGGGTATTGTCTGGAGATGCTGCTCGACTGTGGTGAGCAAAAAAACAACCTTATCATCATTCTCTTCAAGTCACTCATCAAACCAAATTGACGTTCATTTTCTAATTCTGCTGATGCCGTGATGATGTCCCTTTACGTCACAATGAACCTCACCATGAAAAGTCCACAATCTCGCATGACGTCGGCTATGATGGCACTTTTGAAAAAAAAAAAAAAAAAAGTCAGTCCATTCCGGTCGAGGAGTAATTTGTTTCTTCCATTTCGTTAAGCATGCACACTGCGTAATCACGGCCTGCAATTGTCCTTAAAGCTGTTCATCAGCTAACATTGGTTTACACTTCTTTCTTTACCCCAGGACTATCAATGTGGCCGCAGCCTTTACGTGCAAAAGCTTGCCACCTTTCATTTTAATGACACCTAATCATGCGCTGATGCAGATTAACGTTTAAATAAAGGGAAAACACTGCCAACTGATGAATGAATAGAACGAACTCATTAATGATTTCCAACGCTCGCTCGTCAAAAGCAATTCTCTCTTCTTTTTCTTCTCCATTTAGTAGTGTGTGTTTGTGTTTGTTTGTGGGTGTGTGTGTGTGTGTGTGTGTGTGTGTGTGTGTGTGTGTGTTTGTAATCCCAAATAATATCTGGAAATACTATGAAATAGTCGGGAAGCCCGGTCTGTCCCTCGGTCCGTTGCACACAATCTCTCAAGAACGACCGGACAGTATTGTTCAAATTTCATAGGAACATTACTGAGGTTAGTGGCCAGCCTCTTGTGCCATCGCATTTGCTCTACCACTAAGGTCAAGGTCGCTGGTGTAAATTCTTTGCTCAACATGTTTTGCGCTCAATGTCAAAATTCGATAGGCATATGTGATTTTTTAAAAAGGTTTACGGATAATTCACATAGTGGCCAATCATTTCTTTTTCTTTAAATTTGTGTTTCTTTAGGATCAAACCGAGCAAAAATATACACTTTTGAAAATGCTGCTTTTCAGCTACCCGTTTGTGTGTGTGTGTATGTGTGTGTGTGGGTGTGTGTGGGTGTGTGTGCGTGTGTATGTGTGGAGATGTAGAAACGCTGTTATTGTTACACACTGTTTATACTCTACCTACGTTCTTTTGACTTCCCCGTTATTTTGACGTCAAAACATTGTCCCGTTAGGTTTGTGTCTGTCTGTCGTGCCAATGGCATCAACACGGACATGAAAGTCCAAGGCCAATTCCTCAACGCGGCGCATAGCTTCGAATAATTAGGAGCCATTGTATCAGACAATGGATCCCGACAGGAAATCCTCTCCAGGATCGCACAAGCAACTGCTGCCCTGACAAGGTTGAAGCCCATTTGGAAAGACGGTACCATCAGTCTACACTCCTAGGTAAGTCTGCTGCGCTCCCTTGTCATCTCCATCTTCCTATACGCTTGCGAAACATGGACGCCCAAAGCAGACCTACAAGGAAGAATAGAAAACTTGGAGATGAGGTGCTACAGAAGACTTCTGGGCATTTCCTATACCCAGCACATCACCAACGACAGACCATCACACAAACCATTGGACAACACGATAACATGCTAAAGTGGTGAAGAAACTGAAACTCCGATGGTATGGCCACGTCATCAAAGCGTCAGGCTTGCAAAGACCCCCCATGAAAGGCACGGTGCAATTAGGCAGAAGAAGAAGGAGACAGGAAAAGAAGTGGGAGGACAACATTCGAGAATGGACTGGCTTGATACTGAGCGAAGCCATGAGGGTTGCTGAGGAGAGAGAAATATGGAGTACGCTGGTTAAACGATCATCTGTTGTGCCCCAACGACTTTCGAATTACGAGATAGGATAAGATAGGCTAGATGTCTGTGTCAGGAAATAAATTTGAATGACCTGCCATCTTGTTATCGTTTTTGGTCGCTGTCGTTCTTTTTACATGCATTCATTCCTCTTTGCCGGTTACAATGTAATCGTTGGTAAAAAGGGCGGACTTGATGCTTGTAGGCGAGCTTTTGAGTGAGTGAAAACCACTTCTTGATGTGTTTTAATTACCTGGACCTCTCACGGCGGCTTTGTGGCAAGCAGAACTAAGGGGATTACCACCAGACCATACTAGATGCAGACGCCGAGGGTGTCTTTTCAAGGATATAGAAACCTTAGTACCTGAGAACGCCGTCTGCATCGCCCTCACTACCCTCAGTGACTTACAGAAACAATGGACTTCAATTGATTTTACCATTACTTTTCATAGAATACGCGGTTTACTGCTTTCTTACTATCTAATGAGGCGTAGATCTAATTCTGAGGTCGCATAGATTCTTTGAGTTTTAGTTTTGCCTTGTTTTGCGTTTCTGTTTTATAATAAATAAACTGACTCATTCTTAGGTCTACTTTTAGGTTTTTGGTACGACAAACAAGAGTCCATTCAGTTTTACCGAACATTTTGACGTAGTTCTTTCAAGTGCATAAAGGTGAAATCATTTGCGTTGATTTGTGTGCTTAACCTAGAGCTAGATCATTAATTCTGTTACGTTCTTTAAGAACCTTCCTGTTTTATGGCTATTCTTAAAAGCCTATGTCATTCAGTCTGTTTATGTTTGTGTTGTCTAGATCTAGATCATGTAGTCTGAGTAGGTATATTTAAGCCCTGTTATAATTCACTTTCTTAAAGGTCTAGATCATTCAGTCTGTAGTTTCTTAAAGACTTAGATAGTTCAGTCTGTTAATGTTCTTAAAGGCCTAGATCATTCGGTTTATGTTCTTAAAGGTCTAGATCATTCAGTCTGTATTTTCTTAAAGACTTAGATCATTCAGTCTGCATGTTCTTAAAGGTCAAGATCATTTGGTCTGTTTATGTTCTCAAAATCTAGATCATTCAGTCGATATGCTCTTAAAGGCCTAGATCATTGATTTTGTTTATGTTCTTAAAGGCTTAGATAATTCAGTCTGCATGTTCTTAAAGACCTAGATCGTTGATTCTTTTTGTATTCTGAAAGGGTTATATCACTCAATATGTATTTACTGAAAGGCTTAGATAATACAGCCTGTATGTTCTTAAAGATCTAGATCATTCAGCCCTTATGTTCGTAAAGGGCATAAGTCGGTCATTCAGTCGGTTTTTCATCTTTTAGGGATTTTTATTATTATTATTTTTTTTTGGGGGGGGGGGGTGTGGAAGAAGGTGAGGGGGTGGTGAGGGGAGGGAGGCGGTACACATTTCGTTACTCTATAACAGTGACATATCAACATGTAAATTGTGTTAAATGTAATGCTATTGCAATGTAAGTGAATTGGGGAAGGAGGGAGGATACAAAGCAATATATTTTTTAACAAATCACTTTGAGGCTAAACCGCTTCAGTTGATGATCACTGGCGAAAGCTACAGGCTTAGTGTTCTTCAAAGCCTAGTGCTTTCATGTTGCTAAAGTCCTAGGTCATTGGTGTTCCAAGTTTTGAAATTCTGTTATCGTGTATGTTGTTTTAATTATGTTTTTAATGATATACATGCATGCTTTAAATCAGTTGACCTACTGGTCGCTCTTGAGTGCAAACTGCCTACTTGCTATTTGTTGCCATATAATGTTTCTCTTTTCACTGTTTTCTTTTGGCCGCCATGTGACAAACATGGATAATGTTTTTAATGTGTCAGCTTTAACGACCTCCTGGGGCCAGAGCTGCAAAGAAACTGTCAAATTTTTAAAAAGAATATATTCAAAGCCAAATTTGGAAACATTTTACAAAGGAACTTTTGTGAGCAGAACCCCGGCCACCCCACCAACTTCCCTCCACCCCCAATCTCTCTCTCTCTCTCTCTCTCTCTCTCTCTCTCTCTCTCTCTCTCTCTTTCTCTCTCTCTGACGGTTGAAACTCTTTGCTGTAAGTAAAGAAACGTGGACAGCTGAGCCCGACATGTGCCTCCAATAATTATGACGATGTGGTTTGTCGTCATCAACTGGAGCGGAAATGACGCATTGGGGCAGCGTCTTTACCCGTCACCCTGGAAACCTCAAGGAGGGTTAAGTTGTCCTGGTGTTGAATTTCAGCATTCAGGACGCGATTTTCTGGGATTAGAAACATATTTTGCTTTAACATGAAACGAGAAAAGAAGCTATTATGGCGGAAGTAACGATTTAAAGAAAGATGGCTTCTCAGCAAGCGACATCTTCAGTATGAAAGTGAGAACAGTGTGGGTCCAAGGTGGCTTGCTAAGAGTTTTGTTGGAACAGTGCTAGCGGGGTGCTAATGTGCTTTTTGGTCAAGGGTTTGTATGGTTTTGTGTGGTTTGAATACCACTGTGTGTCAAACTGACAAAAAAAAAATTAAAATTAAAGTCGTGTCACGTTTAAATATTAAACGACGACAGATGGAAATCGGATTCAATTCAACTTGAGGAATAAATTAAAAAGTAACATGATGCAAACGATATACGAGGGCCAATCTACCATGCTCTTGTTATAATGATTTCTTTTTCTGACTCATGTTTCAATATAATCATAATAATAGTGGAACTTTCTGTGAACCCATCAGATGAATCTTTTATGTTATCGTATGTGTCAGTACAGTCTGCGTGCAGTACACGTTTTTAGTGTAATTTCCCTCATCTCTGAAGGCGAGTAATTGTTCAAGAAAAATGCTCTCTTAAATGTCACAATTAGATTAAGATTTGAAGCAGTCGATCAATTCAAAGAATTTAAGGCTTATAACATTCAGAGGTGTAGGATTGCAAACTAGGGGTGAAAGAGGCGAGATTGAGTCCGCCGCAGACATCAGCTTGTTTTTCATCGAGTTTGGGAAAGTGTGGACTGTTAATTCCATCGTCTTCTTCGTTACCTTCGTCGTCGTCGTCTTTGTCATTACCACTTTTAAATAAAAAAACAATAGTCCTCACACCAACCTCTCAGTCATCTGCTGGACGCCCTGCTTTCGTCTTCACTGGCAAACGAGTGTCCTAGAAAAGGTGAGTACCGGATACACAAACACACAGCAAGAATTGCGTCATATTGTAAACTTCAGGCCTTTCAGGATACACAAACACACAGCAAGAATTGCGTCATATTGTAAACTTCAGGCCTTTCAGGATACACAAACACACACAGCAAGCATTGCGTCATATTGTAAACTTCAGGCCTTTCAGGATACACAAACACACAGCAAGAATTGCGTCATATTATAAACTTCAGGCCTATCAGGATACACAAACACACAGCAAGAATTGCGTCCTATTGTAAACCTCAGGCCTTTCAGGATACACAAACACACAGCAAGAATTGCGTCATAATTATTGTAAACTTCAGGCCTTTCAGGATACACAAACACACAGCAAGAATTGCGTCATAATTATTGTAAACTTCAGGCCTTTCAGGATACACAAACACACAGCAAGAATTGCGTCATATTGTAAACTTCAGGCCTTTCAGGATACACAAAACACACACAGCAAGCATTGCGTCATATTGTAAACCTCAGGCCTTTCAGGATACACAAACACACACAGCAAGCATTGCGTCATATTCTAAACCTCAGGCCTTTAAGGATATCGTTAGACGGTGTGCATCAAGCATGCATCAAGTTGGCGTCTTGGGCGGCTTGTGTGAGATCCCATTCTCGCCCAACGTCCTGAGCAGCTGTTTAAGCTAGAAAAGCCATATACAACAACAACCCGCAGTTATTTTATTGTTCAAAGTCATATTTTAATCAATTAACATACATTTTGGACTTCGTGTGTCCTATCTTATCCTATCCTATCCCGCGACTCGAAAGTCGTTGGGGCAAGAAAGATGATCGTTTAACCAGCGTACTCCATCTTTCTCTGTTCTCAGCAATCCTCATGGCTTCGCTCAGTGTCAAGCCAGTCCATTCTCGAATGTTGTCCTATCCTATCATATCGTATCCTATCCTATCCCGTAACTCGCAAGTCTTTGGGGCACCACAGATGATCGTTTAACCAGCGTACTCCATCTTTCTCTGGCCTCAGCAACCCTGATGGCTTCGCTCAATGTCAAGCCAGTCCGTTCTCGAATGTTGTCCTCCAACTTCTTTTTCGGTCTCCTTCTTCTTCTACCTCCTTGCACTATGCCTTGCAGGAGGGTCTTTGCAAGGCCTGATGATCTGTTGACGTGGCCGAACCATCGGAGTTTTCGTTTTTTCACCACTTGAGCAGGTCATCATGTTGTCTAAGGCTTGTGTGATGGTCTTGCGGACTTCGTCGTTGGTGATGTCCAGGATATAGGAAATGCCCATAAGTCTTCTGTAGAACCTCATATCCATGCTTTGTATTTTTCGTTGTAGATCTACTGTGAGAGTCCATGTTTCGCAAGGGTATAGGAAGATGGAGATAACAAGGGAGGCCTGATGCTCTTGTGACGTAGCCATACCATCGGAATTTTCGTTTCTTCACCAGCATTTCATCGTGTTGTCCATTGGCTTGTGTGATGGTCTGTCGGACTTCCCCCACTTTCCGTGACCACTCCCCCATCTTGCGGTCACTTTCCCCCTGTATTATTCCCCCACCCCCTGGTCTCTTCCCCCCCTCCTCGCCGCAGTATTCGTCCATCTCCTCGTCCCTCCTTTCCCACCCCCACCCCCTGGCCGACCACAGTTGCAATCTTTAATTTCTAGCTTCTAATATTGTGTTTTGTATATAAATCTATACCTATGAACACACTCAAATATTAGAACACTTGAAGAAAGAAAGTACACTACTGATGTTTGATTATGATTACTGAGAACATCACTGTCATCATTGATCATGAAATCAGTTTTGAAATATGTGCACTGAAAACGCTACTTTATGTTCTTGAAGTAGATGAAACGAAACAACCACAATAAGTACAATGAATCGATCAGGTCTATTCTGATTTCCTGGAAAGGCAAAAAGACGATAGAACACAGCGGATTCCTTGTTCCAGTGCTATAATAAGAAACTACTATAATTGTGAATACAAAAACGAAAGCAAATGCAAAGCAGCTGTGCATGTTAAGGTGCGTAAAAATTATTACGATGATGTGATGATGATGATGATGATGATGATGATGATGATGATGATGATGATGATGATGATGATGATGATGATGATGATGTATTATTTTGTATTTAGGAAGACATTTTTCATCAGTATTATTTGTTATCCATGCTTAACAATAACATGCTCCATTACACGTTAAACTTGAAGGTAATGTTCATTGTGTTGACATCTACTTCAACAGCTCCCAAAAAAAGCTGTGGTGCAAAATTCCCTCCAAGTTTGGCTTGGAATATTTCTGCCACCTCCGGGTCTTGCAGTTTGTCCAGGTCGAACGTCAGTCTGGTGCACTTTGCTGTGTTTACCCTCTTCAAGTGGAGCCGGAAGGACATCATCGCGAGATCGTGGTCACTTCTGATGTCTGCTCCTGGAAAAGTTCTTCTCCTGCCAATGTTGACGCTTGATCTGTTGTGATGCTCCCCGCTGGGACTGTGCCAGGTCCATCGTCTGGATTTTGTGTGGGGACCAAGTGTGTTTGCCAGTATCAGATTGTTGTATCTGGCAAACTCCAAGGTCTCAGACATCTGTCAATTTTGTCTCGTTTTTGGAGTGGGGTTCACATGTGGCGCCCCAGCTGTGGTACGCATCCTGGCCAACCGTAGCATTCCAGTTGCCTTGCGCTATGACTATGTCCTTCCTCGGCAGTTGGTCAAGGACAGCCTGCAGATATTCATAGAAATCCTCGACTTCGCTGTCGTCCTAGTCTGACGTTGGGGCATAGGTCTGGATGATGGTGATGTTGAAAGGGCTGCTCTCTGACGGATGGTAATGAGTCTACTGGAGACTGGGGGGCACCCATGACAAAGGTTAAAATATCTTTGTGGACCAAGAATCCAACACCATGTTCGTGCCTGTCATCTTTCCCGCTGAAGTAAAGCTTGTGGTCTTTGTCGGTCGTAGTTTCACTTATGCCTTTCCAGCACAGTTCGCTGATACTTAAAATGTTCCATCGATAGTGGTCCAGCTCAGGGCCTGGCCAGTTCTTCTATTTTTCCCTCCGCAGTTAAGGTCTTGATCCAGGTTCCTATGACGATATTGTCTCTCGTGCGGATCTTGCTAAGTTGTCCATCAGTAACCCACTTATCACCTCCGTCGTGGTGGCCAACGGAAGGCGCGGTCCTTGATAACCCGGGCGACGATCGATCCGGTATGGAGTGAGTGGTTCTTTTGATCATATGGTGTCTTGGGCAAGAAAGACCTTGCGGGGCAAAATCCTCTCCAGGCTATTGGCCGCTTCGTGTGTGCCTAAACTATAAAAACACTTTGAATTATTTCTTTATTATGTATTGTGTGTGTATATATATATATATTTTTTTTAAATCAAGCTGCAGAGCACATTTTGTGTAACTCCATACTATAATTATATAAGAGTAACAATTATTCAAGAAAGCGCCCTCTTAGAACTTGAATACTGCAGTGGATCAAAGATTTTAAGCTGACTATCAATGTACCCAAACTATAATTGTGCTTGAAATGAGAGAGAGAGAGAGAGAGAGAGAGAGAGAGAGAGAGAGAGAGAGAGAGAGAGAGAGAGAGAGAGAGAGAGAGAGAGAGAAACAAAACACAAAGTAACTGTTCTCCAAATTTTCGAGGTTTTATCTTATATATATATACACACATACAGAAAACTCCTTGTTTCTGGGAACATGCTAAAACACTGTTTAAAATTGACGGAAAGAGCGGAATTTTGCTACAAGGGTTCGGGTAAGGGTTAGTTGTAGATCTATCCCTAGCCCAAGCCCTTGCCCTAACCCTTTTCTCTATAAAAATGTGGGTTTTTTTTCGTCCCAAAAACCCATTTGCCTTCTTGGATTCTTAAATTGTATGAAACCAAAAGTGAGGACACTATCCGGCGTCAACAAACGGTTCGAAAACATTCTCAAACGGTTTGTAAAAGACAGTTGACCTAGAAACAAATACAGCGTGACCTAATTCGTCGCCTAGAGGAGACGAAACTTACTTTTCCTTGCGTTTTTAAAGTTATCTTGGATCTGGGAACATTCGCATGTTCCCAGATACCAAACTGTGTCCCCAGATAATCATACAAAAACACATGTACCTTGTTTCTGGAAACATTATATATATATATATATATATATATATATATATATATATATATATATATATATATATATATATATATATATATATATATATATATATATATATATATATAGACATGGATTGGTCTGATGTGGGGCATTTTCCAAAATTGGAGTTGATTGTGGGCCATAAAAAAATTGTGGGGCTTGTAAAACGCCCCGCAATTTTAACCTGTTTACAATATTGCCGCGGGCTTGCTGATTACTGTCCTGTACAAATCTCACATCAACGTTTTATATAAAATTTTTCCCACAAAATAACTGGATTGCCTCCCTTGTTTGTTTTTTTTTCAATCTGTCCGCCATGGTGATTTTAATCTTCAATTTGAAAGGAGAGTTACCTATATTGATTGCAACGAGAATGGTGTCACGAGGATTCAGAGAGCCTGTGCTTAAATCGGTTAGTTTTTAATTTTTTTATATATATATAAAATATAATGCCCCACAACAGAATGCCCCACAAACCAACACCAGACAGAAAACCCCACAATAGGTGAGGTTCATGTATATATATATATATATATATATATATATATATATATATATATATATATATATATATATATATATATATATATATATATATATATATATATATATATATTTATTTTTTTTTTTTTATATATATGTTATTTATTTATTTATTTATTAATCAAGCTGCAATCCTCATTTAAATACGAATATGATAGCTTTGTTATTTTGTGTAACTCCCTAATATAATTATATAGGCGTAAAATTATTCATTATATAGGCGTAAAAGTATTCAAGAAAAACGCCCTCTTTAAAGTTGAAAGCCATGATTTGAAGCTGTCTATTAATAAAAACTATTGGCGACCTATCTATTTTGCTACCGACACATCTTCGTCCACATGTCTTCTTTCCCGTTGGCGTCGCCTTGAGCCTCCCGTCCCCCTTTCCTCCCCCTTCCCCCAACTTATCCCTTTCCCCGCTTCCACCGTATGGAATATGTACGGCTGGTTTATGGTCTGTTTACTATTTTACTACTTGCCTATTACGTATTAGATTGAGTTGAAGTGGGTAACATTGTCATTGTGAACTGTAAGAACAAAATTTATTTCCTTTTCAAGCTGCGTGCGTACGTCCGTGTGAGTGTGTGTGTGGAGGTGTGTGTGTGGAGGTGGGTGTGTGTGTGAGTGAGATAAGTCAACTTAGGAAGAGATCGCGTGAGTATGACCAATAAAACAAACGGGAAGCTACTATGTTGACATGTCCATATTGTGATAATGATTACCTCCCTTGTAGTGTGTGTGTGCGTGTGTCCCTGTACCCTCAAAATGGCGCCTGTTCTGCGCGTGTGTTTGGTTGATCGTCTTCAGACGATAACATTTTAGGACGTGGAAAAACAATGAGGAGGACAGCCTTTACAACTGTATTTAATTTAATATCGCTGTTGGTGGAGTAGCGTGGTTATTTGATCACATCCGAGATTCTGGAAAGATATTGTTTGACCCAATGATAAACAAAGGAGTATAAGTGACGAGTTAGATGACTTGGGTGGAGGTGGGGGGGGGGAGAAGGTTCGAAAGAGCCAGAGGGTGGGGGAGGGGGATGAGGAGATAGTGAGTGGCAAATGGACAAAGCGATATAGAAGAAAATTGGGGTGAGGGAGGAGAGAGAAAAAAAAACAGAGAGAGAGAGAGAGAGAGAGAGCGAGCGAGCGAGAGAGAGAGAGAGAGAGCGAGAGAGAGAGAGAGAGATATTTGGTTGCTTGGACTGGAGCGACTAGAATTGATTTTCAACATTGAAAATGATAGCATGAAAGACCAACAGTTACCGAGAAACTCGCGGGTCCGTGATACCAAAACAAACAGTGAACTTCACGAAAAACAGTTTGAAAAGACCCAGGATTTGTAACGCAAACATAAAAGTGAAAAGTCATTGGAAACACAGATTTTAAGCCGGCGAGGATTTGTCCGAAACTCATACTGTCAAGGCAGTTTGTACAGACACACAGAGAGATATAAAGTGTTCAACTGCCGGTGAAGTCAGCACAAAGAGACAGTCACCCGTGTCAAATCTCCATCACCTCTCGGCGCCGGACGGACAAAGGCGTGACAAAGGCTGTTTGTCCAATGTGTTGGCGGTCAGGGCGACGTTGACCAAATCCTGTGTGAACAGAAATAAATCGTGCTAAATCCCTCTACCCCCTGGGCTGCAGTCTGTATCGTCTTTCCATTCCACGCCTTGACCGGTGACCACGTTTAGCACACCGCGTAGCCTAGCAGCCGCCAAGTGACAAAGGAACATTAAGGTTTACTTCTCTATTGCAAAAACACCCAGCTTCAGCATCCCCTGGCTAAACCCCTAACTTTACGACTATAACTTCGTAAGCTTACCCACCACTGGGTTTGAACCTAGGTCATCGAGGTGCCAGGCGAACGGTCTGCCACTGAGCTGCGTGGGCGGGTCAAGGACGCTATAAATAGTTTAAGACTGTTGTCTTCGTGCATCACAAAGATGGCCGGCTTGTATGTAATGTAGCATGCACCAGACCTGGTTTGGCTGCCTTTGTTGTGGCATATTTGCCTAAGGTCCCTGTCCCTGACCACCTGTAGGTCGCATAGCACTAACGATACCCGCCCTTGCTCTCCGACTGGCACCCTTATCTTCAAACATATAGAGCCACTGATACAACTATATTGTCCACTGGACGTCGTAGCTGCCCCTCTGAGGCGCTCCTCATCAAGTTATTTCCACTGCATCACGAGGACATTCTATTTTCATAATGATATTCTTAACAACACAGTCGCCTATACGCTAATGTGTCCGGGGACTATAATCTACCTAAAGAAAAGAAAAGAAAGAATCACAAAGACACGTGTTTTTGATTTGATGATGATGATCATTGTTGTCAAGGTGGCGACGTAGTGATTCGTCCTTAACGCTAACGCAATAGAATGTTAAGCTTCGTTATTCCTCCTTCGTGCATCAGGCTCTGATGACGTAGATTTTGGCACTGGTCTAAATGTAGTATGACGTCATCAGGAAAGAAGACTCGGTGTGATGCAAGGTATGATCAGTTCCGCTTTCCTGTCACTGGGTATTTACAGTCTCTCTCTCTCTCTCTCTCTCTCTCTCTCTCTCTCTCTCTCTCTCTCTCTCTCTCTCTCTCTCTCTCTCTCTCTCTCTCTCTTTCTCTCTCTCTCTCTCTCTGCATGAGTTGCTTGTTTAATGTATCTTTGATATTCAGCATAGTGGCACTCAGTATATTGACATATGAATTCCATCCGACATGGTAGTGTCAGTACTATTACGCATGCAGGTCGAATACAGATAATCTTAATTCTATATTTCTCTGTGAACTCAAAACGTATCCCATAACTCGGTGCCCATACGACCTCCGAGTTATGGGATAGGATAGGAACTCAAAACGTCATTTCAAGATACAAGGTACAACATGATTTATAGTCCTCGTTAACTTAAAAGGAAACTTGTCATTCGTTTAAGAGCCAGTCGGATAAATCATACTCAGAATCAGAACCTTTATTGTCCTAAACAGCAAGGAAAACTTTCAATTGAGTTCTCAAATTAATCTAATGTGCAGTCTGAGTTTTATCGTTTTTCCAAGCGGTACTTGGACTCTCTGATGTCTCTCAGTGTGATATGAGAACCCTGGTCAGCTTGCTGCGTGCATGAGACAGCTCTATATTACCTGCCTGTTTATATAATCACTGTTTAAATCTGAGTTTCAACTTTTCGCCAAAGCAGTATTTGTAGTCTATAAAGTCGCGCTGCGTGTTTTGTTTGAAGAACGTCGTCACAGTGAGCGAGACTGGCGCCGGGTGGGGATCGGGCTGTAATGAATACCCGTTAACCAGGCCCTTTAGATACCCCGATTTGTGTTTTACTTTCACGATCTCTTCATAAGGCCAGACGGTGATTGAGTGCACTGAGGAACGGGCTAAGTGCTTTTGGAAACAGTATTACTCCTGATGGGCGTGGGTGATGATGACTTTTACACAGAACCCCCACCTCTCTCTCTCTCTCTCTCTCTCTCTCTCTCTCTCTCTCTCTCTCTCTGATGTGTGTGTTGTTGTTTTATACATCAATTAATCACGTTCATCTCAACTATTTAATACCGGTCCTGATTTGGCTCGGAAGAGTCCGCTGGACCTAAAGCAACAATCAATCAATCAATCAATCAACTATTTAATAATTCAAGAGATTAAAGAGTTGCTCGCAGCAACACATCACCACCATTCTGCATAAAACAGTTTGATATTGTGTGTTCGATGATACTCTTTAGCGTTCAATAATCTTGTTGTTATTATTATTATTATTATTATTATTATTATTATTATTATTATTATTATTATTATTATTATTATTATTATTATTATTATTCACAGACTACCACAATGAATATGGAGACAGCGATCCTTTAGCATCACGAGATAAAGAGGAGATGGCCTCAACCATCTGCTGGATGGCGCGCGCGGTAATGCCAGGCGTAATTTTGCGGACAATTCAATTCAATTAAGTCCAGTTCAATAACTTATTTTCAAGTCTGTTGACATACTTGTGAATTTAGACCACACAGTAATTCACACGCATGGACACACAACATTTGGCCCAATCTTACAACTTGACATTGAACTATAACCATAAAAGAAACATTAGCCTACTACACACGTTAACCAACCGCAGACATGTGCATTATACTGGCAATATCTATTATTGCCGGACTATCAGGCAGCAAAATAGCAACTGATTCTGGAGTATTTACATTGATTTGCTTATCTTTAAATAACGGCACAAAAATAGGATATTCATATAAACTATTATGTTTGGGCGTAAACAGGTAGGCTTACAAACTACATTTTTTGACAACTTGGTGTTTACCATGGAATTTACTCTTGACTTACATAAATGTTTTGGACAAGAACAGAAAATCAACCTTTGTAGGCAAACTTAAACACCATGTGGGCGTCTCGAGTTCAGTTCTGGGCTTACACGGTTTGTACTAAACTTTATTTTCCAAGGACCTTGAGTAGCTTTTTGAACTGAGCTGAAGCTTGCTCTACACAAAGCCGAATTGGGCGGTACAAGGTGTGGTTGTCACTGTGAGTTGGTTGGTCGTTTCACTATACACTGCGTAGTTGAGACTAACCGAGGTTTTACGTTGGCCTCTCTCTCCTTTAGTAAGCCTGGTCCAGTCTCAGCTATGTTGACCAGTGACCCAGACGGAATTTAACACCAAAAGCCAACAAAGATCCAGTACTAAAGCGGCACTGCGTGTGACTGTACTGGGGAGGCTTTGTCAATGTAGTCAGTCAGTCGCCATACCAGTATAGTACACACACAGAGATAGTTAGTTAATTAGTTAGTTAGTTAGTCATTGTTAGTTAGTTAGTCATTGTTTATAGGATCCAGCGGGCTGCAAAGAGCCGAATCAGGACCACAACTTGGTTGAAAGAGGACTCACCCCCGATCCGTATAAAGGATCTGCTGAAACAACCTTCATGGTAACACTGAAGGCACTCCACCAGTTGGTCACCTTACATGGAACTTTGTCCTTTAAATAGATAAAGGCATCCCATGAAAGGGGCGCTGAGGCTGTACTCCAATTTATCGAACCCACGTTTCCCAAAACAAAATAGACTATAAACGTTATTATAAAATAATAACACAATACATACATATAAAATGCCTACATTGCTAAATAATAATACAATAGAATGCATTAGTGACCATTTGGCAGAAAGCGTCCAATATCCCCAAGCTGACCCAACAGATCCCATACACGAACGAGGAGTTTGGGCGGAGTTTTCAAGAAAAACATATAGATGACTTGTCTGGCTAAGAAGATAGTAGATTGATAGAACAGATAAGGAACGAGAAAGAACAAATGAGAATGACAGAAACTGTGGTAATTTAAAGCACTAAATTTCCACAAAGTGGGGTTACTGTTTATAGAGAAAACCGTGACACTTAGTTACAAAAACTACGTAACACATGTTGGCATTACATGCCTAGTCTATGCCTATATCTCTGAGCTCTGTGTCTGTGTGACACAGAGTTTAGGTGGTCACTGGATTGGATGGATAACAGAGCAGCTAATTATAGCATATAGATCTATATTGCAAAATTGTATACCCTCCAACCATTTTTTTAAATTAAATTTTTATGTTTATTTTACTGTTTTTGTTTGCTATTCATATAAAAAATAATAAAAAAAAATTCTCAACCATTCCCCCGAAATTGAAGTTACCTTCTCAACGAAAGCGCGACAGCCGCAAGCGCAGTACCGCCCAGGAAAAGAAGGGATATGACCTAGTGCATGGATGTACTTAATATGTGTATGGCACTCACCTGTCTAGGACAGGAGCTGTACAGTCTCAAAGTCTCTGTTATGGAGAGGGAGAGAAAGAGAGACAGAGAGAGACAGAGAGAGAGATCAGTGTTTCTTGTCTCACAGTAGTTCTTAAGACAAGAAGAATTATTGCCCGTGCGCTCGGTGTTGCAAGTTTTTGGTAGCCCAAGGTTCTTCAATAAACTAATCCCTTGATGTTTATTATTAAGTAATGCGTCCTAGCAATTATATCAGCATGGTACATCTCACTTACAATAAACTATTTTTTTATATCGTAACATTATAATCATGGTAGTCATGGTATTCTGCAATAAATCAGTATTAAATGTACAGTAACCATTGTACCTCGTCCCACAATATAAAATTATTTCCTTAACAATATTTAGTGACGCTACCACTCTTCCCAGCGTGACTATTTCCAATGGATATAACGAATATGCGGGGTAGATACTATTATGTCTTTTCTTTCCCCCTCCGCATCCATCCCACCAAATATTGTATCCATTGGCACAAGACGACGACGTTTTATCCAGACAGGTTGATGATGATGATGATGATGATGATGATGATGATGATGATGATGATGATGATGATGATGATGATGATGATGATGATGATGATGATGATGACTGTTCGTTTTGTTTCATTGTAACATCTTTTCACCGAACTGATTTTGCACTAATTTTGATATTGTTGTAGTTTTTGTTACTGTTATTTTGCTTGAGTACACAATAATATTTTCTTGTTATTTAATATATAGGTTGGGTCTGTGTTACCTCTGTTCCTCATGTGTGTGAGGGGAGGGAGGTATTTTAAATTGGCAAAATGAGACATTTGTGCATTCCAGTGTACTAAATGTTCTCTCTTGAAAACAAAAACAAAAAACTAATTAGGTTGAGCGTTATAAACAGCCGTCCCAATAAGAGTCTCGTTGGCTTTTGTAAGTTCCGTCGGGTGGCGGCAAGATCATAAGCCTAGGCTGCATAGGAATAGGCTATATGGGGCGACACCTCTCCTCAGTTACGCTGTGCTAACCTTGCAGGAGGAGTCTTCAAACAAGCCATGGCGTTTCGCTGCCTGCTTTTGTGTGGGTCTCAATGTCTCACCACGCCTGCTTACCTGCCCTTAATAATGGGGATTAACAGGTAGGGATCAGGAATTAACTCCTAATCCCCCTGTCTTCTTGGAAAGTCACCCAGCAGTCACCTACCATACTGTGGCATTCAAGATGAGCCGAGTCAGTGACTCACAACAGATAAGACCCGATAATAATAATAATAATAATAATAATAATAATAATAATAATAATAATAATAATAATAATAATAATAATAATAATAATCCTTCCTATCCTATCCTATCCCGTAACTCCGAGGTCGTAGGGGCACCACAAATGATCGTTTAACCAGCGTACTCCATCTTTCCCTGTCCTCAGCAACCCTGATTGTTTCGATCAGTGTCAAACCAGTCCATTCTCGAATGTTGTCCTCCCACCTCTTTTTCGGTCTCCCTCTTCTTCTACCTCCTTGCACTGTGCCTTGCAGGATGGTCTTTGCAAGCCCTGATGATCTAGTGACGTGACCATACCATCGGAGTTTTCGTTTTTTCACCACTGTGAGCAGGTCATCATGTTGTCCAATGGCTTGTGTGATGGTATGTCGGACTTCGTCGTTGGTGATGTGCTGGGTATAGGAAATGCCCAGAAGTCTTCTGTAGAACCTCATCTTAATGCTTTGTATTCTTCGTTGTAGATCTGCTGTGAGGGTCCATGTTTCGCAAGCGTATAGGAAGATGGAGATTACAAGAGAGCGCAGCAGTCTTACCTTGGAATGTAGACTGACGGTCCTGTCTTTCCAAATTGGCTTCAACCTCGCCAGGGCAGCAGTTGTTTGTGCGATCCAGGAGAGAATCAGAATCAGAATCAGAATCTTTATTGTCCCCATGAAAACACAAGGAAACATAACGGCACAAAAGCAATAAAACACAAAAGACTTCAGGGATTAAAACAACACACCACAAAGAACAGAAAAGCAGCTGTACACAACATGAATGTAGCTTATCAAATAAAGAAAGTCATGCATCCTACTTTCTAACCCCTAACACAAAACACCCATCTACACACACACACACACACACACACACACACGCACACACACACACACACACACCCGCACACACACCCAACACACACACGAACGCACACACACCCAAACACCCACACATGCCCACACCCTCACACCCGCACACACCAGAAGTTAAAAAAGTTACCGGTACAGTATTTAATGCAGACTGTCACTGTCCTGTGGCAGGACCAGTAATGACGTCACTCCTAACCTAGTTACAGTGTTCTAAACACACAACGGGACACACGAGTCGTGCTAAATCTGTGTTTATTTCAGTTCAGTACAGATCAACTGCAATTCCTGGTAATTTTATTTTTACACGTACACAACAGGACCCAAGAAACAAAGACCTGAATTTCCAAGGAGTATACATGATTGTTTTTGATATTATGAAAATCTATTGCTCTAAAAGTAAATTACATAGAATCACGCTTAATCCAGCTGATAATAAAGAGTCAAGCTACAAAGAGGTAAGTAATAAATGCTTCAACCTACAAGAAAAGTGCAAAAGATTCACTGACACACTAGCTCTCGCACGGCTATGAATCATAGGTAATCCAGCCACTTGTTAACAGTAAATATCACACATTTATTTTCTCTACTCTATACCTAATTATCTAAGTACTGCATTAACTTACATGTACAAAACGTAATATAACTAGGATTAACTTAGCAGTCCACAATTCACTTCGAGTAGTTCGGAGAATGGGTAGATCTTTGATGGATCTATTCTGCTACTGTTCTCAATACTTGCTACTGTGTCATCCCTGGGCTTTGTTCTTGTTTTGCCTAATGTTCTTTTTCAGGAAGAGTGGACTACCGCACAGTCCCTATTCACACCTTTCTGCTATCCTATGCACCAACGGGAATCCCCTCTATGAAAAAAACTTCCGTTTTTTTTTCTCCGCGTGTTTTAGTGAGTTATTTCCAAATATTCAAGAATAATAACATGTGTCACTGGCCACCTGTATCGTACCCTCACATTTTTTTTTTTTTTGCTGCAGTTTATTATCCCTTTCTATCGCCAGTGTCGCGCCTAAACCCTACCTAACATTATTTGTGAATTTTTGAAAAATATTCGGAAAAACATAACGCCCAGATGCTGGCTCGAACCCACACCTGTCAGGCGCCATTGGTTTCTGGCTTGTGGACAAGGCAAGTTAGTCCCGCCTTATCCCACTTGGCCACAACGCTAGCCTAACATAGTCAGTTACTTCGTGTTTTGTGAAGGTTGCGACGGCGAAGCTATGGAAAACTACAAGAGTTTTCAGGTCCTGTTTCACTTTCTGTCGATGATCGACGCACCTCCGAAGTCGCCACAAATACAGGCCTCTACGATTGTTTTTTGCATTCTTTCACTGAGCCTGTACTTCCTCCACCGTTTTTATACTTATCCCACTCGTTTTCTGGCTCTAACAATCGTCGTTTTCGGCAATTTGCCATATTTAAAAGTCACGCATCAAGCTTTGATAAAAGCAAAACAAGCCAAACCGGAACTTGCTTTCATATAACCTCGTTTTAATTTATAATGGCGATACCCACGAGTTTTTATGAGAGGTGCCGGAAAGTTGTGAATAGATCATTGTTCGTGCACTTGTTCTATGGCACTTAGCTGAAATGTCGAGGTGCTGTGCTGCTTTCTCCTTTCTCTCGTTTGTTGACTACTGAGCTATCGGAGCTCAGTGCTCGCTGCTCAGTTAGAGGCCGCGTGTCAGGGTTGACTCTCCGTGCATGGGTCTATCTCCTGCCGCGGACCAGGACTGCTCGTCTGCAAAACATAAGATGAGTTTCTGCAACGCATTGCTTACACATGGAGTGCAGAGCGTCTCATAGTTGGCAGAAACAGCCCTCAGCGAGATCGTCTCCATTTATACAGATAAGAGACGAACAATCTTCTAAGTCCGAGCTCCACTGGAATCTCCAACATAATTCATATATATATATATCATGGCTAAAATAAACACAGGGAGAAGTAATTACTAATATACACCTTCTCTGGTACAGCCATTGGTCTGCAATAATACCAATAAGAGAAACAACAGTTGGTCACTAGGGGTTACCTCCTAGTCTCGAAAACCGGTTGCGTGGGTGTCGCAAGATGACTAGTTTTACCCTGCTTACTGTACTATTTAGCCTTGTTTAGTCAATGTAATCTTAGAAAGTTAATGTAGTATATAGCAGACGGGGCCTGACTTTGTCAAACAGGTAAATGAACATACTTCTGTTTCATCGTGATATATTTATATTATTGTTGAAATTATGTTTGTGGAATTTGCTATGCATAGATGTGAAGTGTTAATCCGAATTTGCCTTACCACGTGGAAAAGCCGAACACGTGTTAAGCACGACCGGTTTGGACGCCATGTTGTATACCTGACGGAACCACTGTTGTTTAACCTATATGTATGTTTGCAGACCAGTGGCTGTACCAGTGAATGTTTATAATATTATTAATTCTGTATGTGTGTAATTAGCCACGAGTTATATTTATGTATGCATAGGAAATTAGAGTTGAGATTCCAGTGGACCACGGACGTAGCAGAATGTTCGTCGCTTATGTATAGAGATGTGGAGCTATCACTGAGGGCTACTTTGGCTTTCAGTTAGACGCTCTGTTCAGACCTATTATTCAAGGTTGTGCAGAATTTCGTCTCTTGTGTTTCAGACGAGCAGGCGAGATATAACGTGCGCCCAACTCCACAGAAAACACGAGTTGGCTGTTTAGCCTCTACAGCACAGGACTGAGAGAGCAACCCTGGAAAACACTCTCCAAGACAACACAGATTGTCAAGGAACCAAACTACACGACGACCCAGCGTGTACCAGAAGCTACCTCATCAAAGGGCTTCAAACCCGCTACACACAAGCTAAGTGCCCAGGAATCAGTGCACTTAAACTGGTAGCAAAAGGACCACAGTGGTCCACTCTTCGGAAAATAGTAAAACGGACCACAGTTACTGTAGTCCAATCTACATGAACTCTGGGGTGGCCTCGTGGCGCAGTGGATAAGTCGCCGGTTTCCCATGCCGAAGGTCGCGGGTTCGATTCCCGCAAGGGGCGAACGTATGTGACTTAGGTACGAGACTATTGAGGTCACCGAGGGTTTTCTCCGGGCACTCCGGTTTCCTCCCTCCCTTCAATAATGGTACAGGACGCAGTCAATATAAAAATTTCAAAAATAAAAAAAATTCGATTTTTTTTCCGTCTTCTAATAGCGATCTCCCTGCCTTTACACCACCTGTTTGAGTGAGTGATGGATGTGTATTTGGTGTGTGTGAGGGTGGATGAGACAGGTGAGCGTGTATGTTGGTATAGATCGCCGCGCATTGAGCCTGAATGATTTGGGGAAAGGCGCGTATATATAGCATCCTGTATTATTATTATTATTATTATTATTATTATTATTATTATTATTATTATTATTATTAACTCTAGTAGCCAGTGCCCTATGAAGACATAACAGCTGCCTAGACTATCAGCGATCGAATTATTTGCATTGACTATGACTTTTTAAGGTAGATTAGTACATCTAAGATCTTGTATAGAGTAGAAGAAATAAATGTGTGATTTTAACTGTTATCAAGTGGCTGGACTACATATGATTCATAGCAGTGTGAAAGCTAGTGTGACAGTAATCTTCTACCATTTTTCTATCTATCTTTGTACCCCAGCCTTTTCACAGACCGAGCTAAATAAATAAATGTATTAAAGTAGTTCACAGGGTGACTAACTAGCAGTTCCCATAGAATAAAGCGTGAGGGTTACAGCATTCCATTGTGCAGAGCCCAGCAACCCAAAAACTCCATGTGACAGTGGGTCAGCCACGTGGTCAAGCAAAGTTTTACCAACATTCACAATTATAAAACATCATGTTACATGGCAAGACTTCACAAGCATAATCCAATAAAAATATCAAATAATCTCTGTGAAACAAAAGATCGATCATTTATCTTTTTGACAATGTCAGGCTATGGCTATACTACGATGAATGGATTTCACCTGTCACCTGCGTAGTCTTCTGAGAGAGATCTTTCAGCGCGTCCGTCCCTCTCGGGTGAGGTTTAAACAAAGACTGACGTTAACGGTGTGGCCAGCTAAAGCCCGCGATATCCCATGATCCTTAGCGCCCTTGCGGGGGCTGACGGATATAGGTAAGCTGGATTATGTCCCGGCATACCTAGCGAAAATTTTCCCTTACATATACTTAGAACAATCCTAACTTTTGTCGTCTGCTAAGCCTCGAATTTAAGTTACAAAGGCCAAAGAAGGGTGAACTATTAGAGGCTTGAAGCCTTATTGCAGTGTCCAAACTAGCCTCTTGTGACAGTAGTATTCCATCAGGCGCTGCTGCCGATGGGAGATTGTTTTCGTCGCAGTCATGCGAGTGTACATCTGATTATGCGCTTCCTTAAACTAGTGTAAGAGTTCGATTAGAGCTAAGTCATGGCTTACTTTACTACAGGCCTACTCAACGCGCAACTGGAGTCTGGGACTGGAGGCCTACTTTGTCTATGTAGATTACATTAGTGTGAGACTTTTCTTTAACACATCATGAAATTAAATTTAAGTTTACTTGTTTATAAGCTTGTAGAAGGCATATTTTATTATATATTTCTTTCAATTTAGGTGATTTTTATTTAATTTTTATCATGGGCTAGTGCTTAACTCTCTCTAAGTTGAGTGCAGTAAATCCACTAATATGTGACTGAAAGTAAATAATTATACATGGAAGGATACCAAAATATCTGTAAAATTTCTTTGAAGACTCAAAGAAAAAAACAACCCACCCTATCCCTCCTGTGAGCCGATACATACTTATTTGCTCAAAGCCGAAGCAGTGCTCCCTTGTTTCATACTCATAGAGAGTGATACAAATAATACAAAGAACAGCAAGTAGTTATAGTCAAAAACAAGAACTACACAATTAACACTAACCTGTGTGGTAAGCACAATCATTATTAGGACAGTTTCAGTCGCTTGAGGGAGGGCTCTTTTGTTGATTTATAGCCTGTTTTACACCCGTAAACACAACATTTTCTCCCCATCTTTGGCGCTCAAACAACACGTTCAAAATAATGTACTTCTCGTCACCTACGCAATCGATGTGTGTTGGTAATAGTTTCACTGCAAGTAAATAATTATACATGGAAGGATACCAAAACATCTGTAAAATTTCTTTGAAGACTCAAAGAAAAAAACAACCCACCCTATCCCTCCTGTGAGCCGATACATACTTATTTGCTCAAAGCCGAAGCAGTGCTCCCTTGTTTCATACTCATAGAGAGTGATACAAATAATACAAAGAACAGCAAGTAGTTATAGTCAAAAACAAGAACTACACAATTAACACTAACCTGTGTGGTAAGCACAATCATTATTAGGACAGTTTCAGTCGCTTGAGGGAGGGCTCTTTTGTTGATTTATAGCCTGTTTTACACCCGTAAACACAACATTTTCTCCCCATCTTTGGCGCTCAAACAACACGTTCAAATTATGTACTTCTCGTCACCTACGCAATCGATGTGTGTTGGTAATAGTTTCACTGCTGACAGGAGACAGAGGCAGGCAAAAGTCGGCCTCCAGTCTACAATCGCGCGTTACGTTGAGTAGGCCTGTAGTAAAGTAAGCTATGAGCTAAGTTTAATCGAATTAATCTCTGGGTTCGGTTTTAAGTCATCTTCAATTGGAAGTAGATCAAGATCTAGTTTCGGTTTCATTTTATTATTATTATTATTATTATTATTATTATTATTATTATTATTATTATTATTATTATTATTATTATTATTATTATTATTATTATTATTATTATTATTAAGTCTTTTTATCGATGAAATGATTCTGGACTAGAACTAGTCTTATGGTTAGAATGGGGTTTTTGCTGTAGAATTGGAAGTTATGGTTTGACTGTACTTTAATGCTTATACTTATAAAACATAGACAAGGGGAGAGTGCTTAATGCAGACCGTGCCAGGAGTCCATTTTTATTTTTTTTTAAAATAAAAGACTAGATTGGCGTGAGATAGGCCTTTATCTCTTACAGACTTCTTCTGAGAAGAATGAACTAATCTTATACTATAGGTAGAGGATCCATTAATCTATAAGGAAATGTTCTTTAGCATTTGTTTTCAATGAGTCCGAACTATCACTTTAAGAATGTGATCTACTATAGATAAGTCACGCATAAGGACTACGATAAAAAGTACAATGTAATCAATACTGCCACTTAGACTCTTTCTTTCTTTCTTTCTTTCTTTCTTTCTTTCTTTCTTTCTTTCTTTCTTTCTTTCTTTCTTATTTTTTTCTTTTCTTTCTTTTTATGTTTTTTTCCCCTTCTTTTTGTTCATTTCTTTCGTTCTTTTCTTTTTCTAATGAGCTGTATCAGCTGGCTTTTGTCATGAATAACTCGACTTCGACATTCTTTCTTTCTTCCTTTCTTTCTTTCTTAATTTATTTCTTTGCTTTTAATTTATTTTTATTATTATTATTATTATTATTATTTTTTTTTTTTGGGGGGGGGGGGGGGGTCGAATAGCGCAGTGGTTGGAGCACTCGCTACTGTGTCGCAAGTTAAGCACCGTCCAGTGCGGTTAGCACTTGGATGGGTGACCGCAAAACGTGAAGCGACAAATAACAACGCCCCCAGTTGACTCAACTGTGACTGAGTACCTACTCTCTTAAGGGTGGGGAAGGTAAAGCAGCGAGGGAGAGAGATGGGCATCACCCTCATTACGCTGGCCCAAGATAAGTGTGATCTCCAACATCACGCTCCCCTACGGCCACAAGGCTATGGGACTACCTACCTACCTTTTACCTTTTTTTTTCTCTTTTCTTTCTTTAATTTTTTTCTTTTGTTCGTTCTTTTTTCTTCCTTTTTTATGTTCTTTTCTTTTAGTGTCTTTTCTTTATTTCTTTCGGTGTTTTTTTCAGTTTTTTTTTCTTTTTCTCAGCGTGGGCGACTGACGATCTTAAGTTGTTAGAAAATGACAAAAGATCAAAGTTATCAGTGTATCACTGTACTTTTAACTCTGCACATAGTAAATTGAGAGTATCAGAAACTACAAGAGATTGTAGTGTCTTAGCAATAAGTGGTGACGTTGAGAAATAGGAATTTCAATACAACTTGGGTCTCTAAAGTCGACTTGAATACAATGCCATATTTGAATTTAACCTCTTTTCAAACTAAAGACAAGGAACTGCAGGACTATCCGACTATAGGTTTAAGAATAAAGAGGCACTTGAATATAAGCGAACTGGAGCTAAACCGATCATCACTTTTACCTGGTCAACTCAGATACTCTGAATGCCGCTTCTCTCTTTGAAAACCCCATCCATTAATATTCAAGTTCATTAAAGGGCCTGTGTTTCAAATGAATTTTGTTTCTTTTTCGTGACTACGAATTTACCTGGGAATTTGCAGAGTTGTCACATTATAAGATGATATAGTTGGCATTTGATGTTCGAACCGACCGCTAAGCTTGGAAGTGTGCGTTTCAATTCCTTGCTGTGTAAACAAACAACTATGCTGTGTTGTTCCTTACCAATAGTTGCTATAATTACATAGAATATGTTTATTAACATGCACGTAAGCGAGCGAATTTGTCAGTCTTTCTCAAAAGTGTGAATGGAATCATATTCTGGTTTTTAATCTTACTTTTTGTAGTAGAGCGACTCTCACTGTGATTTTCGAAAGGATATGTGACGCTATAATGATTGCGTGAAAGCCAGTCCCTTTAACCGATAATGGTAAAGCAAAGACGCCTGCTATCTCTCGATCATCGCTTGGGTGATTGGGAACATTAAGTGTTTGATTTGGGTAAGCAAATGATGAAATGTGAGAGAAAGGAAAATCGTTTGATGAACTGAAATGAAAAGTAGTTAAGATTACGGTTTTATTTGCATAAAAAGGTTTCTGTTAATAAATGCTTTCAATGAAGTAAAGAAGTTTTGATTAAATCGGTTAAGAGCTCTCTGTCTCTCTCTCTCTGTCTCTGTCTGTCTGTCTGTCTGTCTCTCTCTGCGTATGTAGCCTCTGTATGTAGCTCAGTCTTTCTCTGACTCTGTCTGTCTGTCTCTCTTTTTTTATCTCTGTCTGTCAGTCTGTATGTATGTAGCCTCCCTTTGCTCAGAATATCTATCTTTCTCTGTCTGTCTCTGTCTGTCTCAAACATACACACACACACACACACACACACACACACACACACACACACACACACACACATATTTGCGCAGACACCGTTATTTGGACTTTCCTCTATCGCCACATACGTTCTGTGGACAATGGGTCGTGCTACGACCCCGTTTTTAAGTACTTTAAAGTGTTCTAACCCTAACCCTAACCCTAACCCTAACACTAGCCCTAACCCTAGCCCTAACCCTAACCCTTACCCTAACCCTAACCCTCACGGATCATTAAATGGACGTCCCAACTAGGAGGTCTGTCCAAAGAACGTATGCAAACTTGCACTAATTTGTCCCAATAACGCCGTGTAAACATCCTCACATACACACACACACACACACACACACACACACACACAGAGCGGATGTTACACAGTATTATCATGACTTTCCCGAAACGCCACATACGTTGTGGGTCATATTTCGTCCCCAATTTTAAGTACTTTGAAGCGTTCGAACCTTAACCAGCCCTAACCCTAACGGATCATTTTTCTGACGTCAAAACAAGTAGGCATGTCAATACAAGTTATGCAGATGTTCACTGATTTGTCCAGATAACACTGTGTAAGTGTGCCCACACAAGCCCGCGCATCTCTCTCTCTCTCTCTCTCTCTCTCTCTCTCTCTCTCTCTCTCTGGTAGGAGAAGAAGGTGATAATGATGATAATGACGATGAGGATGAGGAGCAGAAGGACAATGTACAACATTAAGCAAGCAAAATAAACAGTAATTTGCTTGCAAAAGTAGGACTTTTCACACTAATGTTTGACACTGACAGACACGTGTGCCTTACCCCTTATTTAACCTGTAGGTAAAATTCATCTTCTACAAGCCTCTGACTGTTAAGAAGAACACATAGAATTTAAAAGCATCATCAACAGGATACATGCATTTGAGTAACACGAATTTGTTCGGCCTTCTCGTTCCTAAAAAACAAATGCGCAATTGTGTCTGTTGATTGCGGTGAAGGAAAACACATTTCGCTTATGTAAATAACTGTGACAACAGTCATTATTCACACCATGGGAAAGCCACTAACTCCAGTAATATGTCCGCTGAATGATTCCTTTGTTCACGCATTTGTTTCTCCCCTTTTAACTTACGTCCCTTGTTTCGCCCTCGTGTGTTAAGTTATGCCCCCTAACTGAGTCAGTAATCAGAAGTCTGAGGCAGTGGAGTGGTCTTTAGGAACAACTTGGCCCAGCTCACAATGCGCTGTGACCGATGAATGGTTTAGTCACAGGTTGCTCGTTGTCTCAGTTGATGCTTTGCAGTATAAAGGTTTATGTCAAGTGAAGAGGTATAATTAGTGGCTGTGCTGGAACATCAACTCAGCTCTGGTGGATGGCGCCTGTATTTCAGTTTTTTTTAAGTGTGTGTGTGGAGGGGGGGAGGGAAGGGGGCACAGCAGAAGACTGGAAGATGGCGTAAGGCGGTTGCTTTTCACAGCAGACAGCGCAGACAACGCAGATTCTCCGAATTACCGAGAGCGCGAGACACGCGGGGTGCAGAGGAGGTCACTATATGTGTTGCAGCATGAGAAAACCAGGCTAAAGTGTCAAAATATGAAAAATTACTTATTTATTTATTAACAAAGTACTAAAAATAATCTTCAAAATGCAAAAAACAGAATTGTTTTATCTTTATTGGTTGATGTTTTATGATTTTTTTAAATATTTTATTTTCTCTTTATTTTTTTTATGTGCTCTGTGGGTTCGGGCAAATAGAATAGACCCAACGTTTCCCGGCGTGTCGTAAGAGGCGACTAACAGGGGTGATGTTAGCACGGCATCACTGGGCGAAAGTCTTCTACACAGAAGTCACCGGCCAGGGCGGAGGAACCTCACGTTACTACAGGTTCAACGACCACGTGCTCAGGGCCAAGGCGAGCCACACTGTATTCGTGGATTTCGGCTGTGGCCAACAGCCTGGAGAGGATTGGGCCCTGCCAGGTCTTTTTTTGCCCAAGACACAACACATGATGAGGCTATCCACTAATTCCATGCCGGATCGGTCGTCGCCCGGCTACACAAGGACCGCGCCTTCCGTTGGCCACCAGGACGGAGGTGAAAAGTATGCTACTGATGGACAAATTAGCAAGATCCGCACGAGAAACAACATCGTCATAGGAACCTGGAATGTCAGGACCCTAACTGCGGAAGGAAAATTAGAAGAACTGGCCCACGAGCTGGACCACTATCGATGGAACGTTCTAGGTATCAGCGAACTGCGTTGGAAAGGCCTAGGTGAAACAACGACTGACAAAGGCCACAAGCTCTATTTCAGCGGTAGAGATGACAGGCACGAACACGGCGTTGGATTCTTGGTCCACAAGAACATTCTAGCCACTGTCATGGGTTGCCGCCCAGTCTCCAGTAGACTCATTACCATCCGTCTGAGAGCAACCCCTTTCAACATTACCATCATCCAGGCCTATGCCCCAACATCAGACTATGAAGACAGCGAAGTGGAGGATTTTTATGAAAATATACAGGCGGTCCTTGACCAAGTGCCGAAGAAGGACATAGTCATAGTGCAAGGCGACTGGAATGCCAAGGTTGGCCAAGATGCGCACCACAACTGGGGAGACACATGCGGACCCCACTGCAACAACGAGACAAATGACAGGGGTCTGAGGCTATTGGAGTTTGCCAGATACAACAATCTGGTACTGGCAAACACGCTTGGTCTCCACAAAAAATCCAGACGATGGACATGGCACAGTCCCGGCGGGGAACATCACAACCAGATCGACTACATCATGGTCAAGAAACGCTTCAGATCAAGCATCAACATTGGCAGGACACGCACTTTTCCAGGAGCAGACATTGGAAGTGACCACGATCTCGTGATGATGTCTTTCCGGCTCCATTTGAAGAGAGTAAATACAGCAAAGTGCACTAGGCTGAAGTTCGACCTGGACAAACTGCAAGACCCGGAGGTGGCAAAAATATTTCAGGCCACAATTGGAGGGAAATTTGCACCACTGCTTATTTTGGGGGCAGGCGAAGTAGATGTCAACACCATGACCAATACCTTCAACTCAGCTGTAACAGATGCCGCCACTGAGATTCTTGGCAAGCACCGACCAAAGAAGAAGCCGTGGATCACACCTGAACTTTTGGATCTGTGTGATAAACGAAGAGAGTTAAAAAAGAAAAAGAACACCTCACAGGGAGCTGATGTCTACCGAAAAATCAACAATGACATCCGAAAAGGCATGCGCACAGCAAAGGAGAACTGGATAGAAGATCAATGCCAGGAAATAGAGAACAATCTGAACAAGAACAACAGCAAGAAGGCCTACCAGACTGTGAAGCGGCTGACAAGTGTTAAACAGCCCAAAGTCTCCACTATCCAAAGCAAGTCTGGCATTTGCCTTACAGAAGAACAAGAAGTCTTGGACAGATGGACAGAGTACTGCTCTGACCTTTACAACCATACACCAAATGGAGACCCATCAGTTCTAGCATGTCCCGAGAGCAGAGAAGAAGAAGAAATCCTCCCAATTCTCCGGGAAGAAGTTGAGGCAGCAGTGCAATCGCTGAAGAAAGGGAAGTCAGCGGGAGTGGACAACATACCAGCGGAACTGCTACAAGCAGGAGGAGAAGCGATGACTGATGCTCTCACCATTATCTGCAACAAGATCTGGCAGAGTGGGGAATGGCCTACACCATGGACCCAGTCGCTTGTCATCACTCTTCCCAAAAAAGGTAACCTTCAGGAGTGTGAAAATTACCGCACCATCAGCCTCATCAGCCATCCCAGCAAGGTCCTCCTGAAAATAATACTCAACAGGTTGAAACCACAAGCTGAACAAATCATAGCTGAAGAACAAGCAGGATTCATGGCAGGGCGAAGTACCACTGAACAGATTTTCAACCTCAGAATAATCTGTGAGAAATACCTACAGCACCAACAACATCTATATCATGTGTTCATAGGCTTCAAGAAGGCATTTGACCGAGTCTGGCATGCAGCTCTATGGGCAACCATGAAAGTGTACAACATCAGCCCTAAAATTATAGAAGTCATCAAAAGCCTGTATGACAAGGCTACCAGTGCAGTCCTCCATAACAGCGTCATCGGGAACTGGTTCAGAACAACAATCGGTGTGCGTCAAGGATGCCTACTCTCTCCAACACTCTTCAACATCTTTCTAGAGCGCATCATGTCAGATGCTCTTGCAGATCATGAAGGCACAGTCAGCATAGGGGGCAGAGCAATCTCCAATCTTCGTTTTGCGGATGATATTGATGGATTGGCTGGAGAGGAACAAGAACTTGAACAGCTTGTACAGAGGCTTGACACCACCTCCAGAGCTTATGAAATGGAAATAAGTGCGGAGAAGACCAAAATGATGACCAACAACACCAATGGCATCAACACGGACATCAAAGTACAAGGCCAATCCCTCAACACAGTGCACAGCTTCAAATATTTAGGAGCCATTGTGTCAGACAATGGGTCTCGACAGGAAGTCCTCTCCAGGATCGCACAAACAACTGCTGCTCTGACAAGGTTGAAGCCCATTTGGAAAGACAGAACCATCAGTCTACATTCCAAAGTAAGACTGCTGCGCTCTCTGGTCATCTCCATCTTCCTATATGCTTGCGAAGCATGGACCCTCACAGCAGATCTCCAACGAAGAATACAAAGCATGGAGATGAGGTGCTACAGAAGACTTCTGTGCATTTCCTATACCCAACACATCACCAACGTTGAAGTCCGACAGACCATCACACAAGCCATTGGACAACACGATGACCTGCTCACAGTGGTGAAGAAACGGAAACTCCGATGGTATGGCCACGTCACCAGATCATCAGGCCTTGCAAAGACCATTCTGCAAGGCACAGTGCAAGGAGGTAGAAGAAGGGGGAGACCGAAAAAGAGGTGGGAGGACAACATTCGAGAATGGACTGGTTTGACACTGAGCGAAGCCATGAGGGCTGCTGAGGACAGAGAAAGATGGAGTATGCTGGTTAAGCGATCATCTGTGGTGCCCCTACGACCTTCGGGTTATGGGACAGGATAGGATAGGATTTCTCGGGGGCTAATTTCCAGAAATTGCCTTCAAAGTTTTGAATTGTAAAATGATCATTACTTCACAACCAGAATTTTCCCATGCATGTATTTGGTATCAAAACAATCAGGAAGATGGCAGCAATATGGCAGTGAATTGAGATAAGATGAGAAAATTCACATTATACACCATTCACACAATACTGAACATAAACAAATTAAAACAGTACGCACAATTTTATTCTGTACCCATCCATAATGCATAGTGTTTTTAAACATATTAGAAATAAAACAAGTGTTTAGCAAGTCTATAATAACTCAAACACATAATAATATATCAAGAACATGGCCTGAATCAATCATTTTTCTAAAATAAACCCTATCATAATGCCCCTTCCCTCCCCCCACCCCCCCCACCTCTTAAATCCCTCGTCCGTCAAGTAATCTTTTGTTTAATTGCAAGCAGCTACATCAGCTCAGTTCAAATAGTCAAACAAAGATTACAAACCTAAAACAAAAGTTTCATTAGGTAGTTTTCAGTCCTAATAATCAAGCTTTAATAATTCCCCGATTCTCCACTCCCTTCCGCATGTCGAATAAATCTGTCGCGTCACAGGTGTAAATCAAAATAACATGTCATTTTGCTCTGTAAAGTTTAAATAAACACAAATATCAAAGCAAATACTAATTACTAGTAATTTGGTAAATAGTCCTCATGTTCATTTCCTAAAACAGACAAACCAACAATAATAAATACTGAGAACATAGTCAACTTGTCATGCTAGTAATATTGAATGCAGGCCAGACTACTTACCTTTTCAACCACCCCACCCCACCTCCACCCAACAAAATATACTACTGAAATATTTTCCACACTCCTACTGTAATTCTTTCACTGATATCGCCTTTTCAACCTTTACCTAAATCTATGCAAGTAGAATGACGGATTATTAAAGACACGCCAATAGCGAAGAGGCCTACGAAACATGAATCATTGAATGAAAACAAACAGTATCGTTTAATAACGGGATCAAGCTTCTGCTCGTCAGAATCATAATCCTCATCACAGTTCCCACTGGCACCATCATAAAAATAGTCTGAAAGCAGGTCTTGGAGCTCTTCAGAAGCAAAACCAGGTCGATTCAAGGCCCTAGCTACTCTAGCAGACGACACATCTACTGACGCTGGAGACGAAGCCATCACTTCCGGTTTCCAAAAAGAATCGGTCACTTACTTTGACAAATTGTTTCTAACAAATGCAACATAAATATTGCAAGAAAACACTTGAAATAGATGTTTGATGAGTTTATCTACATTAAAAAATTCACTTTGAACTAAAAATCGTCGAAAATCTATAGGAAACACTTCAGTTTTTCACGACCCAGCTAGAGACACATTCGAACACAACTTGTGTCACAAGCAAGCTTCGGAACAAGGAATTTCATGAAAAATTCATACGCCACACACTTTTATGTACCAAAACGTAGTACCAATAGGGACTTTTCACCCTCCAGACGTTATATATCAATCCACATTGGGGATTTCCCTTCATAGTCGGACAAGAAAAGTTGGGGTATAGGAGGTCAATTAGTGCCATTGTTTTAGCAAGGTGTGATCAACACCCTTATCAAAATCAACAAAATAAACAATGTTTTAGTAATTTTTGAACAAAATCCGTTTGGGATATTAAAGAAAAGTCTTAAATAAAGACAAAGAGGCAACAACCTTAAAATTGATGGGGTAGCCTATTTTTAGTGTTTTACGGCTGTAGCAGCGAATCAATCCTAGCGTCTTTAGCCGGGTTTTGTCATGCGGCAACACATATGTTGAATAACTTATGCCTTGCTGCTCAGTTCAAATAGCGACAGAAACGAGTGGAGATGGAGAGGCAAGCATCAACCTTTGCGAGTCAGCTATATATGACGGCCTACTAGCGCCAAAACCGAGAGTTACCATTATCACGAGATAATTGAAATTATCACGTGTTCTGTGTAATTTGGTGAATGAGAAACACCGCTTGCACAGAACAGCAGTTGTGGATCTGGTATATGTTATATGGTCTGCACTCATTCCGATTTTGAGGAATCATTCTGGCCTAGGTTTATTTCAGCCGTTTGCCTCAGCAGTCTCTGTCCCCTGTTTGGTTCCTTTATTACGACCCTTGGATTAACCTTTGGAACAATGCACTTTCTGTTTTGCGATGAACTCAGTCTTTGTTAAACGAATTGTAAGTGCTGTTGGAATTTCACATTGTTATAATCTTCATATGGGGTAAACGTGACACACGTTGCATGTTTTGATCCACAAACGAGCTGATTTTATTTGGTATTTCTTCTTGGTGCTGACGTGTACAGTATAAACAGACTTGAATGAGAAGGCAGTTCACAATATTATTTATCTTCGTATGATTTCAGGTGATGGAGTGTTTAATTGACCGCGAGATATGTCGCATATCTCGCGTTCCAATAAAATGGGGATCGATCCCCTCAAGTGAAATGATGATTAACAGGGGTTTTGTCAACGCGGCATCACTACCCCTTGGGGTCATGAGCAATCTTGCCACTGTAGATTGTTCTAACCTATAAAGGGAAAAGTGAAAGCCCCAGTTGAAAACCTGTCTTGACTTTGTAGGCATGACCAATTCACTGCGGCAACAGTACCCCCGTTGGGGTGCCGGGGGTTTCAGTATAAATAGTATCCCCACTTTCTGGAAATTTGGTGCTTTAAATTCCCACTGTCGCTGTCTTCCTCATTTACTCTTTCCCATTCCTGCTCTGTCCTATCACTCTGCTATACTATCTTCTTCTTCGCTAGATCAATGACCTACCTTTTTTCTTGAAAACTCTTCCTGGACAAGACTCCTTGTTTGTGTATGAGGTCTGTTGGATCAGCTTGGGAGTGTTGGACGCTTTCTGCCGGGTGGTCACTAGGGTTTCCTATGATGTTATTATTTAGCAATATAGGCATTTTATATGTATATGTTTTGTTGATAATTTATAATGATGTTTGTATTCTATTTTGTTTTTGTAACCAGGGGTTCGAGTAGTTGGGGTAAAGCCTCAGCCGTCCCCTGCGTGGGATGTCTTTATTGTAAAGTGACTGGCCGGTGGAGGGCATTCAATTTTCCCACTAGGGTTGTTTCAGCAGATCTTTTATGCGGATCGGGGGTTGTCCGGTCCTGATTTGGCTCGGAAGAGTCCGCTGGACCTAAAGCAACAATCAATCAATCAATCAAACGCGGCATCACTGGGCGAAAGTCTTCTACACAGAAGTCACCGGCCAGGGCGGAGGAACCTCAGGTTAGAGGTTCAACGCCCACGTGCTCGGGGCCAAGGCGTGCCATTCTGTACTCGTGGATTTCGGTTGTGGCGAACTATGGAATTCCCTTTGTAAAATATTTATTTACATTTTTTCAGTGTTTTCTTAAAAACTACTTTCACCTAAATAATCTTTGAAGCATATTTTCTAAATAATAATTTGCTTACAAACAATGTAAGAGTTCTCTAAATAATATAAGTTATCCTTAAATAACTTACTATTTACCTAAACAATTCATTGTATACGTAAATAAATTATGATATAGGTAATTAAGGCATTGTTGCTAAATAAGAAATTATTTACATATACAATGCATTATTTAGCAGATTGTGTAAAATAATGTATTATTTATAAATGTTTCTAAATAATGATTTTTTAATATCAATATAATTCATTATTTAGAAGAATTTGTTATTAATGTATTATTTAGAAGATGTTGCTCAACAATGCATTATTTATGTAAACAATTCATTGTTTAGGGACTGTAATTTTCATTTTCATCAGCCCCAAAATTATTAAAGTCATCAAAAGCCTGTATGACAAAGGTACCAGTGCAGTCCTCCACAACAGCGCCATCGGGAATTGGTTCAGAACAGCAATCGGTGTGCGTCAAGGATGCCTACTCTCTTCAACATCTTTCTTGAGCGCATCATGTCAGATGCCCTTGTAAATCATGAAGGCAAATCAAGGCGCTTCAGATAAAGTGTCAACAGTGGACAACATACCGGCAGAATTGCTTCAAGCAGGAGACGCGATGATTGACGCCCTCGATATTATCTGTAACAAGATCTGGCAGAGTGGGGAGTGGCCTGCACTATGGATCCAGTCGCTTGTCATCACTCTTCCAAAAAAGTGTCAAAATTACCGCACCATCAGCCTCATCAACCATCCCAGCAAAGTCCTCCTGAAAATAATACTCAACAGTTTGAAACCCCAATCTGAACAAATAAGCAGGATGCACGGCTGAGCGAAGTACCACTGAGCAGATTTTCAACCTCATAATAATCTGTGAGAAATACCTACAGAACCAACAACATCTTTATCATGTGTTTGTAGACTTCAAGAAAGCAATTGATCGAGTCTGGCATGCAGCTCTGTGGGCAACCATGTGAATGTACAACATTAGCCACAACATTATTGAAGTCATCAAAATCCTAAATCCAGCACATCACCAAAGGCGAAGTCCGACAGACCACCAAACAAGCCATTGGACAACACGATGACATGCTCACAGTGATGAAGAAACGGAAACTCCGATGATATGGCCACGTCACCAGAGCATCAGGCCTTGCAAAGACCATTATACAAGGCATGGTGCAAGGAGGCAGAAGAAGATGAAGACAGAAAAAGAGATTGGATGACAAGATTCAAGAATGGATACTGAATGAAGCCATGAAGTTTGCTGAGGACAGAGACAGATGTAGTACGTTTGTTACACGATCAACTGTGGTGCTCCAACTATTTTGGAGTTACGGGTTAAGATAGGATAGGATTAACACGGTACGTACGTCGTTCGCTATCCCTTGTCCTTTGGGAAAGGCTACTAGAAAATCTTTACATAACTTTTAGTTTAACAACTCTAAATGTTTTTTGGTCACTTAACCTAGCTCAATCGTCATCTCCCTTCTTCCTCTCTAACCTTCCCCTCACCCCTTCCTTATTCTCCCTCACCCCACTCCTGCTGTTCCTTTCTCGATTCGCTCTCTTTGGGGGAAAAAAAAACCAACTTACTTACCAAGTATGAGAGCTAACGGTAGTCTATTGAATTGTAGTTTTTCACCTGTCGCCAGTATCTATTGAGGAGTGAGGCACTGTGTAATGGCAGCTTAATAGTGCCTGTGACTCGATACCTTTTCAATAGGACATGTCGGCAATATGTTAATGTCGCCCCTTCGCTTGCTTTTTGTTAAACGTTCTATAGACAAGTTTTGGGTGCTTTCTTTTTTTTTTTTTTTAAATACCAGACTAGTTAGAATCACTTTCTCCACCCAAAACCCACTCCATAACTCTACTCTTTTTTCAAGTTTAAATTAATTAATTTTTTTTTCATTTTTAAGGTCCTTTGCTCGCCATTGAGGAGCAGCTTGTCAGAATGATGGTTTGAAAACTTTCGTTAGACGAAGTCGAGCGCAGTTAATACTTGGATGGGTGACGATGCTTGGAAGGCAACCACCAGACGACACAAAGAATGGGGGTGGGGGTGGGGGAGGAGAAGCCCCGCACCAAATACACCCCAGTCAACCCAGCAAGGAATGATAGTACATGGCTCTGCGTAGAACCGGGGAAGATACGAGTAAGGCAAAAAGGGAGAGGAGATGGACACCGCCTTCATTAGGCTGGCCCACAGAAAAGACAGGTACCATACGCCTCTCTCCCCACCCATTGCAGGGTTACGGGAACACATTTACCTTACCTACCATTAGCCTAATTCTCGCTATATACAGAACAGGCTGCAGTCCATCTTAGTCTTCCTCGAAGAATAAAAGCAAAGTCAAATGGTCAGTTCTAATTAATGCGAGAGTTTATTGAGGAACTTAAACCAGTTTAATTTGTGTAGTCCCTTCCGAACACTTACCTTTTTCCTCAGTATAATTATTTTCTTTGAAAAAAAAGTTATTCTAAATGTATTTACTGTTCAATTCGGTCAATGTATTCTATATATACCTTTCTACCATATACTTGATCATGTGTATTTTCTTGATCATGTAAATCTTCGGATGCCATTCGCTAAAAAAATTTACACAAGAACCCTTTCATCCCTAGAGCGATCTCAAATCTCAACAGTCGCTAACTCTGTTGCCTAGTCAATCAAGCCAGTTTAGTATGTTTAACTGAAATCATAACTTTCATATTTATTTTGACGATTTATGTACACGTTTAGATGTTTTAGTCATACTTATCTATTTTAATGAGTTGATGGTCTTTTTATTGCAGGTGGCGTGCATGTGATGGGTTAAGGCTATGTGTTTGCATGTAGGGCTTACATGGGTGTGTTCAATTTGATTAATGTTGATTATCCTGCATTCGTGTATATTTGCATGTATATTCTATGTATTCATAATATATTCATTATGTTTATGAGTGTGTGTGTATGTGCAACTTAATTTAAACTTGATTTTCATTATGTTATTATTGTGTGTATTTATTCTGTATTTAATTATATATTGTATTGACAGATTATTTAGTGTGTATGCACACACGTGGGTGTGTTGTGAGAGCATGGATAAAGGAGAGAGAGAGAGAGAGAGAGAGAGAGAGAGAGAGAGAGAGAGGGAGAGAGAGAGAGCTTAGCCATATGACTGTTGTACGTACGGATATGACGGCCTACTAGCGCCAAAACCGAGAGTTACCATTATCACGAGATAATTTGAAATTATCACGTGTTCTGTGTAATTTACAGAGATACCGGTAATCCGCAGCGTTAATAAATAATTATCAGTATTTGCCATGCTTTCCTAGCGCCAAAACCTGATAATTACTAATATCATGAGATAATTACAATTATCAAGAGATCCTATCCTATCACCAAGAGATAAATACAATTATCAAGCGATAATTACAATTATCACTGAAAATTATACATATCAAGACGAGCATGCGCGGCCCGATGCGCGATGCGCATGCGCCGCAGCGGCACTGTTCCCAGCACGCCTGGGATTTAGCCCTAGTAAAGCGTGGCCAAAACTGAAAAATAGTAATTAACACTGTGAATTACCGGTATCCCTGTGAAGTACACAGAACACGTGTTAATTACAATTATCACTGATACTTGTAAGTTTTGCAGATTTTGACGCTAGTAAGCCGCCTTACCAGAATTAAGCATGATCACGTGAAAATTATAATTATCAAGTGAAAATTTTAATTATTATGTGATAATTACAATTTTCAGTTTTGGCGCATTTCCAGGCGGATTAATAGAGCCAAAACTGAAAATTAAACATGATCACTCGAACATATTTGTAATTTTCAATGATAATTGTAATTATCTCTTGATAATTGTAATTATCCCATGATATTTGTAATTATCACATGATAATTGTAATTATCAGGTTTTGGCGCTAGTAGGCCGCCATATACGGAACATGTTATTTTGTTCATTTACTATTTTATGCAAAGCTTCAGCTCAATGCCAAAGACAATTTTCCACTTGTATGTATACTGTGAAAGTATGACAATGAAGATGTACTGTATTGTAATGTATTGTATTGTATTTATAAATACTACACTCACAGTCTATTAGTCTTTGTAGTCCCAGTTGCACACTTTCTGACCCTTCCGGCTGATTCAGTTATAAGAAGTTGTTTTAAATTGCTTTTGCTTTCTGCCCAGTCAAAGTTTTTAAGCTAAGCCTATCTTTAAAATAAAATCATTTTACCCCTCCCCCCACCGCTCCCCACCCTTAGTTTCATATCGATTAGGACTATAGTCAAAATCTGAAAAAAACAGTATATTAATCTGTGCATTTGTCCTTATGTATTATAATGAGGATAATAAATGAATTCGTTTTTGTATTTATTTTTGCAAATTCTCTTACTTGTACTTCATTCCACAGTATCTTTGTCCTATCGCCGTAGCTCAAGTGGTAGAGCGTTCGTTTGGCACACCGAAGACCAGGTTCGAATCCCGTAGTGGGCGAAATAAAAAGTGGCCATTTTTCACTGTCCATTCAAGCAGTATTATTGCTCTGGTGGTTCAGTGTTGATTTATATCCTTACCCCTTGTTTCCTGGGATGGTTAATATCCCCGTCTGCCATATTGCCAATGGTGGGTGTAGACGAGAAACCTCAATGTTCATATCTTTCAAAAATGAAGTTCCAAGTCATGATTTTATGTGTGTACGATGCCAATGATTTTTCTTGTTTTGTTTTATGAGAACAGGCAGCCTAACTTACTGCTATGTTAGTTAATTTTATTTTTATTTTTATTGTAAATGTGTTCATCTCAAGTTATCTTAGCCTAATAAATTCCACGGGGTTTTTTTCCCCTGCCTTTTATGTGTTATGTCGTCCTATGTAAAATCCATTTTTCACTTAGCTTGACCAATAAGCGAACAAATCGCACTTTCACACCAACGACACGAGTCTCACAAGTAGACGTTAACATTGTTCTCGACATGCGTTCAATATCCGAAGATCAAATTGGAAAGTTCTTTCAGTGTAAGAGTCTTTCAATGTAAAGCAACACCGAAATACGTCTTTGGATGCTATTTTTGACAGACAGACAAGCGAGACCGATTTTTTTAAAGTTAATACCCAGTGAGGAAGACGTTTGCCATCATTCGGTATTTTAACTGGCCGATGATACATTGTAAAAAGCCTCCATTTCGAACGACATACTCATTTTCTGAAACAATTCGAAAACAAAGTTGGCTACCAATTTAATGGCCCACTGGTGGTGTTTTTTTAAAAATAATCTTTTAATGGCCGAAGTACCAAACAAAACTACTATCTTTCCTAGCAAAAGAAATGGAATTTAAAAACAGTACAGAAGGTCTAAAGTAGACTACCACAGTGCCAGTATAATGTTACACTGTTGGGTTTTCTATGTCGTTTAAGGAGGTCTATAGTTCCAACACAACTGTTATCTACCGTGGCAAAACAAATTGAAAGAAAAAAGTACAGTAGGTCTAATTTTCAGACAACATGCTTATCTACCGTAGCCAAAACGTTAACAAGTTGAAACCAAAGTGGTGTGCCTGTATCATATTTCACAGTTAAGACATCGTTGTCGGCCATCAATCATGTTCAGCAAGAGACTCTCTCCTGCCGAGTTTCCTTTGGGTTTGGAGACATTCCAATTTGCCGCCATGTTCATAGAATGCCGAGATGTTTTATTTTTCTCTCCCTCTGACCTGTAGCAGTATACCCCTTGTACGTTGTATCATCATGTAGCCTTAACATGCTCCTTACAATCACTACCAGTACCAGTAATCAGAGAAATTGGACATTTAACGCATGTTAGATAAATGGGAATCAACACGGAATTGTGGTGTGTGTTTCCCCCATCAAATTACAGTAAGCGAAATGAGATTGTTTTAAGCTGCAGTGACAAATACTGTTGCTCATAATTACCGCGTACAATTAGTTCAGGATGGACGCATGGATGAGAGCTTAAACCGAGGTCTAGTCTGTGCACCCACGCATTCCATCGTATGGACTTTAAAGATCCTGACGCTCCTGTCCTAGACGGGTGAGTACCGGCAACATAAACACACCCAGCACGACCTAGGTCTCTTCTCCCCATCGCCGGGGTCGCCCAGAGTTGTGCTCAGTCGTTTTGGCGTCAGACTATACGCCCAAAGGTTACAGGTGGGCGCCTCGGGCGGCTTGAGTTAGATCCTGTATCGACCAGCGCCATGAGCAGCTCTTGAGCTGGAAAAGTGTTATATAAAAGTGATTAAAAAATATTTAAAAGTACGGTTTTGCTGTATGATTATTTATCCCTTCCATACAACAGTTCTGGAAATATGAAACATCTGCACAGTGAGAATTTATCTCTCTTTAGCTGTCGTGGCGTGACAGCATAGTGACACACGCTATTGCTTTGAGGAGTTATGGCAGAATCACGCCCGCATGGGTTGGTGTCAATCTAACGTGGAGAGAAGTGAAACATTGCACAGTATTCAGTTCACTCCGCGGGCTCTCTTGAGAACTAGGGGAGGTATGTGAGACGAGATGGATACCCTCCTCACAAAACTGGTCCTAAAAAAATGAGGCCCCTAACTCCTCTCTCCCCTACGACCAGAAGGTTGTAGGAAACCGTGTCTCGTTTATTTATTTATTTATTTTTTTTAATGTGTGGACTGCTTATCTCCCTTGTCGTTATGCCCGCCTTACGGAAAGGGCCCCTGCTGGCATTTATGCAAAACTGCCGCCGTGTGTCGCTAGTGTTTGTTGACAAAATAGGTCCCCGCCTGTCCAGGGGTCGAGTCCATGTAGAGAGATGAGAGAGTAAGGTCGGCCGCTTGACAGTGATCAAATGACGATGACAGCTCGCTTCCAACCCAGACATCGGGTGGAACTGTCTTCTAATATTCTGTACAACTCTTGGTAACGGTAACGGTAAAGGTCTAAAGTTGCTCCCCTTGTGACCTAATATTCTTGGCGGCGCATTAGTACGTTGTATAATATCAAACAAATAAGTAATAATATAAAAAAAATCACGGAAGGGTGGTATTTCATTGTGGTTAGGGCTAATGTTAGCTAATAATAATATTGGCCTTTCAGAGGAGTGTACGAACCGAATTCTAGCCTATTGACGCAAGCATTCCATCGCATGGACTTTAAAAAGATCCTGACCCTCATGACCTGGACGGGGAGTGCCAGATACACCACCAACAAGCCTAGCAGACAGCACAACCTATTACCCTCCCCTCCGCAACCCCACACTTCCACCCCTCCATAGTCTTGGATGGCACTTCTCTGCGACTGCCTCGCTTATGCTGAGAAGGCAACCAAACTTTCGCTCTAATGGGTGACGAATGTTAATGAAATGAACCCTCACGCTGCTAACTCTAATGTAATCTAATAACTCTCAATAGTTAGGGTTGAGGTTTTGCTAACACGCTAACCCTAGCTGTGATGCTGGGTTAGGTAAAGGGGTCTCCCTAACATTTCGGTCGTTGGGGATGAAAGGACCTCCATTTTCTCAAGGTCAGCTTAATGAGGGTTGTGCTTAGTTCCTCTCCCTCGTTGCGTTACCCTTCCAGGTTCTAAACACATCCAGGTACCCATTTACAGCTGAGTAGATTGGGGTGTGTCGTGCCCTTGTTTCAATCTTATTTTCATCCTGAAGTGGCTTACGATAAAACATTACTAGCGTGTGCCCACACTACTGCACTACTACATCATCCTGTGATTTTAACCCTAACATTTTCTTTGGTGTCATCATTCTGTTGACAAGTTGTTTTTTTTCCATGGGGAGCTCTCTGGAACATTTGCTAAACTCCTATTCTTCTTGAAACTTGAAACTGTACCCGTCGTCATTATATTATGTATTGTCAGTTTCTACCGTTCTCCCGATAAGGTAAATTATTCCTTGAAGCTGTGTTGCAATGCTAATCTGGTGGAGAGATTATAATGATTGTTTTGCATAATAATGCTAAGACAGGCCTTTAATATTATTTTGCATGCTGATGCTTGTCCACAATTTACGCACGCACACGCACAGGCTGACAGACAGAAACACAGGCAGACAGACACACGCACTAACGCACGCACACACACACACACAGGCTGACGGACAGAAACACAGACAGACAGACAGACACACGCACCACGCATGCACACACACATGCACTCACTCACGCACAGGCACATAAATACAGAGTTAAAACGAGAGAGAAAAATTGGCGAAAAGTAAAGGTAAATGTTTCCCCGTAACGTTTTTGGTCGTTGGGGAGGGAAGCGTTTGGGACCTCCTTTTTCTGTAGGCCAGCTCCATGAGAGAAGTTCCTATCAGCTCTCCCTCGCTGCTTTGCCTTCCCCGGTGTTCTAAACAGACCCAGGTACCCAATCACAGCTGAGTGGACCTGGGTGTGTGGTGCGCTTGTTTTATTCTTTTTGCGTCGTTTGGCGGTGGCATTCCAAGCATGGTCATCCATCCAAGTACTAACCATCCGAAGTTGCTGCGCCACCCATCCTGACCAAATAAATACTTATTCCTTATTTCCGTAATGAATAAGGTATCTGATTTGCCTGCTTCCTTCTTCAGTAAAACACACGCACACACCCACACACACATGCACACGCACCCACACATAAACACTACCCACACAAACATTTCTTGTATTCTGACTGAAGACTACGCAATAAATAAAGATCCATTATGTTTCCGCAAAATTATGTTCCCTTATTTGGAGGAAATGTATTGTGCTTTTGGTAAGGAAATGATGGCAACACTTAAATGTTTATTACTGTTTATTTAAACCCAGCCAAAAAAATCTGGGTGCACAAACTTGCCAATGTATGCGTAGTTTCAATTTGCTGTGTTTCTTTGGAGAGTGACGGATCGTCTGTCAAAATTGTCATCCTGATTAGCCCTGAGTCCTCAGATACAGAAACTGTCAATGCGCGCACTGTGTCAAATCTTAGAACTGTGGTTTAAATGTTATGGATCGAGCCTGTGTTGTTTCCCGATACCACTTAGCAACTGTCGGTAAAATGTACTCGTGACGCACCTGTATCACTGAGACAGGGTCAGTCCATCCTGTTTCATGCCCTCTTATCTCCTGGTCCAGCGGAGTTAAAGCAATGAAAATCCACATAAGAAAAATGTCCCAGTTTGGGCGTTTGTCGGGGTCAACACCTTGTATTTTGCTGGACTTCATGTTTAAGAGCTAGGCCGCACTCTTCTTATTATTCTGCAATTGATTCAAATTGACTTACTGCATATTGAACATGTACATCCTATCCTATCCTATCCTATCCTATCCTATCCTATCCTATCCTATCCTATCCCATAACTCGGAGGTCGTAGGGGCACCACAGATGATCGTTTAACCAGCGTACTCCATCTTTCCCTGTCCTCAGCAACCCTGATTGTTTCGCTCAGTGTCAAACCATTTACATAAAAATATTATTTTACCAGTACCTATGTGTGGGAACTAGAAAAGCTAAATATGACATCTGCTACTATAATGAAAATAAGAACCACGACCCTCTGCTTACTGCAGTTGAAGTTTGAAATCATATACATGAGAAGTATTCTGGACAACTAAAAATATATACTGATAGATCTGTTCTTCAAACCGATCAAGCTGGAGCAGCGTTTGTAATACCGGGTTAAAATATATCAGAATCATATAGGGATTGTTTGATACTGTGTCAGGTTGCTACGATTTACACAATTATGGTTGTGCATTGCCCACTAACTGACTTTTTAAATTTTTGATATATGCATATACTAGCATGTTTTCTCAAAACAGCACTTTGCCATGTGTGTCTCATAAAATGCTATAAAATAAAAACTTTTAGTCCGATTTTAAAACTGTTTTTATAAACAACGTCCAAACCTATACAAACGTAATAAAAATCCTTATTAAACTAGTCGGTGAGATTCAATGGAAACGGTCGCGGAAGGTCACGTCATGGATATGAGAATAGAGAAAACGCGCGGGCCGCATTAACAGTAAACTTGGCTGTCAGGTAGTGGGCCGCAAACCATCATCTCGCCAGCAAATGGCCCGCGGGCCGCGAGTTTAAGACCCCTGATTTAGGGAAGGAACAGGGATGTTGCTAGGAAATTTTTTCTTCGGCGATTTGGCCGAAACAGCCGTGAAACTTTCGGCTTTTTACAGAAAGTTTCGGCTCTCTCTTCCAAAGCAGTCTCACAAGGTTTTTGACTAGATTCACTACGTTAACGTGCACCCTCCACCTCCATATATTAAAGGTGTTCTGTGGATGCATATCTTTGTAATAAAACATGATTTTAAGAGTAGAATAAGAACATTGAAAAGAAATTTTATTTTCTTAAATTTTAGACACAAAAACAATAAAAAGTTTAGACTGTCCCTTAACAGACCACAATACTGTCAGTTTCTGTTTGGCCTACAGCTTTCTGGGTTTAGCCTGACGCCAGGCAGCCAAAGCTATATTCAGGTCAATGCTGCGCCCGTGCAGTTTCACCCTCATCAGCATGTCCTGATTTTCAGCAGTGAGTTTGTTCCTGAGGGCTGTCAGTACCAGGTTCTGTGCTGAAAACCCTCGTTCGCATCCAGCAGTGTGGACTGGTCAGTGCAAGATGCCCAAGCTTCAGCATGTTCGGAAAGTCTTCTGAATGGAACTTCCCAATCAGGTGCCAGAGCTCAAGCATGTTATCCCGTGGGTATCTCTGAGCCACCACTACCTGCTTCAACTTCATCCACTGTACTTCTTTTTTGCCAAACGACAGTATACTTTGTCCGGCCAACAATTTCGATTTCTTTTTCGGAGGCATTTTGAAAATGATTTTCAAGCACTGCCTAAAGCCTGTATGAGAAAGTGACGTTTTACTTCGTACGTCACTGGCTTCAATTAGGCTACTATTGACGTCAATTTTATCATGGACGACATCGGGCTATGACTAATACGGGTCTGTTCGCTGAGTGCAACTTTTTCATGAAAACAGAATTTAGTACTTATCGAATCCTCACCTAAACTGCAAGCGTACCGCACAGGAATATAGCAAAAATGGACAAAACCGAGCCGATTCACCCGTGAAAACTTCGGCTCGACGAGCCGACATGACGGACAGTTTATCGGCTTTTTTATAAAAATTTCGGCTAAAAGCAGAAGATCCGACCCAAATGACATCCCTGAAGGAATATTTGATATTTAATGCTGAATTAATTGCGATATTAATGGCTCTAAATGAAATTTCGAATGTTTCTGTGAGGATATTCAGCTTCGTTTTATGTGTAGATTCTAAGTCAGTTTTACAAGATTGAATTCAGATAATCTTAGCGAAAGAACAAAAAATTCTTCTGCAAATTAAAAATATTATTCACAGTTTGATAACTAATGGCACTAAGGTGAATTTTTGCTGTACTCCCTCACATTGTGGATTCTCAAACAAAAACAATACCATTGTCTTCTAAAGAAATTTAAAACGCTATAGAAAATGCATTTGTAAAAGAGATTAAACTTAATCGCAACTATGATAAACCTTGTGGAATTGTAAAAAACTAAATATTGTAAAAATTTGAAATGTATATGCGGTGAATTTATTTCTCTGAAACACATGTTTCTGCCAACTGATGTTCATATTATTGATAACATATGCTTTGATGTATGTATGTGGTGCGAATGTGTGGTGGCTGCGTGTGTACGTCTAATTATCTCAATGAAGAAGACGTTAAAAAATCACCAACCAACCTACATGTACCAACCTTATTCTGCAAGGGACAGTGGACAGGAGCCTAGGCAGGCGCAGAGGAAGCACAACAAGAGCCGGACAGATGATGTCACAACATAGACGACGCTAGACATGACACGCGAATGGCGAAAACTCTCAGCGTCATCCTCCCTCAAACATTGACTGTGAGCACTGGTCATCTTTACTGTTGCTGTTAGTCTGATGGTGGTTTCATTGTATAGTTTTTCCTTCTCCCCCATCCCCGTCGCCTACGATTGTGCTCAGTCGTTTGAGCGTCAGACTGCGCCCAAGGCAGCACATTGACACTTCGGGCGGCTTGAGTTAGATCCTGTATCGGCTTGAGCAGCTCTTGAACTGAAAAAGCTGTATATAAGAATGACAATATTAAATGTAAAAAATTCACCAACGGCCCGATATAGGCTGAGGGATGATATAGACAAAGATAAGCCTTCTTCTTCCTGATCAGAGAGTGACAACAACCTGAAAGAAGTCGTTCGATCTCAAAAGGTCAAGGTCAATTTCAGCTTTGATTAAAAAAAATATATTTTATCGAGTTACTGATTAGCCTTGTTCTGGGGTTGATCTCACTTAAAGCAGAAAAAATAACAGTGACTAGCAGGCCTCAAGATTATGAATCATAATCGTAGCTATGCCAGCGACGACAGAAAGTCTAGTACTGCCACTTGAAGAAAGAGGAGGGCTAACCTGGGTGTTGGTTCTGGTGTCGGAGTCAGCAAACAAAGGACGCAGAACTAGCAAACATGGTCACTCGATCGGCCTCACCACTTTATCTTTTCCCTACTTGCACGGCATGTTATTATTAATAGTAAGTCTTATCTTCTTCTTCTTCTTCTTCTTCTTCTTCTTCTTCTTCTTCTTCTTCTTCTTCTTCTTCTTCTTCTTCTTCTTCTTCTTCTTCTTTAAATCTATGGGATTATATTGTAAGCGTAGCGAAGTCGTTCTGTACACAGTACTTGAAATATGTTGGTTCGATAACGAACTTTTCTTTACTTGACATATCTCTTAGGGCTGTCGCCAAGAGTGCAATGACCTTGGAATCGTTTCTCCTCTTACAAGGCTTCGATAGAGTTTTTTTCTTTCTTTGAAGCGGTGAAGATGGTTGAGTAGTCAAAGGCTCGGGTAGCTTTGCGGACGATGTGGTGGGTTCCATTCTGACTTTAGCACAAAAGAAAAAACATTGGGTGGAGGGTGGGAGGAGGATGACAAGTGCTTGGAGCAAGTTCTTTTGAGCTAGTGAGCGCGTGGAGCATGACGATGGAATTTGTTGGTGGTTAGTGGAGTTACTATCTATCCTATCCTATCCAATCCCGTAACTCGAAGGTCGTTAGGGCACCACAGGTGATCGTTATCCAGCGTACTCCATCTTTCTCTGTCCTCAGCAACCCTCATGGCTTCGCTCAGTGTCAAGCTAGACCATTCTCGAATGTTGCCCTCCCACCTCTTTTTATGTCTCCTTCTTCTTCTGCCTCCTTGCACCGTGCCTTGTTGGATGGTCTTTGCAAGGCCTGATGCTCTGGTGACGTGGCCATACCATCGGAGTTTCCGTTTCTTCACCACTGTGAGCATGTCATAGTGTTGTCCAATGGCTTGTGTGATGGTGTGTCGGACTTCGTTGTTGAAGTGCTGGGTATAGGAAATGCCCAGAAGTCTTTTGTAACGTCAGAAACTACACCTGTCAGTAGACTTATTGGGGTCGGGATAGGCTACCCGGGAAGGAGACAGGGTTTAAAAGGCGACTAACTAAATGAAAGTTTGCCCAGTCTACTGCAAGTAACAGATATCTTCGTCAGTCAGGACAGATCCATGTCCTGCTTGTTTGCTCATTAACTAATGTGCTCCCTTCCTTTGGAACTCCCTGCCACAGATTGGGAAAAGTGATCCGTTCCAGTCAACTCTTAACAATGATCGCCGCGCCAGCAGCCAGACTGTATAGGATAGTACGATAATCACAAACTCTATCTTGAATCACCACAACTATTCAAACCACACTGGATATAGCCACTTTGCTCTGTCCACCTACCTCACCCCGTCCACCGTTTGCATTTGTCAGGCTGGCTTGCAGCGCCACCACCCCTGCTAGCGTCAGGGTAGACCACTCTAGCAACTAAGCTACAATAGCAAAAGAGTAACTCTCCTTTCCGATTGATTCATCCAGCGCATTTGGCGGCTAATGCCTTTTTCTGTTTTAGTTTTTTTTCGTTCAATAAATCTTTGATGAAGCCTGCGTTTCTTAAACAGGCACAATTATAGTCTGATTGCCTTTTTCCTTTTCAATGGGTGTTGATTACTTTTCCTGATTTTGGTTTGTTTCTGAAGCTAAGGGTGGCGCGGTAACCTAGTGGTTTGGTCACACGCTACAATTGTTTTGTTAAGCAAAGTCGAGCGCTGTTAATATTTGGATTGGGTAACCATGCTTGATACTAAAGGACATAAAGAATGAAACTAGCGCACGATACACCACATTCCGCTGTGCAGCTGTTAATGGAGAAGACTTCTGGGCATTTCCTATACCCAGCACGTCACCAACAACGAAGTCCGACAGACCATCACACAAGCCATTGGACAACACGATGACATGCTCACAGTGGTGAAGAAACGGAAACTCCGATGGTTTGGCCACGTCACCGGAGCATCAGGCTTTTCCAAGACTATCCTGCAAGGCACGGTGCAAAGAGGCAGAAGAAGAGGGAGACATAAATAGAGGTGGGAGGACAGCATTCGAGAATGGGCTGGGTTAACACTGAACGAAGCCATGACGGTTGCTGAGAACAGAGAAAGATGGAGTACGTTGGTTAAACGATCATCTGTGGGGCCCCAACGACCTCCGAGTTACGGGATAGGATAGGACCTGGCTCTCTTTAGAACTAGGGAAAAGTAAAACAGGAATGACTTAGAGGAGTTGGGCACAGCCCTGTCATTAAGCTGACCAAGAGAAAAGTGGATATGTCCTTTTATTTGTGGTCCGAGAGTTTGTCGCCGTGTTTGACTGAGGAATGAAAGAACGCGGAGCCTTGTGTATACTAAGGTGAATGTCTCAGACCATCAAACGTGCTGAGAACAGCAACATCGCGCAACACTCGCCCATGGTTACCTAGCGGTGCATGGAAGTCTCGATCTCTTGAAAACCAAAAGCGGTAGGGTAGCGAGAGAGGAGAGATGGACACGAAAACTCACATTTTTACCCTGAGAAAAGAGGGGTCCGTACTGCCTCTCACCCATAAGACCAAAAAGTTATAGAACAGCCTTTCCTTTATTTGGGGTGGAGGGGAGAGGGAGTGGGGAGAAACAGGGAAACATCATTCCAATATTGGTGACAAGAACACACCCAGCATGCACCTAGGTCCTTCTCCCCCATCCCTGGCTGCCCAGGATTGTGCTCAGTTGTCCGGGCGTCAGACCATGCGCCCAAAGGCTGCGGGTGGGCGTCTCGGGCGGTTTGAGTTAGATCCTTTATCGGCCAGCGCCTTGAGCAGCTCTTGAGCTGGAAAAGCGCTATATAAGAACGATTAAATAAAAAAAATAAAATAAAATATTAAAGAGCTTGTTTGTCCGCTCCGTTTTGTGTCGGTTCCGACTACCTATTGTACGCGTGCGTGCCCCAAGGGAAGTAATCGAGGCTGGATTGTGGCGACTAGGGCATGATTTGTGTGTTTTGTGAACCAGGGGAAAAAAAGGTAATGGGTCTGTTTTGGGAAGCGGTCGTCATTTTCTCAAACATGCATGCCTACTACAAAAGGTAACTGAGCTTGTTATGGTTTATGGCTAGTGGTGGTCATATGCCTCGCAGAAAAAGGACCTACGTCTATGCCCCGAGTCACAGGCGCTGGTTTCTGTATGAGAGAGATGCCGAGGCCTAAATGTAATGCATGCATGCGATTTCATCATCATCATCATCATCATCATCATCATCATCATCATCATCATCATCATCATCATCATCATCATCATCACCATCATCATCATCATCGTCATCATCACCATCATCACCATCATCACCTCCACCAACCACCATCACCACCACTGGTGTATACCTCATCAGTTTCAAGTCTACCACCAACATCATCATCATACATTCAACAAAGGAAGCACAACAACAAACAATAATAAATAAAAGAAAACACAAAAACAACACTCAACAAACCAACCAACCAAACAAACAAACAAATGACCACAAAAAAAGTCAGATAAAATAAAAAGATTGAAAACAACAATGAAGAATAATTTTAGACACAAATTTATTGAGGGGAATGATAAAATGCACAATATTATCAACGTTATATAACATAATCAAATTACAAATAATTACTCTCTCTCTCTCGCTCGCTTTCTCTCTCTTTCCCTCTCGCTCTCTCTCTCTCTCTCTCTCTCTCTGTCTCTGTCTCTGTCTGTCTGTCTCTCTCTCTCTCTCTCTCTCTCTCTCTCTTGCTCTCTAATATTCTTACATTTTATAGATTAAAGCGGACATGACAAGAATCATTATGATGGAATGCGGTCTATGTTGCCATTGAAGGGAATGAAAGAAACCGAACTATTAGAAACAAATACGGCATTAAGTCATGGAGACCGAATCAGATCGGCCAGCAAAAAGGTACTTATTGTGTGTGAGATTGTACAGAAATGCGAGTGAGGCGTATTGGATGGTGGTGTTTAAGGTGTACGTGAAGTCGATATTTGTGAATTCTGAGAGAGAGAGAGAGAGAGAGAGAGAGAGAGAGAGAGAGAGAGAGAGAGAGAGAGAGAGAGAGAGAGAGAGAGAGAGAGAGAGAGAGAGAATATAGTTTTAAACTGTGATTGTGTGCCTGTTGTAAATCCTTTTGAGGCAATGAAGATGTGTTGGACTGATTTAAATAAACTTTCTTGGGAAAGCCTGTGGAATGTTAGTTTTTGCAGAGATTGTTCTTACATAGCGCGCTTACTGCTCAAAGGAGCTGTACAAGGCGCTGGTCACGGAAGCTTAGCATGCACTAAAAGGTAAGCTGTTGAACCGCAACATCGCAGATTATTGTTATGATGTTATACTAGTGCGGTATATTCAGAATGCTGTTAAGACTTGCGCCATAAACGACTGACAAACCCTTGAGGGGGAAACAAAAAGTGTGGCAATGCTGTTTCCACTCAAAAAAAGAATAATATCTTAACTGTTTAGATGTGTGCGCCCAGAGCATGTATCTTGGACACGGAGCTGTACAGGACAAACAGGCGGACATTAGATTAAAATGGATGAGATTTAGACTACTAGATAGCTTGTTTTCTTTTTCTTTAAACCCAACCGCAACAAGAGTATCCGTGCTGCAAGATGATCTGCACGCTGTGCTAACTAGACTCAAGTGCTGTTGTCTGCGACGATCCATTATCCATTACATATTCGCCATATCACTCTGTTATAGCACACATGTACATAGTATCATTCCCACAACTTCACAACCTGAAGTGTTTACAGGTAAAGTCTGCCTGTTAAGTGTTTAAGTTTAAGTCTGCACATCGAGAGTTCTTGAGCTGGACAACGTAGTGGCCAATGTCCTGTTCCTTAACTGACCTTTTACATTTGACCTTTTGTCCTTTATTGAGAGAACGACGCAAAGGCCTGGTTATCTTGTGCCACCTATAAATGCACAAACATTTTTTGTACGTGTAGAGAGGGGCCGGGTAGCTCAGTTGGTAAGAGCGTCTTGCTAGTAACCGAAAGGTCGCTGGTTCGAATCCCGGATCGGTCAACGTGTGATCATATTATTTTCCCCTTTACCAACAACCGGCCCGCTGGTGTCAGTATAAATCGGTCCAGTAGTCACCTATATGCGAAAGTGTCGTGTGACTATAATCTACATACAAACAAACGTACTTGTAGATAATGGTAAACAGTCATTTTGACCGCTCTGTTGATTGTACTGAGTTAAACCGATCGTTAAGTAATGTGCGTGAAAAAGATCCACCCTCTAAGCAACGCCCACAAACCTCCCCCACCACTCTCATCCCTCCCACGCACCCTTCCCCTTACGCTAAAAAAATAATAATAAAACGAATCTAAATACATTTAAATTAAAAAGGGTCAAATACCCAGACACGCACACACAGCATTATGTTTATCTTGGATTATATGGCCTCGTGGCGCAGTGGATTAGTCGCCGGTTTCCTATGCCGAAGGTCGCGGGTTCGATTCCCGCAAGGGGCGAACGTATGTGACTTAGGTACGATATTATTGAGGTCACCGAGGGTTTTCTCCAGGCACTCCGGTTTCCTCCCTCCCTGAAATAATGGTACTGGACGCAGTCAATATAAAATTTCAAAAATAAAAATTTCGATTTTCTTTCCGTCTTCCAATAGCGATCTTTCTGCCTTTACACCACCTGTTTGAGTGATGGATGTGTATTTGTTGTGTGTGTGAGAGTGGATGAGACAGGTGAGCGTGTATGTTGGTACAGATCGCCGCGCTTTGAGCCTGATTGGTGTGGGGAAAGGCGCGTATATAGCATCCAGTATTATTATATTAGTTTAAACTGTTTCGATCTAATCTTTGACAAGAACCAGCTGTACTTCTGTATCGCAATATAAAAACTATTTAAAGCGTCTGTAAGTTAACAGTCAGTTACAAATGAATAATCAATTTTTTTTAATCATTGATGAATTAAAAAAGCATTTCCTTTCGGCACAGAATTGTGCACTATACAAGTGGATATTTTGACTGGAGTAGAAGCCTAACATGATTTTCTTCAGTCAAAATTGCTGTGTAAATTTGTGTTTTAATTTAATGTGTTCAGCTGGAGGCGCATGTTTTTTTTTAAGTCAGTAATAATCTGCAACCCAAATTCTTGCTGAAAATGTGATGAATTATTTTTGTCACTCTACAAAGCGTCTTAATCCGTGTTATAAAGTATTGATCAATGTTTTAGTCTCACATGATACAAAACTAGTACGTATTATCTTCACGGTATGAATCGTGTCAAAAAAGACTTGCAATGTGAAATCATGTTGACATGGGTGGACTAGTGTTTAGTGTAATAATATTATGGGAAACACTAGTACGGTTGTCCCGAGGGGCCGGGTAGCTCAGTTGGTAAGAGCGTCTTGCTAGTAACCGAAAGGTCGCTGGTTCGAATCCCGGATTGGTCAACGTGTGATCATATTATTTTCCCCTTTACCAACAACTGGCCCGCTGGTGTCAGTATTAATCGGTCCAGTAGTCACCTACATGCGAAAGTGTCGTGTGACTATAATCTACATACAAACAACGGTTGTCCCTTGTTCTGTACAATCTCTGTTACGCCCTATTTAATCTATAGACTTTGTAACTTTTGACATTATTTTTTCCATTTTAATAAAGCAAAAAAATTTGTAATGAGTATCGTATGTATTCTTTGTTTTATTTAGTTTGTTTGCGTGTTCTCTTCATTAAACCATAACTTATAATCGGTCAGTTTTCTGTGTCTTTTCCTAATACAAAAATCCTTGAGTCAGATATGTTATAAAAAGTCGTTCTCAGTCGCTGATGCATCCGGGCTTGTCTTTGGGAGATGCAGCGTTGTGAGAGACGGGTTTGATCGGGCAACAGCCGCACAGGCCTGGGTAGTGGAAGGCCTTGTGGTTAGTGGACACAGCAGCGGCAGCAACCGCGTTATAGCCGTAGCCAGTGGTCAGAGCCAGGCTGGACAGGAGAGGATAGGGCAGCAGAGTGGACACAGTCCGACCAGCGCTTGCGGCGGCTTGGGCATAGGCGAAAGCGTTGGCAGCAGCTGCTGCGGCCGCAGCATTGTAGTTGCTGCTGCTGTACCTGCATGACAAGCGGGAAATGACAGTGGTAATGACAGTGGTAGCGACAATGGCAGTGATAGGGAAGGTAACTATATTAAGAGGTATAACCAACAAACATGTGTGTTCGTAACTACGAGTTTTCGATTTATAAAAAAAAATTTCAAGAAAAACCATGGCCTGATACAAACAGACAGTGGTTTGTAACTTTATAACTTATATATCATGGGATGTAACGATGTGAGAATGTGGCAAAAGTCACAACGACAAGGCATGGCTGATGACAAAAATGGATAGTTTAACAATGACAGTGACACGCACCATAAAATATCAATGTGGGTGTGAAGACTAACATTATAATAAGTTCAATCATAAACCTTTTAAATACCGTTCAATATTTAGAAAAGGTCCGTGGAGGTCAAAGGTAACAATAGCCAACACTAAAGTAAATAGAAGACAGAAGACTAGATTACCTACAATCAACAAATAAATTATGTTCGACTCGTACACAAATACAGAAATAATGCTGTAATATCTACACGCCTGAAAAAACAAATGCTCAAAGACAAAGCTTTAAAGACATTATATTAATAATGTACGAGAACCGTTGGAACGAGCAACCACGAACAAAAAGACAAACAAACAACACAGTTGTTCTCAATTCACTCCTTGGCTCTCTCTGCAAATCAAAGCATGACCTGCATACCTGACAGCGTTGAGATGAGCTGTGGGCGGTTGTTGGCCGATGGGTGAAAACGCCGACTTGTTCTGTCCAGGACTGGTCAGTCCCACAGCGGAAGGGTACGAAGGCGGCAGCAAGGGATAAGGGTCTTTGCCGGAGGGTAGGGGAAGAGCTGGAAGCCGGATGGGAGCCGCACTGGCAGAAGGGAGGGAAGGGGGAGGGAGACGAGGCGACACGCCAGTCAGAAACGATGCGGCTAAAGCCCGAACGTCGCTGGCGCTGTGGCTGATGTTGCTGTGTGGGTTAAGTTGCTGGTGGTGTTGGGTGTTCTCGTGGTCAAGAACAGACTGGATGGTTAGCAGCACGTCACCGTGACAACGCTCCAGCGCCACCTGCAGGAAATGACGAGGTAGATGCTGGAACACGGCGGTCAGCAGCTCCAAAGGCGACCGCATTCGTCCTGATCCCTCTCGCCCACTCCTCTCCTTCTCTTTCTCATCGTCGTCATCATCAGCGTCATCCTCATCCCCATCTTTGCTTAGATCTCTATTTCTTGACAGGCAGTCGATGGTTGCCACGTCTTGGTGGACAATGTCCACAGGACTGTTTCGACTTCTGTTCCCGTCCGTGGTACGGTCGTCACATTTGTCCATGTCAGTCTTGGCTATGTCTCCTTCAGCGTTTCTGACGTCTCTGTTAGAGAAAGCAGGTGACACACTGCTTGACTGATCGACAGCAGTAGAAGGACTTCTACAAACAGTTGTAGTGCTTTTACTTTCAGCACAATCAGCCAAGGCCGATTTTCCTACGTTAGACCTATCATCAGCGAGGCTAGAAAGCTTTTCTGTATCGAATATTTCTGGATATCTTGCAGGAATGCTCTTTTCACTTCTGCTATGTTCTGACGTCAGATCCTCTCCTTGATGACGCACATTGTCGTCAATTGTTACGTCATTATCATCGTCGTTGCTGCGGCTCAGGTCCTCTGCTTCAACATCAAGGCGTGGGCGCTTGGCACCTGTGGATACACAAATACAAGTAAAATGTTGTTAGTGTATGCCTTTGCTCACAAAGCTTGTGGTAAATGCCTTAACAAACACCTTACACATTTTGGGAGTGTGTGGTAACGATTCTGTGTGTTTATGCGTGTGTTTGGGGGAGGGAGGAGGGAGGGAGACGGGGAGTGTGCGGATTTCCTGTGTGAACAGTAGAAAACATAAAAGTCTGTTTAAAAATCTGAATGGGGGCAAAGCCGGAGTTAAAAATAATTATAATCTTTCTCTTTGGTCTTCGTAAAAATACACGCAACTCGTTGCTGGACATATGTTTCTAAAATGAAATAAAAATTAGACCAAATATCGTTCAAAAACAAGCAAAAGTGCATTGATTTAAACAAGATGCGTATAGGAAACATGTGTAAATTGCATTTATTTTTAACTGGAAATGGTTTAAATCATTACAATAATTATGTTATTATGCGGTCCGTACTAGGCCAAGTTATTGTATAATTATAAACTAATAATTGAAAGTTTTGTTGATTTCGACGCGAACTTCAAAGGGTCTACCTGCTCATGCTGTAGGTCCATTCTGCGGGTTGAATGAAAATGCATTAATGTATGCTTTTCACTCCCGGCAGAATCTTCTTTTTTAAACTTTTATTTCTATATTCACTATTTCAGTATTTATTTCATCACTAATTAACAATTTTATGATTTGTGTATTTCTTAACATTAAGAGGGATGGAGAATGCTGTGGGGGGTCTTTGCGTAGTGAACTATGTTGTGCGTTTTGTAAGCACACAACTATACACTTTATTATAAGGGATAGATTATGTGCCATAAGTGTGTTCTATTGGGAAAAGCTATTATACATTTTGGTATGCAATTCAATAAAGCCCATAGCGGTTTTGGGATGTGGGTGTGGGCGTGTTTAAATAAAATCTGTTACCTTTTGATTCCAAAACCAAGGTGCGACGCAGCTTTTATTTTGCAGTAATAAACTAATCATTCCATATTTCAAACTAAAATAATTATTCACATATTCAGTGCTTCATGGCCCGTGAGATAGAGATAGAAGGAGGGAGGGGAAAAGAGAGAGAGAGACAGACAGAGAGAGAGGGGGAGACAGAGAGACAGACAGAGAGAATGGCAGACAGAGGGACGAATAAATACAGACAGACAGAAAAAAATATATATATATATAAAGAGTTGCTTGGAAAAAAATGACAGAGAAGAAAAAGAAACCAAAAAAATTGAATTAATGAAAAAATGTTTATAAATTATACTGAAATAAACTTGGCTAAACATTACCAATAGCATTACAATAAAACAAACAACTGTACTGTGATTATGTTTATTTAGTGTAAATATTTGTTTAGTTGCAATGTTAATTTAATTAACACATTTTATTGATATACTAGTTTTTGAATTAATTCATTCTTAAATTTTAAAAAAATTAAACCATTAAAATAAAAATGAATTAAAATAATTGAAAAAGAATAGCCAAAATGAAATATATTAATTAAAAAATGTAAAACAAAAGTCATTAATAATTTTATAAACGTTCAATATGATGCAAAACCAAAGATTTAATTTTAAAAAAATATGTGTGCTCCTATGCTTCTAGACTTATTTTCTATTTTTGTCTTTGTTTAAAAAAAAATGTGGAAACCAAATTAGTTCCACTCCCCATCCACAACCCACTGCTCGCCCCTAATCCCTTCCATTCCACCCCCTCACCCTCACTCTTACATCTCACTTAAAAATTGGAGGGAGTGTGGGGTAGGGGGGAGTTGGGGATTACGGGGTGGTGTAGGAGGGAGAAAGGAAAAAAAAACTTCAACAAAGAAACGTTTGACTGCTGGGGGCAGATAATAATGATTGAAAACTGCAATATTGCGTTTTCTGTATGTCCACACATGACGGCGAAAACAGACTGAATGGAAGTCCTTAAATGATTCCTTTTTTTTTTCTTCGTGAAAGAAACCGCACCGCCCGTGATCAAGGGTGGTTGAAAACGAATTGCCGTTTTTGACACTTGGAATAATTGTATCTCTGTGTTGCTTCTTAACATGAACAAATCCGGTGACTGCAGTTCCTATTGCACTTGCCAGTTGCACTGACATTAAGCCCTGTAATTATGACAAGGCTGAATATAGAGGGGTTAAAAAAAATTTAAAAAACGTAAACGAGAAGAGATTATGTTGAAGTTTGCAACGAACGCTGTTTATTATTTTTATATAAAAATGAGCTGTAAGGAGTGATGATTGCATTTGACACCCAAGGTCAAGTCTACCTCAGTTCAGTCCTGACTGGGCAGATAATAATCACAGGGTTATCACATTGGTGGCGAGGAATGCTCATTGGTTTAGTGTGCAAGGGATTGCTCATTGGTTTAGTGTGCAAGGGATTGCTCATTGGTTTAGTGTGCAAGGGATTGCTCATTGGTTTAGTGTGCAAGGGATTGCTCATTGGTTTAGTGTGCAAGGGATTGCTCATTGGTTTAGTGTGCAAGGGATTGCTCATTGGTTTAGTGTGCAAGGGATTGCTCATTGGTTTAGTGTGCAAGTCTCATGTACGTGCGTCTTGGGCGACGTGGGTTCGAATCCTGACTTCAGCAAACTATGTCGTGCATGCTGGATTATTATTAATGGCCAACGCCTTGAGAAGCTCTCTGAGCTTGTAAGTGCGCTATATACGAACAATCCGGTTTGTTTTAGTAGTCTAGGTCTACAGCACCTATAGGCGTGGAAAACGAGGTGAAAGGTAGAGGGAAAAGGTGGGGGGAGGAGGGGGAAGAGGTGAAAGTAATAGTTCCTTGTCAATGGGTCTCGCCGAAGGAGAAAGGTTGCAGAACTTTAAGAGCCCGTGTTGTTACACAGTGTGCATGCTTGCAGTAAACGTTAGCAGAATATGTGAGTACATGTTGGATCTCGGTGGTTTGCGCCTTGAACGGCTCTTTGAGCTGGAGATGAAATTCGCAATTTTAATCAGATCTTACGAGAATTGCATGCATGGAGGGGTCTAGTCGAACTGTCAATACCCTGTTTGTTTTTTTTATAGCCACACGTAGACACGCTCAGCGGCAGGAAGGCACACACATACAGATGCACACACACATACACACACACATACACACACATACACATGCACACGCAGGAAGGCACACACATACACATGCACACACACATGCACATGCACACGCAGGAAGGCACCCGCGCTAACACAGAAATCGGGTGACAAAAGCAAATAAAAATGAAATAAGGAAACTTGCGGTCGAAGGAATAAATCGGAGATTCTACCAAATAAAAACGCAGAAATAAAGAGGAGACAATTTGGTGGCAAAGGGGCAACAACTTAACAGCAGGGGAAGCAACTAAAGTGGCAGGGGAAGAAACTTAGTGACAGGGGAAACAACTCAGGGGCAATCTTAAACTGATCAGGTTGGACACGGGTGGCTGCGCAAGACTGGTAGTTTTTAGGTGCATAGATTAACAGTACAAGCACACACCCAATAACCTCACACACAAAATTGCCATTGCACCCGATGACGCCATCCGCAACAAGGAAATTATTTCTTTAAAAGAGCACTTTAATTTAAAAGCATCAAACATTAACACAGAATAATGTTTTACTCGCCATACTCGGTCACACATATTCACTGACAATGCTACAGTGTTTCCATCTCCCCCTCCCTTCTTGTTTAATTTTAATTTTGTAAATCAGTCCCTATCATTTGAAGATGGATACTATAAATAATGTAACCTTACTCTCATCATTTAAAGGAAAACACTATGCTCAATTTTAATTAAATTTAAATTGTCAGGGTATCATTGATGGCGTTTGTGCGTGTGTGTGTGTGTATGTGTGTGTGTGCGCGCGGTAGTTTTTTACGTGTGTGATAATGCGTTTATTTGAGAAATTGTATTGTTTTGACGTGTAGCCTTTTATACATCTCTCTGCCTGTGGGACCCGTTGGACCCATGGGATTTGATTACCTCTATGGCTAAAAGTCTGAAGTCATCAGAAGTAAAGACAATTTTGAAAGATTTAGCATTACAATATATATGGTAGACCTCATTTAGCCTTGCCCATACATCTATGCATGATGATGTGTCCCACCGCCGTAGCTCAATTGGTAGAGCGTTCGCCTGGCACACCGATGACCCAGGTTCGAATCCCGTGGTGGGCGATATTAAATGTGGCCATTTTCACTGTCCATTTTAGCAGTATGATTGCTCTGGTGGTTCAGTGTTGATCCAGGTCCCTACTCCTCTTTCCCTGGGATGGTTATCCCCGTCTGCCATATCGCCAATGGTGGGTGTAGACGTTAAACCTCAATGTTCGTTCATTCATTCATTCTCGGCATGATGCAAGCATAGAGCTTTATTATCTGTATGGCTACATGTTTCTGAAGTCATCGGAATTGAAGACATGAACGAGTGAGCATTTCATAGATGGGAACCTCTGTGATGGAAGGATAGTTCTTTCTTTGCTGTACGATACGACATACGATACGATCATTTATAGCCAAGTAAAAACACAAGAGCTCCGATAGGATACACGAGGCAACATTAAGCATCGCATCACTTAAATAATATATATGCAAGTAAATACAGACATGTAACAGAGGCTTATCTATTGTTTTCGTTTTACACAGCATGCAAGCGCTCGCAGTTCTAAAGCGGCAATAGGCCTACTGAACGATCTGTACACATCAGCTACACACACAACACACACCACACACACACCACACACACACACACACACACACACACACACACACACACACACACACACACACATTTTGACTATTTTTTTTAGAATTGTTGACAACGCATTCATCATGCAACGCATCGTCTTCTGATCGTAAGTAGATGTAAACATTGAAACACACTGTCCCACAAAGAAACTGAACTCTCTCTCTCCCACACACGAACGACGAACACACAAACACACACAAGAACGACGCAGGCACACGTACACACAAGCACACACAAACACACACAAGCACGCACACACGAACAGACAGATACACGCACATAGAGATTTAACCTTACACACGCGCTTAAAAAATTCCCTTTGTAAAATTTTTTTTGCTTTTTTTTCCTGTGATTTTGTTATCACTTTCAGCTAAATAATCATAATTTAGAAACATATTTTCTAAATAATCATTTGTTTACAAACAATGTAAGATTTCTCTAAACAATATTTTTGTTCTCCGTAAACAACTTATTACTTATTGTATTTCCTAAACAATACATTATTTACGTAAATAAGTCATAATAATTATAAATAAATAAAGCATTGTTGCTAAATAAGGAATTATTTACCTATATAATGCATTATTTGGCAGATTGCATTAAATGTAGAAATGCTTCTATAAATAATGATTTGTGTACTATATAATGCAATGTTTAGCAGAATTTGTAAAAAAAAAAAAAAAAGAAAAAAAATTATAATTTAGAAGATGTTGCTAAATAATGCACTATTTAAGTAAACAGTTCATTGTTTAAGGACTTCAATTTTTATTATTTAAGGGATTCCAGGATTCGCTTGAAAAACGGGTTTTATGAATAATTTTACTGCTTTCTATAATTAAATGTAAGGTCTCTCCAAAGATTATTTATTTAAAATGTGTGTTAATTATTTAATGTTCAACATGAATCACTCACCAAATTCGAAGATAAAACGTCTGTAACCTCCCAAACCCAGACAAAAGGTCAATGTCAGTTTTGTGCGTGAGTGTTGAGTTTTTTAGTGTCTCCGTCAGAAGAGAAAAAAAGCTTCCTTTTTGTATTTATTTACCCAAAAACTGTGCTGTTTTCGGTTGTTGTTTTAAGTTGAATTATGTTTTAATTTCAAACGGAAAATTCCAGCTTATTCGAAACTACCGGGGATTTGCAGGTCGGACTGACAAGAAACATGGCGGAAGTACTTTGAAAAATATATTGTTTATGTAAATAATAAGCTATTTAAGGAGAAAATGCATTAGAGAAATCTTACATTGGGAATTCCATGGGCGCGCACACTATTCATTGTGGCGCACGTGTTACCCATGCAAACAACACATTACAATTTTACACAACAGGCATGTTGCGACTTTGATTTACACTGTGACGCGTGCTTGAGACAGTGTTCTCCGACCCCGCTATTCACTTCTCTGCGATTGGTTTCAAATTAGTGTCACGGTGACAGCACGGAAGCAGACGGTTTGTATCGCAAGGAGCAGACGGTGAAAAAAGTGATGTTGGAAGTTAGAAATTCAAAAACAGAGTTTGTGACTATAGCGAAATAACGACCTAATAGATAGATGGATAATCAATGTTTTATTCAAAATCAAACTAAACCGCTAACATTAAAATATGATAAAAGATGGGCATTACACTAGCTTTTACTGATGAAATTTAACCAAGCAGACAATCAATATGACATGACCTATATGCAATAAAACAAACTAACATCACGTAAAAATGTGAACAGGTTTTGACCATTGCAGTCTTTAAAAATATAATTAAAAGGTATTGAACCGAAATGCCTTTCTCATCAACCAGATCAGCACAATCAGACATAAAACGGACGGAAAAAGATTTATCAACTGCAAAGCACCACAGTGTTCTTCTCCTTTCAAAAGGAAGCTATGGATGACATAAGTATGCTCAAATATGCAGGAGAGCCAAAACAGTTTCTTCTTTCCGAGTGGACGCAATGTTATTAAGCAAAGAAGCGCAGCAGACAACTCTGTCAGAATTTGAAACAGTTTGTTATTGATTTGATTAGACCATTAAGTCTACCAAAGCCGTTTACAGTAAGAGCCAGTCCATACTGTGCAGGTCGGAGTACGGAACAAACTGGAAAATCTCTTAAGGAAAATCGAGATGGAGAGCTTCTTTTGGCCTTTATCTACTGCAATATTGCCGCGGATGTCCAGGTGATTAGGTACCCACATAAAGCTATTGTTTTACCTTCAGACAAAAGCTGTGTGTGGAGATCATGAATCTCCGCCAAAAATGGGTGCGATATCTTTCTCGTGGCCAGATTCTGAAGCGCTGACAGTGAATTTGACATGATCAAAAACGATGATCTTTTGGACTGATAAACCTGTTTCAGAGCTAAATGAATTGCCTTGAGCTCAGCTTATTAACAGAAAAAAAATCAGGTCTACGCTGTTGCAAAGGCTGGTCGAGGTGTCTCCCACAGACCGACGCAGCAGCCACTGAGTATCCTTTATACAATGAACACTCCAGCTCGTCATCTCCGCTTTTCGGCAGACACTCTTGTCTTGCAGACTCCCTCTTTCAAGAAAATATTACTTGATTTTAGGTCCTTCTCTCATCAAGCACCCACCGTATGGAACAATCTACTTTGCTACTTGAGACAGTCTTCTTCATTGGAGATCTTTAAGTCGATTCTTAAAACTAAATTCTTCGCTTGAATCAGACATCGAGAGACATTTTGTGTGTGTTGTGCGTGTATATGCATGAATGCTCTGTAAAACGCCATGAACAGTTTTATTTTCTGGAATTGAGCGCTGTATAAATGTTCAATATTATTATTATTATTATTATTATTATTATTATTATTATTATTATTATTATTATTATTATTATTATTATTAGGCAAAGCTGCTTATAAATAGCTTCGGAAGTGCCGTTCTTCCTAAATGAGGTGAGATTGAAGCTCAGGATAGGGTTGGTCAGTTTGCAAGGTGGGAGCACAGGTAATTGGTCATCATTAACAGTCAATATCTCTGCCTGCAGTATGAATGATAGGATAGGGTGAAAGTGTGGAAGTATTCGGATACCAAAAGGAGGACTTCTGTCGGTTTGTTGAAGTATTTAATTGTAAACGGTGGGCTCAGAACACAGTCGTATGCAGGATTTTCAGGGTTTGATGTAAGTTTTAGAAAATAGTTCGTGCGAGCTGAAGCCTATGGATCTCAAAGGAAGGTATGCCAGCCTCAACGTAGAGACTTTCCTTCGGTAAAGTGCAAAACGCCCCCAGGCAGATCCGAAGATCTTGATGATGGATTGGATCCAAGGCTTTCAAATAGGATTTCCTAGCGGAGCCATATACAATGCTATCATTGATTGATTGATTTATTATTGCTTTAGGTCCAGCGGACTCTTCCGAGCCAAATCAGGACCGGACAACCCCTGATCCGCATAAAAGATCTGTTGAAACAACCCCAGTGGGAAAATTGAATGCCCTCCACCGGCCAGTCACTTTACAATAAAGACATCCCACGCGAGGGACGGCTGAGGGTTGACCTCAACTACGCGAACTCCCCGATTACAAAAACAAAATAGAATACAAACATCATTATAAATCATCAACAAAAAAACATACATATAAAATGCCTATAGTGCTAAATAGTACATTCATAGGAAGCCCTAGTGACCACCCGGCAGAAAGCGTCCAACATTCCCAAGCTGATCCAACAGACCTCATACACAAACAAGGAGTCTTGTCCAGGAAGAGTTTTCAAGAAAAAAGGTAGGTCATTGATCTAGCGAAGAAGAATATAGTATAGCAGAGTGGTAGGACAGATCGGGAATGGGAAAGAGCAAATGAGGAAGACAGCGACAGTGGGAATTTATCATAATCGCTAATGGATTATACTGGACGAAAGAAGGATAATACCAGAACTAAAGAAAGTGTCAGCATCGAATGGTTCCAGGCCACGCGAGGTAGGAGGTCACTGCATTGTCACACTGACCTAATTCCAGAATAATACAATCATTTGGACTATAATGGAAGATACAATATAAGGACAGCCTTAAAAATCAGACAATTATTATTACAGCAATTATAATAATAAAAAGTCTTATAGCTCATAATTATGACATAACAAAAATTCTTTCCATGTAATTAAAAGACCAGAAGTAGTCTACTTATAATAATAATAATAATAATAATAATAATAATAATAATAATAATAATAATAATAATAATAATAATAATAATAATAATATATCCTATCCCGTAATAATAATAATAATAATAATTATTATTATTATTATTATTATTATTATTATTATTATTATTATTATTATTATTATTATTATTATTATTATTATTATTATTATAATCACAATATTAACAATAATAATAATAATAATAATAATAATAATAATAATAATAATAATAATAATAATAATAATAATAATAATAATAATAATAATAAACATTAGAGCTAATAAATACGATTGTACTAAGGAACACGGTATAGATCTTTTCATTATTAGTATTACAGACATTTCATTATAAATTTTTAAAAATAATTGTTTATATTGTTGTTGCTGGTTGAATTTGGAGGAGGAGTGAGGGGGTGGGGGTGGGAGTGGGGGCGTGTGTGTCTAAAATCACAAGGTGTTGAGAGACCTTGCATGAAATAAATTAAATCATAATATAACATGTTAAAGTATGCATGATTGATTGACAAATCGGTAATATATAAGTGACCTTACAACAGACTGTAGCTCAAATAGAATCCTAAAGGCCTGTGGAATGCTTTGTCCCCTATACGCTATGTGTCTGGGGACGTTAATTTACCAAATGCAAAAAAATGTGGAATGGAAGGTGTCATTAAGCTTCACGCTTTTTGCATGCCATGCACCTCTGCTAGAAGCAAGAGAGCTAACTCTAAAAGTCTAACTCTGAACCCTAACTCGACTATGGCCGAAATAAGTGGTGGAATGGAAGAGACATCCGTTTCGTGCCCTATCGCGTCTGATCGGGATCGCATCGCCATTGTGGCTCACAAACCCGCCTGGCAGTAGTATATCCATACCCAGCCACTGATGGAGACCGTGGCCAATAGTTTGAACAATGTTTAACACAGCTGTAATGTGAGCCGAGTTTCGTGGTCAGAGAACAGCGAACAAGCATAAAACGTTTTAGTTTCTCTTCAGTGCACATATAGATTGTGATGATGAATCTTTTTGGGGGGTGGGTGAGTGGAAAGGTGATAGCAGGGTGTGGATGGAGGTTGGCGAGGGGAGGGAGTAAGCAGACAGCAGGTAACGCTGATGGGGTTCAAGCTAAAGATAATACATTTGTAGGTTTAGGTTCATAAAGCTGTTGTCCCGTGGTCAGAGCTGCAGCAAGCAGTCATAAAATGCTTTCATTCTCCTTGAGCGTAACTGTAAATATAGATCGAGGTAGTGGAATATTTTTGGCTGTTTGTTTGTTTGTTAAGTAGATTATAGTCCCTGGACACCATGGCGTATAAGGGACGTAAAAATTACAATTAAAATGAATTTAAGAAGTTAAGAGTAACTGCTGACCGGCCTTTCAGGACCAATTAAAAGTCAGATTAAAATGGATCCGGGAATTATTACAGGTTCATTCATACAAAATTAAAAGAGCAATGAAATGAGAACTAAGGAATAAGAAAATTTATTCTAACTGGACACTAGGTCCTTAAAATGTACAATAATTTTCTGTACAGAGATTTAAGACATTTGGTTGGGGTAAAGGTAAAAATAAAAAAAATAAAATAAAAAATAAAAATAAAAATAAAAATTCTCGTGCACCCCAGGTTTAAAATTATGGTTTTATTTAAAACGAGTTTGGCGAAATAAACTTTAAGACCATTCGGTGTAAATCAACAGACAACCAATACATTAATAAATATTGCTAAGATTACATATAATTATAAGGTTAAAAGCTCCGCAGGGCCGGAGTGTTAGCAACCAAGGGAAAAAAGAACAATATGGGGGGTGGCGGACCACATTCAACCCTCCGGTCAAGCCGGGTTGCCAGACACATTCACACCTCCAGAGAGTTCTGGGCAATAAACCTTTCGTTATTGTATTCAAACAGATCACAAATATAAAAGACTAAGCAGCCATATCAACATTCATATATATAATAAACATGTTAAATTGATTAAAATTATGTAAAAGGTCGGAATTCGTCTCCAGTGTCATCGACCGGGTGGAGAAAAACACTTGGGTATGGGGAGGATAAGAGAGCCATTAAGCGAGTGTTAAGTATAAAAGGTCGGAATTAACTTGTACATAGGCCTGAATGGGGACATCATGTGGGAGAGGGACAGAATTTAACAGGCCAACCAGGTTACATCTCAAAATATGCTAAAATTACAAGATAACTTGGCTTAGTAATAATCAACGACTGTAGAGGGACAAAAAATAAATGGGGAATGGGTTGGGTAAGTCAATAATTTTAAATAAGAGTTTGTACAATTACTGACATCCTAAAACTTATTAAGACGTTACATGATGATATTAAAAGCCTTGAGAATATGTGCCCGCCCTCGGGATCATTTAATTAAATCACTTAGAGAAGTTCGCCAACGGGGGACCGATGGATGAGCTGGGCAGTTTGAAATAAGAGGCCCACAAATCTGCTGTGAAAGGGTCAGGTCGAGTCTTGCCTTGCCTCCAATGAATTGTACTCACCATTTGCCAATGTATTCCAAGTCGGACATTTTGAATCTGAACAATATCTTCATAGTCTACACACCCTGTGCTTTACCTGGACACTGAAAATAATCTTTCTGCCTGCCGTCGTCTCTTCTTCACACCAGCACCTCTTCCACATCTACAACTACTTCTACACTTCACGCCTGCCACTCTTCATCTCCATCTCTACACTCCTCTTACACCCACTAGTCAACCCTACACTTCAACCTCCACCCCACCTCTCTTTTCAACTGCCGCTTCCTCTACTACTGCCACCGTCTCCATCTGCAATCTCCTACTTTCCTATCCCATAGTCTACTCTATCGTAAGACAAGAGCTTACACACCTCTTCACTCCACACCTTAGTCTACTCTGTCGTGGGGCATGAACCCACACTTCATTCCTCCACTACCTACTTCTTCTTTATTTTTGGCTCGAACTAAACGCGCTTATATACAGATTTAGGTTTGGGGTTGACCAAAGGCCTGATACCCGAAACGTCCTAGTACTCAAGTTTCGCTGTCCGGAAACAATTCTGCCGTTTCTCGCTATTTGCTACGGTGGTACTGTTTACGGACGAATACGAATACAAAGAAATTCTCTCAACAGAGAAATTCTATCGTGATGCGAACATAGTACACACGAATACTTGAAAATATACAAAGTAACAAAATATAATACATTGAACCAATTTTTATATCACATGAAGCAATGTAATGAAAATATAACTCACTTATGAAACACATTATTACAAACGGATACAGGACTAAAACAGTAAATCATGAAATTGTTAGTTTTTTTTTTTAAAAAGGAAATAAATAATATGTCTCATCTTTCATTACGTCTTTTTTAAAGGATGTTGACCATGTTTTTGTCTGTACGCCATACAAAATGTATTGTTCTTTTTTTGAGGGTTCCAGGAATATAACATGCCCACAATAGTTAGTACCTTCCCCAGGTGTCACAAGACACACGCTTGCTTAAATTAGCGCACGCCAATGAATGGTACTGAACACCCAGTGCTGGCCCTATACAAAGTTGACTTTCAGATTTGGAAACCTCTGTGTTTGCTTTAAAAAAAATATTAGTCAGTAATATTTTGAACCAGGATACACATACAACAGGAAAATAAAATAAAATAAAAGGACTCAAATTACACTTTCGTAAACAAAACAGATTTTGGTCATAGTTATTTTTTAAAAAAAAATTCTCTAAATCGTCCTCAGCCCCTTAGTAATGACTTCCATCTGTTGGGGTATCTTTACTGTTCTATTGTCATAATCTTGGAAAATCTTCTTTTTCAATGATTGACACCCCTCCCCACTCCTAATCCCCTTTCAACCTCCCTCCTCCTTCTTCTCCCTCTCTCTCTCTCCCCTCTCTCTCCCCCCTCTCTTTCTCGCTCTCTCTCACTCTCTCCCTACCCTCTTCGTCCTGTTTCCGTCGGTTCATGCCAATCTGATAACTAGTTGTTAACATAATGTCTAAAAGCATCAGTTTGCAAACTGCGTCAGTTTCACCGCCATTCCCCGCCCAGCCAATCAATTGTGTCCACAGCTCACGCGCATCGGACGAGCTCATCGACATCATCTACAGCACGCGCTTCTGTCACCTGACCTCTCGCTGGCCAATGATAGGCGCTACAGGGAACCGGCCCAAAAAGAGCGGGATGATACAGGAATATTATCGTGTTTCGCGCTGTTGGGGTGTATGTTTTTCAGTGTGTGCATTATGACCACATTCGTGCTTTCGGAGCCAAATAGAGGCGGTGACAATGTAATAACCGTGAACTCCAAACAGGGCGAGGCATGATGGGGGGAAAGGGAATTACTGGAATATTGTCCATCCTGTTATGCACGTCTAATTGATCTTGACCGATGGGTTGAAAATCCAAAGAATTTAAGATCGACGTTTATCACAAGTGTTTTTTTTTTTTTTTTTTTTGTGTTGTTGTTTTTTTTTACAAATATTTTCTTTAATTAAAGATCAAACATTAATTTTCAAGTAAGCCTGAGGACATTTTTTTAAACATTTACTCTTAGTAGTGATAGCATAATCATATAACAGTTTATCAATGCACGTTAATGCCGTAAAATCTCTTTGATAAGCGTTTAAAAAAACAAGTCTGCAGATCCGTGATTAAATGAAAGAAATGTGCCTAAACTAATCGCTACATAAGCTGGCCAAGAAAAAAGAGTGGCGCATATAGCTATTTATGACTTCATTTAAAAGAATCACTTCTGAGTGTGTTGGCTATAATTAATTATTGGATTATCTTGTTCTTTAGAGTCAGTTCCTTGTGTCGCTAAGCTGAAAGTCTTAAATTGTGCCTGAGTTGTTTTGTTTGGTTTTAAATTTATTCTAGACAGTATGATCATAGAATAATTAATGAATTGAAAAAATATTGAGGTGAAGTCTCTCCAATTACGAAATAAACAAGAGGCTGCGTACGAAAATTAGGTCAACCCCTTCCAAAGGCTATGGGATCCCACAGAGCCTCAGGGACGGAGCCTTATTTGGGATAACTCGCGCAGTTTGTTGGGCCTACCTAGCCAGAGCATCGCCTTGAAGCTTATGCTGTTAGTGTGTGATTACACTGTGTTTATTTGTGTGCACCTGCGTCAATTAATTAATTAATGTAGTTATTCTTTCATCATGTTATTTAATACTATTATTTTTTTGTATGCTAGTCTCAGGTCTTTGATTTTGTAAATGTGAACGTGTATTTTATTATGTGTATAACTATGTTCTAAGTCGCCTGTGGTTTGTCACTGCTCTTGTGTGTAAATGTGTTTTCTTTGCTTAGGCGTGAGCCTGCCTGCTGTGTGTATGTGTTTTTGTTGGTGCGTTGGTGTGTGCATGTGGTTATGCGTATATTACAAGCAGCACGCTAAATTTTAACTGTACTTTTTATGAATTCGGATTTCTTGACTTGAATTGACTTCACTATTTCTAGGGAGCTCAGTCACATACTGCTTATAGCAAACGCTCTTTTAAAATGCTCAAAAAAGACTTTTAGATTCACATTTTGCAAATATCAGACACCGTTAAAAACTCGTATGAAAACAATAGCAATGCTGTCAGCGTGGAGTTGTGCGCGTAAACAAGTTGACAACATCATCATCATCAAATGGTCACCTCTTGGCGCGAAATAGACATTGTTTATATTTGTTCGCAAATTGATCTAGGTGCTCCAAATTTTGCCCAATTCCTAACCGAATTGAAGGACTGAAATCAGAGCATTTCTTGTGGAGTGCATACAATTTATTACTGCATGTTTACTTTTATTCTCGCTCCAACAACATAAAGGAGAGCAAATGACAGGTCGTATACGAAGACGTTGTTAGAGAACAATCTGTGTCTTTATGTACCACGAACCGAGTGGAAATAAAATGCAAGAATATCTTTCCGATACATTAATTCTCTGACGCCCTTCTCCTTGTGGCCTAAACAGCCTCGTTGTCAACTGTCGAATCATTGCCGTGTACATTCATTCAAGTGGAGAGATAGCTCAACCTTTAAGGGCGAGAACTCCCAGCCACCTCGTGTGTGTGTGTGTATTGTTCTTTTTTTTATGTGTGTGTTAGCTTGTTTCCTTCCGGTAAGCTACGGTATCATGTAAGTCTTGTAGGTTCAACATAATTATTTGACCAGTTACAAGATATTGGGATATTGGGAACGCAACTGGCTCAGCGGTGTACGCAGTGTACTCGAATGTCCGACGATCACATTGCAGCCTGTTGTCAAAACCCGTTGACGGCCTGGTGTTTAAAATAAAAAGTTTAAAAACAATAGCCAGATACACTGCACCCTACTTTTTCGGATGAGAATATAAACCGAGGTCCAGTCGGCGCACGCTCGCATTCCATCGCATGAACTTTAAAGATCCTGAAGCTCATGTTCTAGACGTGTGAGTGCCGGCTATACAAACACACCCAGAGCTAGGTCCTTTATCGACCAGCGCCTTGAGCAGCTCTTGAGGTGGAAAAGCGCTATATAAGAACGGTTAAATAAATAAATGCATACATACAATAGTCCTGGACGTAGAGCTGGTTAAATAATTCTGCACCACAATAGGTTAAATACGCTTCATAGCAATGTCGATTCAGTTTGCCAATAGTGTTCTCTCGGACAGATACTGCCCCCCCCCCAACCCACCCCACTCCCACCCCCTACCCCATCCTATGGAACGCTTTTCCTCTTCAGCTTAAGCAAGATTGACAGCTTGTCATCATCCAAACAGTCACTAAAATACTCATCTCTTCTAGTCATGCTAGTTCCTTTGGTCGTGAACCTTAGAATTGTATCTATCTATATACATACTGTATCTATCTATCTATATACATAATTATATAGATAGCTACACAATATTACTGCTTAAAATCTTACGGGCTGTTCGTGTTTGGATTGCTCCCCACACATCACCCCCACCCCCACACCTGCTCGCGCGTGCTATTAACATGCCGCTTGACAAGGCTGATCGCGCTATACAAGAGAACAACATCATATCATCAGACGGCAGATAACAATTAACACTTTTTCTTTCGCCCACCACGGGATTCAAACCTGGGTGATCTGTGTGCCAGGCGAACGCTCTGCCACTTGAGCTACGGCGGTGGGACAACCTTGCTTTTTTTTTTTTCAGTTCATAGATTAACCTCCCCGGACACAATGCGTATAGGGGACAAAACGACAACCTTGCGCCGAAAACCAGTTGAGGGATTCTATGTCTGCGGCGCATCCGCATCAGTCAGCGATTTGGCCAATCCTTGTGATTGTGGCAATATATCGTTGCGGGCAATAAACACTGTGGCGGTCCAAAGGCTGTGGTGAGTCGAGGGAAGACAGTAAGAATGTGCGAGTCGCATGGAGGGACATTGTCCTGGAGATGTGATGCATGGCGAGAATGGTGGGCCAGTCAACAATTACAGCGGCTTCAGACAGCCCAGCCTTGTCAGCACGCATGAAAAGTGCCTCTTGTCGCACATATCGCAACACGACACAATCACCTAATTTGCCTCATGACAAATTTTTATGGGCTTTTTTTTCTCCCTCCCGTACGGACACGTCTACACTGACCTCATTTTCTCGGTGAAACCAAGTAAGCTTACCCTGGGTGTGTGTGTGTTGGTGTGTGTGTGGGTGTGTGTGGGTGTGTGTGTGTGTTTTAGTTCCTGAGCTGTAAAGCTCTGTGAACTATTGGTTTTGGCTGTGTCCGTCAGTCCGCCGATCGTCCGGCGTCCGTTCGCAGGTGATATTTGCGCACTTTCTGGGAAACTACTTACCGAATTTCTGTGAAACTTTGTATTTAGTTAGGAAATAGTGAACCCTACCAGATCACAAAATCGTATGCAGATCTGGTAAAGTAATCATGTGACGTCATAATTTGTGGTGCGTTTTGTTTTTTAATCCTATTTTCTCCCAAACTACTGGAGGGATTTAATTCAAGTTTGGTATATTCTTAGTCTTTAATTGTGCCTCCAAGGTAAAACCTAATTTATGCAAAACGAGGGACGTAATCCTCGTGACGTCATTTTAACAAACGGAACTTTAAAAAATATTTTTAAATATCTTTTTTTTTTTTTTAAATCCTATGTAATAAGATATTACAGATGCCTTGAGCCCTAAACGAAACTATGGTATATTGAGTGACGTCATCGTATTACGTCATCATCTTGTGTTGTGTTTTTTTTTCTAATCCTATTTTCTCCCAAATTACTGGAGGGATTTGGTTCAAGTTTGGTATATTCTTTCCCTATGCCTCCAACGTAAAAACAACCTTATGCAAATCGAGTGACTTAATCATGATGACGTCCCATTTAATTTTTTGGGGGGTGGGGACGCAGAGGGGATAAGGTCAATCACCTCCATCCACACACGCACACTCCCCTCCTTCCTTACAGGCAATCTCACACTCCGACTCCTACCTTCTCCTACTCTCCCACACACCCAACATCTCCTATATTTTCTCCTTCTGGGAACGTTTGATGTCAGCTTCCGCCCTAAACAACTCTCCACCTCCTTGCAGATTTTATTTCCTACAAAAGCAACAGTTAAAACGCACTCAATAATTATGGTAATGTTTGTTTTTTTAAATTAATGTGTACTGTTGCGGCTTGGCAAGACCATTATGTTATTGTGTTCTTCACGTGCAAGCCAATACGGTATATTTATCAGTACAACTTATGTTAATCTGATGAATAAAATTTGATACAACAACAACAACAACGGTATATTGTTCGATCATTACAGATAATTCGGGAGAACAGGGTACGCTTGAAGCTCTAATAGTCACGAGAAAAGCGCAATTTCACTGCAGTGAGCTCATCAAAATAGAAACATGTAAGTTTCGTCTCCTCTAAGGGGACGAATTAGGTCAAACTGTATTCGTTTCTAAGTCAACTGTCTTTTACGAACCGTTTGAGAATACTTTTGAACCGTTTGTTGACGCCGGATAGTGTCCTCACTTGGTTTCATGCAATTTAAGAATCCAACAAGGCAATTGGGTTTTTGAGACGGAAAGAGCGGAATATTGTAGAGCAACATTCTGTATATATTTCCAGTGAAATTGCGCTTTTTCAGTCACTATAGCGCTTGAAGCGTGTAGGAAGTAGCTACTACTACTACTCCTACTCCTTTAAGGTATCTAGCAGAGTGTGCCAGTTGCTGCCATGACTGGTTAAACCTCTCCTGGCATAGGCTCTGTCAGACTCCTCCTTCGGAGTCTGAATAGATGAGCATCGGGTGAGTAGTAGTAATAATAATGTTCGTCATTTGTAAGGCGCTTTAGCCTAAGGATCAAGGCGCGCAAGGGGTTGGGAGAATGGGAAGACAAGACAGACAAAACTGGACAAAAGATACATAATATACATATGTACAAAATACAGTTAAACTATGAAAAACACAAGCACGCACACCTGCTTACAGTCTCTTGTAAATGACTAATTAAAATATTCCCTAAAAAGGTGTGTTTTTAACTGTGATTTAAAAGAGGAAATGGAGGAAGAATGTCTAATCTTGTATGGAAGGGAATTCCAGAGTTGAGGACCAAAGACAGGTAGAGAGCGGTAACCATGCGATCGTCTGTTGAAGCGGCTCTGTCTAAGAAGACGTGTGTCAGCAGACGATCGCAGAGCTCGAGAAGGGGTGTATATGTTGTTTGTAGATTATAGTCACACGACACTTTCGCATATAGGTGACTACTGGACCGATTTATACTGACACCAGCGGGCCAGTTGTTGGTAAAGGGGAAAATAATATGATCACACGTTGACCAATCCGGGATTCGAACCAGCGACCTTTCGGTTACTAGCAAGACGCTCTTACCAACTGAGCTACCCGGCCCCCCCAGGGTGTATATGGATAACATTTCAGAAGTATAAGCAGGAGCTGTGTCTGTAAAAACAGAGAAACAAAGGCAAGCTATCTTGTATTTTATGCGTTCAGCAACTGGTAGCCAATGGAGTCTGTGTAGCAAAGGAGTAATGCGTTCACGGAGGTTTGAACGGAAAATGATGCGTGCAGCAAAGTTTTGAACTTTCTGTAGGGGATCAAGTGCAGATTGGGGTAAGCCAGCCAAGAGTGAATTGCAGTAATCCAATCTAATCTTAGTAGTAGTAGTAGTAGTAGTAGTAGTAGTAGTAGTAGTAGTAGTAGTAGTAGTAGTAGTAGTAGTAGTAGTAGTAGTAGTAACCCTCGCCTTCAGACAAAACACTATCACTAGACTATGATATTGGCGGATAAAAAAAAAAAAGAAGAGTGGAGGTAGTGAGTGGGAGGGTTTGTAGGTAGATGGTTGCAGGCACACTAAAAAATCATCCGAAAGTCTTCTTGAAATTAGCTGGAGACAGCAGGATGTTGGTACTCTATCAAAGTAAATTCGCGTTTTGTTGATGTAGCTGTTAAATGTAGCCCCGACGCCAGTCTGCCCTCCGACCCGGACTTGAAAATGTACCATCAAATTTCATGCTTCAGCACTCTCTCCAGTGAGATTGTTGGTGTACTGCGTGCGCCAGGCGCCGCGCATGGCGTGATGTAAACACCTTAACGACAGTTAAGGCCCTACCGACAGAGGAAAGAAGAGATGACCTAAGGCCCTTTTTCCTTCAGAGAGGGATGGGTGGTGGGGGGTGAGGAAACGTGAGGGAGGGTTGAGATAAGATGGCGGTAGGGGTGGAGAAGAGAGAGAAAGAGAGAGAGAAAGAGAGAAAGAGAGAGAGAGAGAAAAAGAGAGAGAAAGAGAGAGAGAGGGAGAGAGAGAGAAAGAGAGAGAGGGAGAGAAAGAAAGAGAGAGAGAGAGAGAGAGAGAGAGAGAGAGAGGGTGGCTGTGGTAAAATGGGTGAGAGATGGTGGTGAATTTGACATGGAGTCCGGCCTTTCCTTAGATGAACCCTTTAAAGCAACGAGAACATAAAACACTGAAAAAGACTGTTACACTGTTTGATGGTGGTGTTTTCTATCAGAAGTAGATTCAGCCCCAAGGCGTGAATGCTCCTGATGAGTGTAATTTCGGATTCGATTATCCACGTAACCCGTTCAATCAGCATACAAGTCACTGAGTCTTCGTATGAAGTTTTCCACTTTTATTCAGCACACATCAACAACTGCATACAATCGCTCAATCGCCTTTCCACTCTCAACTTTTTACTTTCCAACTCACTATCAACAACTATCAACAACAACCTTTTTTTGAAACAGTGCGGCACTTATATAGTCTCTTCATACTCCCGAACACCCTGGATCAATCGTGTATGACGCAATTTAACCAATCGCTTCTAACTTCGTCATCACTGACTTACGTCATACATCTTTCTAGGAACGTTCTCAAACTTCGACATTTATCGGGAAAATTTCTATCGACAGTAAACACGCGAATCTAGAGAATTCTCCAATAATATCGACTAACGAAAATTATCAACGTTATACAAAGCTTCTTCTAACCACAACGCAAACTCAAATCAAAGGTAAATAAACTCTATTATTGAATACTTTGCAAATCGAAACGATTAGATCTATCGTGCGCGTTTCAACGTAACAAAGACATTAAAGACTATTGTAACAAGTACAGTTGTCATAACGAATGTAAATGAAACTTGACATTCGAAGTCCAAAAAGTATACTAAAAAAAAGGTGGGAAAGCAAAACGTTGTTAAGCCTCAGTAAAAAAAATAACAACAACAGTTTAATATTAAAATACGCCAACAAAACAACACACACACATACACACACACACACACACAAACACACGCGCGCGCACACAAAGGTGGGGGAGTGAGGGGATAAGTGTAAATTTTCCGAGATTAAATGTATTGGTTTATGCCAAATTCCATTTCTTGTTGTCTTGCACTGACTTAACACTCTTCTATATAAATTAAGAGACTATAATTGCATTGAGTGCTCCCCCCCCTTCTCTCTCTTTCTCTCTCTCTCTCTCTCTCTCTCTCTCTCTCTCTCTCTCTCTCTTTCTGTTCTCACCCTAACGTGCGTTTAACATGGGCTATTTAAGGCACTTCCTACGCCGGAAGTTGTTAATCCACCCGTTTAACACCCGATAAAATACTGTACCCCATCGTCAATAGCGGATAAAATACAGTACCCATTAGCAATGTCCGATAAACAAAGTGCCCGATTTGGCCATTTCTCAAACAAGTTGATCCTACTTGATATTGTCCGAGATATTGCAGACTAAGGTGGGTTCTGTTTAAAGGCACACATCGGGAAACAGATGTGACCACATTTTGTTTAGTACGTCTATTAGCTGATTTTAAGACAATAATATAAAATAATATAATTATTCTAAGATTATTATTTGTGAGTGGTGATGGGGAGATTTTACTATACTTGGCTATCAATTTTGGTTCGTTTTCTCAGCGAAAGGAAAACGTTAGTCACATAAAGATGAAGCTAAAGTCAGGTGTCAGCAGAACAAGAAAAATCTGCCCTGGTATCATGCCTTTAACTCGAGAGAGCGGTTTTTCGGCTCCAGTGTCAAGAGGCAGAATACTGTTATTTCTTCGGCCTTGCATGCTCAGTGGTGTGCAGCGGCCTTCCCACAATTAATCAGTACTTCCGATCACCCATTTCCTTCGAATAATCACTTCTGCAAGGAGATCCTTCATCAGCAATCTGGTATCCTGACTGAAAAATCCGTGCTCAATACGGTTTGCTAAGCCAGTCTACTAAATATCAGTTCCTGATGCTAGTTCCCTGACCAAATATCCATTTCTGATATGATTTACTAAGTCAGTCCTTTAACCCATTTTGATAACACGATTTATTACAAACTGGAATAATATAATACATTGGCCATATTGGGACGATCATTGCAAGCCAGTATTTTTAAAACACTATCCAATGTGCACCGCTGTGTCCAATATCAAAAAAATGCTTTCAAGCTGATGTATCGCCCGATGTGTTTCACGTAAATGGAGATTTGGTTATCGTTTTATTCTTTTTTCTTTTGTCTTACATTTTCGCCGTCTAATTCAACAGGTAGACCTTGCTTCCTTCCCTCTAATTGCACTATCATTAGCACAACCATACCCACCCACCCTCACCTGAGATGAATAGGTGTCCCTTTTTGTCTTTCAGCTTCTCTCTCAAATGATAGGTAGGCTACATAGTACAACTGAGACTTAGTCGAATAAAGAAGGCATTTGCTTATCGAACTTTTCAATACACGCGTATATCAAGACAGGCCAGGATTAGAGTTTATAATAAAATAACAATACAATACAATACAATACAATACAATACAATACAATACAATACAATACAATACAGTAATAGAAAATAAAACAGATAAAATACAACATGCAACAGAAAATACTAAAGGTGCGGTTTGACGGGAAACGAATCAGACGCAAAGCGGTAAACGTAGCAAAGCGTCTGCTGCTATAAGCAATTGCTTTGCTTTGTGAAGCGGTCACACGATGAGAAGTTTTGCATAATAACAATCTGCGTGGAAGCAATGCGCGATTAGTTGTAAATCAGTTACCTTCCTTTCCGTCAGATTGACCCTCACAGAAGAAGTCCATGAGGCCTTTTTCGGGGTTTGGTTTCTGTAATTTTGACTTCTAACATTCCATAATGCCTCGTGGCTTTGAATTGGATCGAGGAGAATAAACGTATCGTCTTGTTTCAGATTTGCTAATGACCCAGTAGCTTTTGATGCGGTCATGATCGCTGACATGATAACCTAGTTTTCGTACGTCGGCTCATCTGATTGGCTGGCATTCGAATGCTTCAACGCAGCAAAGCAAAATTTTAGAGCAAGCTCTAAACTGAAAGCATCCGCTTTGCTATGCTTCGCGCTTTGCTGCTGTTATGCTATAGGTCTAGTCACACGATAAACATAGTCAAAACTACGATGTTTCGTGTTTTACTGGCTGTTTTGCTTCTTGTTTCGCTTCCCGTCAGACCGCCCCTTAAGCCACGCGAAGCTCTCTCTTTTAGACTTCATACAGAAGACGAGACACGAAGGCGATGCTTGCCAGAATCTTTAGACACTGTTCGACTGTGTTGTTACGCTGCATTCTTATTTTCAAAGATGGAACATGAAGTGAGCTTTCAATACGGAAGACTAATGTAGTATACAGGATAGTAACACCGAACAACGTAGCCGAACAATCCATTCCGTTCCGTTAAGTTATGTTCCACGAAGCCAAACTTCCATTCCGTCATGTGACGTTGAAGCAACCTAGCCAAACATCCATTCCGTTGCGATCCATTCATTCTGTTGTTTCCAACACAATCCATTAATTCCATTGTTTGGCCGACAAAGATGGACGCTATTCTAATGTGCGCCAAAATATCTTTCCCATCTACGCCTCATTTACAAGACGGCGATAGGTATCCGTCACGACTCAGTCGAACCGTCGGGGGGAGAAAATCCACTAAACATTCACACCACGCATGTGCCAAATTAATAATAATAATAATAATAATAATAATAATAATAATAATAATAATAATAATAATAATAATATTATTATTATTATTATTATTATTATTATTATTATTATTGTTATTATTATTATTATTATTATTATTATTATTATTATTATTATTATTATTATTACTATTATTATTATTATCATTTTATTATTATTATTTTTTATTATTATTATTATTATTATTATTATTATTATTTTATTATTATTATTATTATTATTATTATTATTATTATTATTATTATATACAAATTAAGTCCTGGAATTATCTTACTCCCTCGGATCAGAGTATAAGTCTTTCAGTCTCACCGACTTTAAAGATCCTGACGCTCATGTCCCAAACGAGTGGGCGCCGGCTACACAGAAACACCCAGCAAGCACTAGGTCCCTCATCCCTCATCCCCGGCTGTCCAGGATTGTGCTCAGTCGTCTGGAATCAGGTTATTCGCCGAAAGGCTGCAAGTGGGCGAATCAGAGGACTTGAATGAGATCCTGTATCGGCCAGCGCCTTGAGCAGCTCTTGAGCTGGAAAAGCGCTATATAAGAACAATAAAATATTATAAAATAAAATAAAAATGATCAAATGATCGATGGACTCGCCTTGGAACGTCAACGTCGTGGGTTAAGGTCAAGGTTGTCCAATAAACTTTGGGTCGGTTCTACGAGAGAGAGAGGCGTTTATGAGGTCCCATTTTCTCGCGGCCAGCTTCATCATGAGGGCAGTGCCCGTGTTCTCTCCCTCGCTGTCTTCACCTTCCCACAGTTTTGTATTCGTTTTTGTACAATACATTTCAATGAAAGCGAGAAATAAGTCTTGTGCTGCATTTGGGCCTAATATGAACAAATATCCGATCCGCCTTGTCCCAACTCTTATTGTGGGATCACAGTCTCCAGTGCGGACCTCGTTGAGCACTTTGTTTCTGCCAGAACTGCCATCGCACGCTGGAGTCAGGAACACGAAACTCCAACCTTCCTATCTACCTTAAAGTCTTAAGGCAGACATGTCCGTCCGTAGTTTCCTAGTTCTTAAATCCTCCCTTTTGAACTGGTGCGAGAAATTGGAGCCTACCTTGAGTATGAGAAAGCATCGGAGCTTGCTATTACGTGCATAAAAGAAGCGAGCGACATTTCTGTTGCTTAGATATTCAGTGCCATTGAAGCTGGTAGCAGTTGCGGCCTCACCAGCCATTCAGTCGTCAATAAAAGAGACCCGCAGACAAAATTTGATCAAACGATTTTTTTTCCCTTGAAACTATCCAACAGCCGAGATCATCTGGATGAAGCGATTTGTTTGCAAGGTATCGTTTTGCACAGCAGCTCCCTATCTGCCAGACCACAACAACGGCAGAGCAGCAAATCTGGATCGATCACATCCAGAGAAGTAGGCTATACACGCTGTGAACAATAAACGCTAGCCTTACACGTTTATTCGCGCGTCGGGCGTTCTGCTCTGTATGAATGATGGACGTGAAACGGAGGCGGGACTGCTGCTTCTTCAACCAATCAGCACGAAAGGTGAACAAAGTAGGCTGGAATTACGGTGCCAGAATATTGAATCTAAGGAAAACACAACGTGTTTTGTTTTCAGGAGACAAAAGGTTTTAGGTAGTAAATATATATCCATGGGCTTTTTAAAAGTTGAATGGATGTCATCTATATAATTATTACATTTATTATTTTCTTTCTAGTAATTAACCATGTTTAGAACAGAATTAAAATCTGTCAATGTAAAAGTAATTGGGTAAAATTAGTGAAATAAATTAAATTGCAACGAAACGTAATCCAGAAAGAAGGAATAATTCATTGTTAATTTAAACATGTGTAAATGGGACAGTAATATGAAAGCAAACAGAAAAGAGCACCATTTTATTATTAACAAGCAGGGATATATATATTGAACTTATTAAATTAAAGTTTTAAAATGATAATTCCTTCTCGTTGATGTTTTCCTTGTTTTCGTTGTTGTTGTTGTTGTTGTTGTTGTTGTTGTTGTTGTTGTTGTTCTTCTTCTTCTTCTTCTTCTTCTTCTTCGTTCAAAATCTTCTTCTTCTTCTTCTTCTTCTTCTTCTTCTTCTTCTGCTTCATTCAAATTCAGATTGTCATTAACCGAGACCATTGTGGTTTAAAATAAAATAAAGTTAGTCAACAGTTAAGAAAAATTATTTTTGTTAAATAAATAAAATACAATTAACTAAATCTAAAGTAAACTGAACTAAACTAAACTAAAAATAAAATAAATTAAAATAAAATAAATATTTCTGAAGAATTTTTAAAACCACAGAACGTGAAATTCTATAGTTCTGGTTACCGTTTCCGAACACTGGATAACCATGTAGCCTACATAATAAATTAGTTAATAACTCGGAGTACCCAATGAAGTTTTCCTGTCAAAGTTCTAGTTCTGCAAATCCAATTATCTTGAAAATATCCTATTTCCCAACCTCGTCTTACTCATATTCCACCTTCACCTCTAGCCTAAATTAAACAATCAAGCGACCCAAAATTAGCAGAAATTATCAAAGAAGCGAACGAAACAGAAAACAAGGAATACAAATTGAGCTAAGAAAAGAATGGCAAGAAAGAAGCAACAAAGAGGAAACCCCACAGAATCAGAGGGAGGGATGAGGGTAGGGGAAGAGAGGTAAAGGGGTTGGAGGGAGGGACGGAAGAGAGGGGCGAAAGAAAGAAGGAAGGGATAGCTCACGAAGACATTCGTTACTCAGCTTCTGACTTGTCTCTGTCCATTTGTGATTTAGGGTTTCAAACCTTACACACTAGACCAGCGTGGCCCAGTAGTGTTGTGGTTTGGGCACGCGCTAGCAATGTTTCATGTTAAGCCACGTCGAGACAGGTTAGTGCTTGGATGGGTGACCATGCTGGGAAGGCAACCACCAAACGACACACAAATATTGAAATAAGCGCACCCTCCCACCCACCCACCCTCCTTCCCCACCCCCAGTCCACTAAGGTGTGAATGGATACCTACCTGGGTACGTCTTTACAACCGGGAAGGTTAAAGTTAAACGGCGAAGGAGAGGAGAAAGGCACCGATCTCATTAAGCTGGGCTAGAGAAAAGGGAGGTCCCAAACGCTTCCCTCCCTATAAGGACCAAAGGGTTACAAGAACACCTTGACCTTTGCTAGATCAGACAATGACAAGAAACAAGACGAATTCTTGTTTAATTTTATTTTAATTTTTTTTTTTAAATATTCATTAAAAAAAATACAAACAATACATTTATTTATTTATTTACTTATTTAATTTAATTCAATTCCACAAGTCTCTATTACCTCATGAAGGAGTTTGGAGAGAGAGTATTTCTTTCTTTCTTTATTTAGTTAGTTATATAGTTAGTTAGTTAGTTAGTTAGTTAGATAGTTATTTAGTTAATTATTTAGTTAGTTAGACATTTAGTTAGTTAGTTATTTAGTTATTTATATAGTTAGTTATTTAGTTATTTATTTATTTTAGTTAGTTAGTTATTTTGTTAGTTAGTAATTTAGTTATTTAGTAATTTAGTTAGTTATTTAAGTAGTTAGTTAGTTAGTTAGTTATTTGAAATAAAAAGTGAGAAAGAGAGAAAAAAAGTTTTTCTCTCTCTCTTTTACTCTCTCTCTCTCTCTCTCTCTATCTCTATCTCTCTCTCTCTCTCTCTCTCTCTCTCCTTCGGTACCGGTACTTGTATGTGTGAGTGTGTGTATGTGTGTGTGCGTGTAGTTTTGAACTGTACAAAGGAACGGTGGATTAAATTAGATTCTTAGTTAGTTAGTCATTGTTTATAGGGTCCAGCGGATTGCAAAGAGCCGAATCAGGACCATTGTGGATTGATTTCGATTTACGTTGTTTTCCATTAAGATTCATTTTCCCGAATGCAAATAGTTCTTATAAATAAGGATGTATTTTTCTGTGAGAAAAGTGGAGTAAAGAATCTATGAATTTCAAATGATATTTCTGCTCATTCGCATTTATTTATTTTAATTTTATTTTATTTATTTATTTAGTTATTTATTGAAACTTATTTTATTCTTTAATTACTGATGTCAATGTAGTTATTTATTTTTTAAATTGTATTCTTTTAATTATTGATGTAAATTTTTCGCTGAGCTTTAATAATAAAAATTAAAGCACCACTACACTATTTTCAGGTTGCTAAATGCGTGGAAAATGCCCAGTGAAAATGTTAGGCAGAATATAGCAATACAAAACATAGTCCAACAGTGCAACGTACAGGAATAACACTCAGACCTTAGAAAAAGGTTCTGTTTGTGGTAAACAGCTTCAATAGACTGCATGCAAAGTACACTTGAAATTGAAGTAAATATAAAATAAAACGGAATTTTAAAAAAAAATTAGGACAGGCGGATAGACAGACTAAAACGGTCAGAAAGTCGAGAGAAAGAGAGAGAGACAGAGACAGACAGACAGACAGACAAACGCACACACACACACACACACACACACATTTATGACAGCATAATAGTAGAGAAATCCACTGCATGATATATATACATTATTCAAATATGATCGAACTATAGGCATTGTCTTAACAATAAATTAATTGCATTCATAATAATAATAATAATAATGATGATGATGATGATGATGATGATGATGATGATGATGATGATGATGATGATGATGATGATGATGATAAATAAATAAATAACAATAGTCATCATCATCACCATCATCATCATGTAAAACATGTATTTGTCTTTTCTGTCATTTGTGTACAAAGTTGTAAATTGTAATTTGTGTACATAAGTGTAAATAATTTGTACCCTTACTGTTCTGTCTTTTGGTGTATTGTAGCGAAAGCGATGTTTTATCGAGTGCATGTACTTATATGTAATGACTATGTAAAGCGTGGTGAGTCTGGTCATAGGCTGGAGTACCCGCTATATAAAAATCCGTTATTATTATTATAAAAAAGATAAAAGAGAGAAGGAGGGAATGAGAGAGAGAAAGAGAGAGAGAAAGACCAAACAAACAGACAAAGGCGGAGAGACAGACAGACAGACAGAGAGTGAGAGAGAGAGCGAGAGAGAGAGAGAGAGAGAGAGAGAGAGAGAGAGAGAGAGAGAGAGAGAGAGAGAGCATACCTGTGTATATGTAATGGGAGATGGTTTGAGTTGGTTCTGAAAAATAAGCAAGATGGCAGTAATGGACAGTAGGGGGCTGTTGATGGTCACTCAAGCGAGGCAACACCCCATGTGTACACTCATACACACACACACACACACACACACCCCACGCGTGACGCGATACACTTCGGTGGCTACCATCTCCCAGGCATGCACGTTAAAAAATGCTAAATTGTTTTCTCTCCACAATCTGGTCTTGGTGTGTGGGAATGCAGATTGAGATGGACACAATCTATAGGACCGACCATTTAATGTGTGTATGTGTGTGTTTGTGTGCGTGTGTGTGTGGGTGTATGTGTGTGTGTGTGTGTGTGTGTGTGGGTGTGTGTGATGCTTTTGTTTCGTTGTTGTCTCTCCATCAAACTGTTACACTATAGGTACTTTGATACACAATATGTACTCTGATATATGTCATATAGAACAGGCTTTTCATTCACATTACTGCAGTGAATTTTTGGGGGGGACACTTTATTGTCTCTTTTTATCGGGAAATTCTGGGCCGCCGCCACAACACTCGCTCTTTTATCAGTGTGGTAAAAAAAAGGGGAGGGGTAAGTGGGGAGGGTTGGAAGCGTATGCCTGCCTGTCGTCGAATATTATAGCCAAAGGAACCGACGACGCCTACTTCGCGTGCGGGAAACATTGTAGCTTATGCTGTCAGCGGAACATATACTCTAGACAGTACGGCACGTGTATAAAGTCAGTGCCTGTAGCGTTTACTTTGACGTTTTGCAAGGTTAAAGCCATGTACTAAATAAAGCAAATGTATGATGGCCTAAAAAAAAAGGTAAAGGTAGTCCCATCGCCTTGTGGCCGTAGGGGAGCGTGATGTTGGAGATCACACTTATCTTGGGCCAGCGTAATGAGGATGATGCCCATCTCTCTCCCTTGCTGCTTTACCTTCCCCACCCTTAAGAGAGTAGGTACTCAGTCACATTTGAGTCAACTGGGGGCGTTGTTATTTGTCGCTTCACGTTTTGCGGTTACCCATCCAAGTGCTAACCGCACTGGACGGGGCTTAACTTGCGACACAGTAGCGAGTGCGCCAACCATTGCGCTATCCGACACCCCAATAATGGCCTACTAGCGCCAAAACCTGATAATTACAAATATCATTGGATAATTACAAGTATCATTCAATAATTATTGGTATCAAGGGATAATTACAATTATTATTGAAACATTACCACTATCTTCGCATGATTCTGTTCAATTTTCAGTTTTGGCTCTAGCAATCCGCCCGGAAATGCGCCATAAGCAAAAATTGTAATTATCACACAATATTTAAAAAATTCACTTCATAATTACAATTTTTACGTGATCATGCTTAATTCTTACTAAGCCAAAATCTGCAGTTACCGGTATAGTGATAATAATAATTAACATGGGTTCTGTGTAATTCACAGAGATACCGGTAATTCACAGTGTTAATTACTACATTTTAGTTTTGACTACGGTCAAAGCCTATCGAACAATTCCGTGGAAAACGACATACCTACAATTAGCACATACATATTATAGTTATCAGGTGAAAATTACAATTTTCGGTTTTGGCGCACTTCCGGATTGCTAGAGCCCAAACTGAAAATTAAGCGTGATCACGCAAAGATATTTTTAATTTTTAATTACATGTATAGTTGTAATTATCTCATAATAATTGTAACTATCTCACGATGATTGTATTACGCCCAAAATTGAAATTATCAGGTTTGGGCGTATCTCTGTAAAGTACAAAGAACACATGTTAATTGCAAGTATCTCGTGATATGGTAACTGTGGGTTTTGGCGCTAGTAGGAGGAAAACAAAGTTTAACGTCCTATTGCGTAATCGTTAAGGACGAATCACCACGTGGCCATCTTGACAATAATCGTGGCCTTTATATTGAACGCTCGAACACAATTTCCATATTCAAATTTTGCAACTATCTGACACCAAAAAAATGTAAGTTCACACAAAAATTGTAAGTATGTTAGTATAATTGTAAGCAAATAGTAATCCCTTGGTGTGAATAAGACATAATTTTGTAAGAGTATGGTGGCCTTGTGGCGCAGTGGATAAGTCGCCGGTTTCCTATGCCGAAGGTCGCGGGTTCGATTCCCGCAAGGGGCGAACGTATGTGACTTAGGTACGAGACTATTGAGGTCACCGAGGGTTTTCTCCGGGCACTCCGGTTTCCTCCCTCCCTCCCTTCAATAATGGTACAGGACGCAGTCAATATAAAAAATTTCAAACATAAAAATTCGATTTTCTTTCCGTCTTCTAATAGCGATCTCCCTGCCTTTACACCACCTGTTTGAGTGATGGGTGTGTATTTGGTGTGTGTGAGGGTGGATGAGACAGGTGAGCGTGTATGTTGGTATAGATCGCCGCGCTTTGAGCCTGATTGATTTGGGGAAAGGCGCGTATATAGCATCCTGTATTATTATTAATATTTTTTTTAAATCTTTTCTTCTTATTTTGGTGCCGGTGTAGCATCCCATAAGTACTCCACCCTAAAAAGTACTATCCCAGTGTAAATCCAGACTGACTCCCCTCACCCTCCCTTCCCCCTTTCCCGGAAGTACTCCCCCCTGTGAAAATGTGCATTGAAAAAAGAAAGAACAAGAAACTCACAAGCAAGACATAACAGTGTTGTAAAGAAATGCAGAGGTGTGCTTTAGGGGCTATCCCGGAATTACTCCCCTTTTGGTCCAGATAATACTCCCGGGAAGTACTAATTCTGTGATGGCTTAGATTTACTCCCTGGAGTAGTTCTGGCTCATCCCAGAAGTGCTCTATCACCCACCCCCCACTACCCACCACCCACACACACACAACAATAGGAGAGGGAGTGTTTCTGGTTCAGCCTGGCTGTCCCGGAACTATTCCCTGGGAGTACTCATGCGATATTTGGGGAGTACTTATGGAATATCCCATAGGAACTCCCCACCCAATTTTTTTTTTTTACATTCTTCTCCAATGGTGTGTGTACGTGTGAGATGTCTCAAAGTACTCCCCAGGCTAATTAGTTTTTCCTTTTTCTCGCACAGGTGGTGTGTGGGGTACAGTATAAACAATGTAAAATGTTGTTGTTTTTAAAATGTGTATTTAAAGTAAGAACTGACAGTACAAACAAAATTACATGACGATAACGGAAAAGATTAAAAAAAAAAAACTGTTTTGCAATTAGGGGGCGTGGCTACGACGGGCATCGACTTGGCTTCACTCGCCTAGTAGAGAATATGACGTCACGCCCTCTCCAGTTATATTGAATCTCCTTGGGTTCTTTTTGGTGACTTGGTGGCTTGTGATGAGGTAAAAACAACAACAACCACCACAAAAGAACTTAGGTGTTTACGGAAACATGGCCCCAAATTAGGGTTAATTAGGTTATTGGATAGATTAATGGATAGGTTAAGGTTGGTAGATTAATGGATGGGTTAATGTGGATAGGTTAATGGATTGGTTAAGGTGGATAGGTTAATGGATGGGTTACGTCGGATAGGTTAATGGATGGGTTACGTCGGATAGGTTAATGGATGGGTTAAGGTGGTGTTACGTTGAAACGCGCACCAACCACGAGTGTGGATAGTTTATGGTGGATAGGTTGGACAACTTGTTTTTGGTTGTTTGTTGTGTTTTTCTGCTGTTTGTTCTGAATAAATGAACATTGAGGTTTAACGTCTACACCCAACATTGGCGATATGGCAGACGGGGATAACCATTCCAGGGAAAGAGGGGTAGGGACCTGAATCAACGCTGAAGACCCAGAGCAATCATACTGCTAAAATGGACAGTGAAAATGGCCCACCACGGGATTCGAACCTGGGTCATCGGTGTGCCAGGCGAACGCTCTACCACTTGAGCTACGGCGGTGGGAAATGTTTGTTCTATATATATGTGGACACACCAGCTCAATGCCTATGTGAGCAGCACTGTTTAGTGCCTCCACATTTTGTTTGTTTGTATGTAGATTATAGTCACACGACACTTTCGCATATAGGTGACTACTGGACCGATTTATACTGACACCAGCGGGCCAGTTGTTGGTAAAAGGGAAAATAATATGACCAAAGTTGACCAATCCGGGATTCGAACCAGCGACCTTTCGGTTACTAGCAAGACGCTCTTACCAACTGAGCTACCCGGCCCCACCCTCCACATTTTGCTGGCTGCGGGCTATTTATAGCTTGCCTGCACCCTCCCTTCCAGTGAAAGGAAAGGAAAGGAAGCATATTCGAAGCTATTTATAGCTAGCCTGGCTGACCTAACCTCAAAACTAAAAAGCTTTGGTTGAGTCGGTGTGTGGAAGTGTGCAAGTGTTAGAAACGTTTGAAAACGAATTGAACAAACTTAAAGAGAGAGAGAGAAAGAGAGAGAGAGAGAGAGAGAGAGAGAGAGAGAGAGAGAGAGAGAGAGAGAGAGAGAGAGAGAGAGAGAGAGAGAGAGAGACAGAGAGAGAGAGAGACAGAGAGAGAGAAAGAGAGAGAGGGAGAGAAAGAGAGAGAGGGAGAGAAAGAGAGAGAGAGAGAGAGAGAGAGAGAGAGAGAGAGAGAGAGAGAGAAAGAGAAAGAGAAAGAGAAAGAGAGAGAATCAACAATTATGAAGAATTATGAAGAATCAAGAACGGGCTAAAGGGCAGAAAGACGTGAGAAGGGAATGCATGAAGAAGAGGGGAGAGGGCGGGCGGGGAGCGTATATCAGTGAAATGCTCCTTAAGCGAGAAGGCAGTAGGAGAGGTAGAGTATATCTGGGATATCCCAACACGGACCAGGGAGTACTTCGGGGAAAAGGAGGAAGAGGAGGTGGGGGGGGGTTGCTCTAAGGTATCCCAGAAGTGCTCACGGAGGAATACTTTTGAAGAGGGAGTGGGAGGAGGGGGGGAGAGTACTCCTGAAACGCTACACCGGGTTCAGACTCAGTTTTAACATGCTTAAGTGGTTGGACTGGCCTTGTTTATTTCAACAATTTATATTTAGCTTATGTCTTATGGTCAACCAATAAGGTCTATACAGTAGGTCTCCAGTAGCTCTTGATTAAATCAAGGGGTTTCCCAAGGCGCGGGAATAAAGTAGTAGAATAAAAAAATGATCATCTATAAGCTCTTGTCAGTTTTGTTATAAGAAAAGGTAAGAAAAGTTTTTTTTAATTCTGGACTCAATCGAATTCTATTTTATTGTATTTATTTTATTGTATTTTATTTTTTAATTTAATTTCATTTAATTTATTATATTCTGTTTTATTCTTTTTATGTTTTTTGTTTGTGTTTACTTCTCATTTGAAATACACACTTAATATTTATTTATTTATTCATGGATACCAATGTTTAATACTTTTACTATAGTGAATGCGAGTTTTGAGACAAGAAAGTACAATTATGTTGGAAAACAGTCATGGCACTTTTTATTATTATTATTATTATTATTATTATTATTATTATTATTATTATTATTATTATTATTATTATTATTATCATTCTTCTTCTTCTTCTTCTTCTTCTTCTTCTTCTTCTTATTATTATTATTATTATTATTATTATTATTATTATTATTATTATTATTATTATTATTTCTCTTTAATATTTGCTATACTTCAATTGTGGCAGGACTAATTAAGACAAGTGTTAAACACAAAGTGTGAAAGAAGAACAACTGGTGTTTAAACGTCACCCCTCACCTCCATTCCCACCCTTAAGTGTTACACACTTAAGGGTTTACGGACAGACGCAATTTAAGATTTAAAAAAATATTTAATGGACTATGGTAGCAGAAATGTTTTACTCAAATGGTCTTTTTGTACCAATCTACATTGCGCCTCCTTTCATAATTATGTGTACACGGATCACTGCTTCCATTCTATATTCTTCAGTTGTTGGCTTAAAAAGGCGGAACTCATAAACTAAAGGCTTTTTTTCATTTATGAGAAATACCTAAGTTAATAAGCTAAATATATTATGAAGCCGAATACGCCTAAATGCTTTAGGCCAGTAGTCAGATACCAGGCACCTCGTAGTAAGGTATTAATTTAAATAATGTACGGTCTATAAATCACTCCGTTAGGCAGTCATTCAATTAAGGCAGTTATTTTTTATGATAATAAGGAAGATGGTCAAATAAGAGAGATGGAAGGAGGAAGGAAGGGCGGGGAGGGAAGACGGATGGAGAAAGCAGAGGTGGAAAGTGTGAAAAATAGCCACACTGCTTTTGTGAGACTTGCCGAGGCCATATTATAGTAGTGGTCATATTTGGCTTACGTTTTACGGGTTATACATTGGGTTATGAGATTTTTCACTGACAGGACTTTTCTAGGTTGCACGCCACACCTTATGAGTTTAGTGGCAACATTGGTTTACGTTTTACGTCTTATGCTTTGGGATGAGAGGTAGTGTTTGTCACGGCCCGGTTCGAATTTATAAACGTGTGTAGGCCTAGCTGGGTAATTTCACTACAACAAGGCACCTTTCCATGATGATGTAATGAACTGATTCACGATTTGATCATAATATGAAACAACTTTACTAAGATCGACACGCAACAAGTGAATTCAACTGCTTTAGCTCGCCAAGTCGTGTGTAGCAGACCAACTGTGTTCCGTGTAATCATACAACGGAGAAGTTTAGGTTGACCTCTAACCTCATGACGTCACACTCTCGCTTCTGATTGGTCCTCGTAAGTCCGGCTTACGGATTTTTGCATTAGAAATCAAACACGCGCTATCCTTGTAAAATTTTACGTTAGCCAGTACGCAAGGAAATACATAAGGAATTCATAAACGTAACACAAGTGTGGCCGGGTGCTACAGGTCAATGTGGCCGTTCCTTTACAGTCGCCTCCTTCAGCTACGTTGTGTGAAGAATTCCTACAGGAACTATTGTCAGAACAAATTGCTACAATGAAGACATACGAATACAGACACAGTGGTGACTAGATTCTATCGTGGGAGAAATGATGATGATGATGATGATGATGATGATGATGATGATGATGATGATGATGATGATGATGACGTACTTACCAGGAGGTGAATGTTCACAGTGTGTTGGCGAACGGGACTCATTGGCAGCTGGTGACGTCACAGGGGTGGGAGTTCCACACACCTCTACATGACCATCGTCGAGGCCTGACAATTCCTCCTTGTGCTCGTTTACGTGGTTGGGCGTGACGTAAACAGTGACGTCACGAGGATCCATGACGCGCTGGGACGGGATACCAGAGCCACTGGCTGTGGTCATGTACTGTTTGACCTCGGGGTAGAGGTCCAGGCATTGGGGGTTGACCTGCAGCAGTCCGCTAGGTCCATACAGCATGCCGAGCTCGCGAGCCTCGTTCTCCTCCTGGGCCTGCTGACGGCGCAAAGCCACCTGGGCCGCCATGACACGCTGGCGCTCGGCGATGAGGGTGCACTTGGCGCACAGACAGTCCCGCCAACGGCAGTAGCGCTTGTGGCCCTTCAGGGCCGACACCACGCCGTGATTCCGGCAGCGAGCGCACTTCGGGGTACGAGGGAAGCGGGGGTCTGTGGGCTTCATCATCACGGGCTGCTCGCTGTCGCTGTTCACTCCTAGCCGTGATGCGTCGTGGTACAAGTCGTGGGGCGGAGTGTTCATTGTGTGTGAACTTTCCAGCACTTTTACTCACTGCATGAACAATCTTCCAGCTAAGGCTTCCAACGTCGGCCTGGACGCTCAAATTCTATAGAGATGGACACGCAAGGTCGCTAGGACGGCATCACTTTCCTTGTCAATGTCAAAGTTCCACACAGAATATATTATATAATCATCTGTTTTGAGTTTGGCAGATTATAGTTTGTTTGCTAGCATCCGACTGTTTTAGTTTGTTTTTTTAAAAATCAGCGTCCGACAGTTGTTTGTTATAACGTCCGACAGTTGTTTGTTAAAACGTCCGAGTGTTTGTTAACGTCCGACGGTTGTCTGTTGTTTGTTAACGTCCGACGGTTGTCTGTTGTCAACTTCCGACTTCCATAACTGTGGTATTAACGCCCAACTGCTGTACTGTTGCAGTCACGATTACTTGGCCTATTACTTTGTATTTCAAGGTCGGATCTGTAGGCCATCCAGACTTAACTGACAGGGGAGCAAGAACACAACAAACATCAACAGGGACCAATTTCAGCAGTTTCTACTGTCTTTCGTTTACGTTGATCTCCAGTTATACTGCCTTTCTCTACACAATAAAAACATATTAATAAAAAAGAAAAAGAATAAAAACAGCGTAAAGTCAACAAAATATCCTTGGTTTTAAACTTGTCAAAATATTTTATGTCTAATGTCTTTCTCCGTCGCTGACAAGCAACAAAGCAAAAACTGATTCGAGAACCGTAAATCTGTTTAAAAAATGAATAAAAACACATACCCAACAACAGTGAAATGCAAAAAGATTAACTGAAAACCAACAACAGCAGAAAAGTGTCAGTAGCTGACGCAAGAAAACGTAATTTTCGAAAATAGCACACACACGCAAACAACCAGGTGTGTTCTCTTTCAGCTAAACTATAGTTTTCATCAAATAGTTGGCGCGACATGATCTTTTCATTAGCCTTTTAGAGTGTCATAGGTGTGCGAGTTAATTCACTAGAATGTCATGTTAATTGAGTTTAATTACGAATTCAAAGGAAAACACGCAGACACCATTGACTAATGCGTCATTTCCAAAATGAACAATCAGCTGTTTATGACTTCAGCATCGACAACAACAAAAATGTGTCGCGCGCAATTGAAATAATTTCTGTTTTCATAGCTATAGGTCTTTTTTTGTGTGGTAAAGACTCGTGTTAACGTGACTGTAATAAAGCCACTGATACGCGAAGCGTTCCTCCTAACCTATTCACATGCCGTAATAGACTATTCACACGTCGTAGTCAGACCCATCAAAATATTCATATACCTTATACACACGCTTCAGACTATTGATACCCCTTATTCAGACTATTCAAGTACCTTATTCAAACTATTGTCATACTGCAATCAGACTATTAAAAGAGCGAAGTGACTTTTTCAGACTATACAAAAAAAAAGTCAATTGAATGTTTATAAACCTCTTTCTGTATTTACATACAACAGATTCAGTTACTGTAAACAAACTGTTCGGTATTAGAAGTGCGACATACTTGACAAAGTAAAATTAAAGATGCTGTTCTTTAATAGCGCGCTTACAAAGCTCCAAGAGCTTCTCAAAACGCTGGCTCTGAGATCCAGCAGCATGCATAAATGGGGATCGACCCCACGTCACAGGAGGCTCATGCTCTGCACCACTGGGTGAATACTACCTGAGTTAACTACAGAGTGTGTCAAAACATTTGTTTTTGGTTTGTTTGTTTTTTACATTTATTTTACGCCAAAAACCATGGTGCTATGCTCAATAATGGTTAGTAAAAAAAACCGCAATAACAGCATAAAACAATAACAGAATGTTTTTTAGTTAAACCGCAGTCTTTGCAGTTGCACAGTAAAGCCATAGAACTAGACCTATAATATACGAGCGATTAGAAATGCCCGCAGGAAGTATAGATTAAAAAAAAATTAACAGCAGGCATATAGAATACGCCGCAGTCTTTGCACAGCAAACCATAGAAATAATTATACACGATAATAGAGTAATACAATGCTTTAGAAAATAATCCAGTTTTTTTTTTCTTCTTTTGAACAAGACATAGAACTAACTGTGCACAGCCTGCTAGAAAGAGCGAAAGAACAGAATCCAACGATGACATAGCACTTTTAAAACTCCACAGTCTGCGTGCATTCCTTTTACACCATCATATGCTAGGCAGGTCTAGAATGTGGTGCTATAATCTTTTGTTGACTACAAACAATCAGACACTAAACTAACCACAACGGCGACAACAACAGCGGCGGGAGGCGATACAGGAGAGAAAGCCACCAGAAGCAGCGACGGCGACTGTGAGCGAGCACGTTCAGTTCATTGCACGGCGGACTGTTTTCTGTCAGAAGCCTTTCCCCCTTTTCCATTCACGCGCGTGACACGCCCATACTTGGCTCCACCCATACGCCCCGCCCTGATCGATGATCGATGCCGCGAAATGAAATAATGGGAAGAAGATATAGCGCGGTAATAATAATACTGAGGTGTGTAATCACTAGCATTATAATGTCGTACTGTAGACTTCTACAGTAACTCGACTGTTTCTCCCTATGCCTGTAGAGGTGTTTCCAAAGATCGGATTAGGTATTGTAGGCCTACCTCACGACGTGGGATAATTTTGGTGTCACGTGATTACTTACTATCTCTGTTCTACAAGATACAGGCTAATTTATGTCTTCCACTTTTACAAGAACAATTTGACACCTGGCGTTTGAAATGTGACGTCACTGTCATTATACTACTAAATGATATTGACGGTACGGTAAGATGACTCTCTCTCTGTTTGGACGTATTGAATTTAGAAATTAAAACTGGAATTAGAATTGCCATGAGATAAATGACTGTCTCCATTTCATAAGTTGCAGGGTAATTTACTATCCACTTTCACAAGGAAAACTGAACTTGATTGAATAGTAGCCTAAGCTTCATACTTATACGTAGGCCTACAAACCCCACAGTATTATACCATGCTGTTTGGCTGTGTCAGGAATTGTAATATTAAATGTTTAGAGTAATTATTTGTGTGTTGGCTTTGTTATGCCTTTATGGGATAAGGTTACTTGTCTGTTTCACAAGATACAGGATAATTTATCATCATCATCATCATCATCATCATCATCATCATCATCATCATCATCATCATCATCATTATCACACACACACACACCTACACACACACACACACACCCCCACACACACACACACCTACACCCCCCCCCCCCCCCCACATACACACACACTGGCGTGTAGGCCTATTCATGGCAAAATGAAACGGACACTTGAACAAAATGGGTTCTTCCACTAGCACAATGGGGTTCTGGAAAACGCTTGCTCATTATATTAGCTGATGATGAATGAAAGGGTTGTTGCCCCTTTCAAAATATGTTCAACTCGCACTCTTTAATGTGCATGATAAATCTCCCTCCCTCCCTCCCTCTCTCTCTCTCTCTCTCTCTCTCTCTCTCTCTCTCTCTCTCTCTCTCTCTCTCTCTCTCTTTCTCTCTCTAAGTGTAGTTTCAGAGACAGATTGACAGTGGACTCTCCTATGTGTTTCAAACACACGGAGTTCGAAAATTTGTCAAAATGAAGACTCTTGAAAAGTGAAAACATTGTATCCTGCAGCATTTTCTTACAATTTCCGAGTGATAAAAAATTGGGTTAAAAAATTACAGACTGAAAACCCCATTTTGCCATGAATACACATACACACACATACACACCACACTACTATAACAACAACCACACCAATGTATCATATCAAATTCTAACTTCTAAAGTTAATTGATCTTTGGGTGTGTTTTGGTTTTTGTTTTTGTTTGTGTGTGTAACACTAATACTGTAACGGGAGCTGTAGACGATTATAATCGTTATGCCATGAGTAATACTTTCCTTTACTGTTAAGAAAAATACAAAAGGAACAGCTTAAGTTCAGAGGATTTTCTTTTGAAAGTGAAAAAAGCCTGAGCGCTTTTTACAGTTTCAGCGGAACACAAAGAACGCAATATAGTAATGATTTATGTCGGCAATATAAATATAACAACAACATCAACAGGTATTTCGTGGTCCCTATTTCAAAACCGTCATTGTTTCAAATAAGAATAACAAGTTGGTGTCGTTGTTGTTATTGTTTTTATTGTTGTCGTTGTTTTCACCCAATACCACCACCCTCACCACCACCGTCTTTCCTACCCGCCTCCGTTCCCTCCCCTCCCCCTTCCTCCTCCCTCCCTCCACCATTCCAGACGTTCAGGGTGAGTGTTTTGGGGTGTATGCGTTACTCATACCTGGAAAATTGGTGTTGCTTTCCGTAGCAAAAGCACGGTTTCGCAGTGCAGCTCCAACCAGAACAATGGAATTGATGTCGAATTTGTTTGCTGTGCCCAAAGTACTCGTAGCAGCATCAGAAAGCATTACGCATGTGTGTGTGGGTGTGCGTTTGCGCGCGCGTGTGTGTGTGTGTGTGTGGGTGTGTGTGGGTGTATATATATATATATACACACACAAAATTTACAATTGTGTTAGTTACTTTTCTCAGTTCCCTTGATTTATTTATTGTATTGTAAGTGGTATACATTTAACTTTGATTTGTTTATTTGAATTATGATCTCTTCTGCCAGTTCAACTTCCTTGATGAGGTAATAAAGATTTATTGAATTGATTTGAATTGATTGGGAATAAACCCGCGCGATTGAGTGACCATTTTGTAATTGCTCTTTGTAAACTTTCTTTACGATTGTAAAATGAAAGGAATGTGCATGATATGAAGAAACAAATGTGTACGATTTATCTGCGTGTCAGGTTATTGCAATGGAGCAAAGGCTATATCCCCTTGATGTATTTCTATAATGCTTTTTGCCTGTTCTTTCACCTTGAAATGCGTATAAATAATAAGTAGATAAGATTTATTTAAATCGTGTTTGAATTAAAGAAACGTAGAGATTGGAATCCAATTTTATTGGCTTTGTTTTTCGTGCTTGTCACTGCATGACTTGCGTTGTTATGCCTTACTTTGAACATAATTTGTGTGTGTGTAATACATGTTAATAATAATAATAATAATAATAATAATAATAATAATAATAATAATAATAATAATAATAATAATAATAATAATAATAATAATAATAATATTGGATTCTATTAAAGGTAAAAGGTTGCCTTTTTGATGTCGTTTTCATGTTTTACATTTTGTTATTGCCGTTTTATGTTTTCCGCTGTGATGACTGACTGCCTTTCAACAGATAACAAAAATATCTTGTTTTTTTATCTTCAGTCTACAATTGATTTTGCACTAGGTGCGAGTTGCATTAAAAGGGGTTCTGTAAGTTTAAAGATGAAAAGATGCATTTATGTGTCCCTTTTGAGTGTTAAAATGGCTGGTTTGTCTGTTTAAGATATTTAAAGTGAATTTAATGTAGCATGAATATTACAGTGTCCTTTTTTTCCTAGACAAAGATCCATTAGTCGTGTGCCCACGTCTGTAAGATTCTCTGAATTTCTTAAAGCATTAAAAATAAAAAATAAAAATAAACTGAAATAAAAGAAAAGAAAGTATAAAGCAACACAAAAAATGAAATAAAATAATAAAATAATAAAATAAAATAATAAAATAAAATAAAATAATAAAATAAAATAATAAAATAATAAAATAAAATAATAAAATGAAATAGGTCTCAGTACTTTACGTTATGATTATTCACGCACTGCCGCCTATTTCTGTAAAGAAACATAAAGCATACAAACTGGGACATTCCATTAAAATTCTTTAATAAAAATAAAACTTAAAAATAATCAATTTCTGATTAGGTAGTTAGTGACTTACCTATGTTTATTATTATTTTTTTAATTATAAAAACCTTTTAAATTTGCCGTGTCTTTAAACGTGTTTTTTGCATGTCAAAACGGATGAACATATTTGTGTGTATGTGTGTGCTGAACCATGCACAAAAAATAAAACTAATGAATACAGTTTTTGGAAGCAGTTTGCGTCATGGATAATTTACTCATGTTAACTTCAATTAAAGAAATATTAAACACAAATTTGGCGAGTCATTTTGCATTTCAAAACAGATGTTAATGTTTCTGTGCCAGTTTTGTATGCCGTCCGTTGGCACAGAAACATTAACATCCGTTTTGAAATGCCGATGATTCGGATAATTTAAGGTTATTCACTGCATTTGATTACTGTACGGAGGTCGGGCTACGCATTAAAAAAAAGAACCTGTAGAATTGTTATAGCTTCATTGCATTGAGAGAGTAGCAAAGTGATGATCATGGAGAGCCAGTGTGCAGCATGTACATATGTTTGAATGGGAGTATGGGCGTGTGTGTGCATGAAAGCGCCGTGTATTGGAGCAAGAAAGGCGAGAGAGAGAGAGAGAGAGAGAGAGAGAGAGAGAGAGAGAGAGAGAGAGAGAGAGAGAGAGAGAGAGAGAGTTAATCTCTGCTGGGCTTATGATAAATGCATACACGAAACATATGAAACAAAGACTGGGGGAACACAAACTTAGATTTTGGGGAACATTTAGACCTTGGAGGAGAGAGGGTAGGGGGCGGAGGATGAGAGGGGGGGGGAAATAGACCTAGGGGAACCCCGGGCTGAACATGAGTTTAGTCAAAGTTCATTCGTAGACTAATTGGACTTTTCAATAATGTATAGTCCCATTTCAATTTATTAAACGTAAAGGCGAACTTTAGTGTAGAACTCCACGATAGAAACACTCACCGTGATTTTCCTCTGTGTGTGTCATTACAAATGAAAAGTTCCATCTTTCATGCGGAGGTTCATGCAGTAATCTTCTTTACAGTTCATTCATCTGTGTCCTGTTAAATTGCGGCACAAGTCAAAGTTGACTGTTTTTATTGTTGTCAGAAGTAGTAACACCTGCATTCTATACTACCTACGCCAGTTTGCGGGGCTCATTACATTGCATTACATTACATTACATGATTATTGCTTTAGGTCCAGCGGACTCTTCCGAGCCAAATCAGGACCAATTGCAGGGGCTCATAAAGGATGTTGTATTACACTCAATGGCAAACGAAACCCTGCAACATCTTTAGTTTTCTGCTCCATGCATTTGTCTGCTTTGTTGTAAACTACCATGCACCTACGTGGGATTATTAGCACTGGATTACGACGATAGCTATAGCAGATAAGCATATTTTTGTGTGCAGAATAAATATTAACGCGCCTTTGACCTGTAACATGAAAGAGAAGTTCTATTTCACCACAAGCAGCGTTGTCACAGCTTGGATATAATTATATACATGTCATTGTGTTGAGATTGCGAAACATGTATTGTTATAATATATCCTGTGTCGAACAATTAACCATAAGCGTTGCTGAGACTGTCCGAGGCTTACGCATTGCCTCTCTGCTAGAACTAGTACTTGTGAAAGGTACTTGTTACTTGGAGAGTCAGCCGCGCTGTGTGACAATTAACACTTCGTGATCTAGAACAATTTAAAAAAAAGCCTTGTTTCAACACACTAACAGCACCACCACAGTCACAGCTTGCGGATATTACTTTGTTTAGATTGCGAGAAAGCTTTAGATTTTGCGTTCAGAGAGATTCGTTGTGACAAAGCACAGCCTTATAAATGGTTCACTTTCTTTGTTTGTTTAATTGAGGGGCCGGGTAGCTCAGTTGGTAAGAGCGTCTTGCTAGTAACCGAAAGGTCGCTGGTTCGAATCCCGGATTGGTCAACGTGTGATCATATTATTTTCCCCTTTACCAACAACTGGCCCGCTGGTGTCAGTATAAATCGGTCCAGTAGTCACCTATATGCGAAAGTGTCGTGTGACTATAATCTACAAACAACAACAACGTTTGTTTAAAAAGAAAGATTAAAGGAAAACAAAAAAAAATTAAATTAAATTATTGTAAAGTGTTATTCCAAGATGCACAAGACAAAAACTGAATTTGAGAACATATATGATTGCACGTTCATGTTTGTTCATTATCACTTTAAAACACTTAGCAATGCGTATAAACAATTATATAATTTCGCTGTGTTGCCGTGTGTGCTTCATTGTTTCCAATAGGTCGGTAGACTAACTACTTCTGTCTGGCTCTGTCTGTCTCTGTCTCTCTGTCTGTCTCTGTATGTATGTTTGTGTTTTCCCTCTCTCTCTCTGTGTCTCTCTCTGTCTCTCTGTGCAAATGTCATTGTTAGAAAACAGTTGAACACAAGCTACCTAGATCTGATAAGTGTGTCGCTTCGACCTCGCTACTTGCCCCGTGAGTTCGGACATATTTTTGTCACCGTTGTGTACACCCCACCTCACGCCAACCCCACCTTCAAAGTTGTTTCCTAACAATAAACCCTGAATTTCCAAGTGACCCCTTGGGGTCATGAGCAATCTTGCCACTGTAGATTGTTCAAACCTATAAAGGGAACAGTGAAAGCCACAGTTGAAAACCTGTCTTTCCTTTATAGGCAAGACGCTTCACTGCGGCAACAGTATCCCCGTTGGAGTGCCGGGGGTTTTCAGTATAAATAGTATCCCCACTTTATGGAAATTTAGTGCTTTAAATTCCCACTGTCGCTGTCTTCCTCATTTACTCTTTCCTATTCCTGCTCTGTCCTTCACTCTGCTATACTATCTTCTTCTTCGCTAGATCAATGACCTACCTTTTTTCTTGAAAACTCTTCCTGGACAAGACTCCTTGTTTGTGTATGAGGTCTGTTGGATCAGCTTGGGAGTGTTGGACGCTTTCTGCCGGGTGGTCACTAGGGCTTCCTATGAATGTACTATTTAGCACTATAGGCATTTTATATGTATGTGTTTGGTTGATGATTTATAATGATGTTTGTATTCTATTTTGTTTTTGTAACCGGGGTGTTCGCGTAGTTGAGGTCAACCCTCAGCCGTCCCCCGCGTGGGATGTCTTTATTGTAAAGTGACTGGCCGGTGGAGGGCATTCAATTTTCCCACTGGGGTTGTTTCGGCAGATCTTTTATGCGGATCGGGGGTTGTCCGGTCCTGATTTGGCTCGGAAGAGTCCGCTGGGACAGGATAGGATAGGATAGGAGTCCGCTGGACCTAAAGCAACAATAAATCAATCAATCAATCAATCAAAAAGAATTTCCAAGTCTTTGAAGGCAACGTGTAAAGAAAAGAAGGTCGCGTTACAGACCGGGGATCGAACCGAACGTCAGCGAATGCAAAGCAAACTGCGCAGTGAGATCAAAGAAGCGAAACGACTGTATTCACACTTTTCTGCTATCCTATGCACCAACGGGAATCCCCTCTATGAAAAATACTTCCGTTTTTTTTCTCCGCGTGTTTTAGTGAGTTATTTCCAAATATTCAAGAATAATAACATGTGTCACTGGCCACCTGTATCGTACCCTCACTTTTTTTTTTTTTTTGCTGCAGTTTATTATCCCTTTCTATCGCCAGTGGCGCGCCTAAACCCTACCTACCTAACATTATTAAATTTTTGAAAAATATTCGGAAAAACATAACGCCCAGATGCTGGCTCGAACCCACACCTGTCAGGCGCCATTGGTTTCTGGCTTGTGGACAAGGCAAGTTAGTCCCGCCTTAGCCCACTTGGCCACAACGCTCGCATAAACATAGTCAGTTACTTCGTGTTTTGTGAAGGTTGCGACGGCGAAGCTATGGAAAATTACAAGAGTTTTCAGGTCCTGTTTCACTTTCTGTCGATGATCGACGCACCTCCGAAGTCGCCACAAATACAGGCCTCTACGATTGTTTTTTGCATTCTTTCACTGAGCATGTACTTCCTCCACCGTTTTTATACTTATCCCACTCATTTTCGGGCTCTAACAATCGTCGTTTTCGGCAATTTGCCATATTTAAAAGTCACGCATCAAGCTTTGATAAAAGCAAAACAAACCAAACCGGAACTTGGTTTCATATATCCTCGTTTTAATTTATAATGGCGATACCCACGAGTTTTTATAAGAGGTGCCGGAAAGTTGTGAATAAAGAGAAAATCGAAGCGCAGTTTCCCAACGGTAGCCTAGCTTACGCTTGGCTAGGGGTGAAACTGACCGGGCAGCTAAGGCAAAACCGTCCTCCGATGGTCTCCATATCGATGAGCAACCGCGCTTCTCCGAGGAGCTCAATACGGTTTACTGCCGGTTCGAGAGGGATGAAACGCGTTCTCAAATCGATGAAGTTATGTTGCACCTTAGAGAGCAAGCTACTGATGCGGCGACGATGAGCAGTACGAAATTGACAGTGCTCTAGTCGAGACCACTTTCCACCGGTTGAACATCAGGAAAGCCGCGGGTCCAAACGGCATCTGGGGCCGTCTTCTGAAGTCTTTCACGGCTCAACTGAGACTTGTTTTCAGTCACCTGCTCAACTGGTCACTCAAAGATTTGTCACTGACTCGTGGAAATTTTTTACTATCTGTCCTGTGCTAAACAAAAACAAACCCACAGCTTTGAATGACTATCGCCCTGTTGCTGTCGCCTCAATAGCCATGAAATGTTTT
>CM072516.1:64118981-64166481 GCA_036898135.1 Oncomelania hupensis
AGCACCATGGTGGTTCTTCTCCTTTTAAAAGGAAACTATGGGTGACATAAGTATGCCCAATATGAAGGCGAGCCAAAACAGTTTCCTCTTTGCGGGTGGACGCAAAGTTAGGCAAAGAAGCAGATAAATCCGGAAGAATTTCAAATCGGTTCGTCGCACCAAAGTTCACCGTGTTGTTCAAACCACACGTTTTGCCTTATCTCAAGGATAACTGAACCGAAATTCGCCATTTTTACTTTGCGGATACTGTAATAATAATACCAGATGCTATATATGCGTCTGTCCCCACCCCAAATCAATCAGGCTCAAAGCGCGGCGACCTGTACCAACATACACGCTCACCTGTCTCATCTACACACAACAAACACACATCCATCACTCGAACAGGTGGTGTAAAGTCATGGAGATCGCTATTGGAAGACGGAAAGAAAATCTAAATTTTTATATTGACTGCTTCTAGAACCATTATTGAAGGAAGGGAGGAAACCGGAGTGCCCGGAGAAAACCCTCGGTGACTTCAATAGTCTCGTACCTAAGACACATACGTTCGCCCCTTGCGGGAATCGAACCCGCGACATTCGGCATAGGAAACCGGTGACTAATCCACTGCTACCACGAGGCCACCCCGACTAAGCATGTTATTTGTACTTATACTTTCTCAAAGGTCAAGGTCATTGTGCTTCACTGTTTTCTAGACACGTCTTGCGCTGTATGTAAAGTTTGGCTGGGCCAATTTGGATAGTTTTTGTTTTTGTTGGTAGGTCACATCATGTTGATTGATTGATTGATTGATTGATTGTTGCTTTAGGTCCAGCGGACTCTTCCAAGCCAAATCAGGACCGGACAACCCCCGATCCGCATAAAAGATCTGCTGAAACAACCCTAGTGGAAAAACTGAATGCCCTCCACCGGCCAGTCACTTTACAATAAAGACATCCCACGCAGGGGACGGCTGAGGCTTTACCCCAACTACTCGAACCCCCGGTTACAAAAACAAAATAGAATACAAACATCATTATAAATTATCAACAAAACACATACATATAAAATGCCTATATTGCTAAATAATAACATCATAGGAAGCCCTAGTGACCACCCGGCAGAAAGCGTCCAACACTCCCAAGCTGATCCAACAGACCTCATACACAAACAAGGAGTCCTGTCCAGGAAGACTTTTCAAGAAAAAAGGTAGGTCATTGATCTAGCGAAGAAGAAGATAGTATAGCAGAGTGATAGGACAGAGCAGGAATGGGAAAGAGCAAATGAGAAAGACAGTGACAGTGGGAATTTAAAGCACTAAATTTCCAGAAAGTGGGGATACTATTTATACTGAAACCCCCGGTACTCCAACGGGGGTACTGTTGCCGCAGTGAATCGGTCATGCCTATAAAGGAAAGACAGGTTTTGAACTGGGGCTTTCACTTTTCCCTGTATAGGTTAGAACAATCTACAGTGGCAAGATTGCTCATGACCCCAAGGGGTGTAACATCATGTTGGCCTATCATTCTATGTTTTCCTTTCGCTTCATTACAATGAAGCCGAATCACAACACGGCCAACAAAATTAACTCTTTTAAAAATGCTTAGTTTTCGGCTTATGTGTGTATGTGTGTGTGTGTGTGTGTGTGTGTGTGTGTGTGTGTGTGTGTGTGTGTGTCTGAAAATACATTTGCATTGCTTGCCACCTTGTTTACTTTTTTTAATTTCAAACAGTGGACATTTTAAGACAAAGCCAAATGCGAAGGGTTCTCTTTTAATAGTAGTAGTAGCAGTAGCAGCAGCAGTAATAGTAGTAGTAGCAGTAGTAGTAGTTGTTGTTTTTGCTGTTTTGTCGATGATGATGAAAACGAGGACGACGGCGGCGAGGATGCCGCAGGTGGTACCTGTCTAAACATATCACAGTCTGTGTATCTTAGCCACACGTTGCTGTTGTTGCTTGCACAGACACCGCTACGCCTCATGAGCGGCCTTGCCGCTGTCATGAATATGCAAACTTGCAGAGCACGCGTCATAACTGTGCGAATGTCACGTGCAACGATGAGGAGCGGGCGACAGGTTTGTGGTGATAATGGTGCATCGTGTGGCGTCGATATTGTTCCTCTTCCTCATCGCGCCGTCGTCGATAAAGTCGTCGTCTTTCTTCAAGGCACACGCACCTTCACCGTTTTGATCACAAAGCAGCCACCATCTTGTGCATGTCATAGTTTCGTACTTTGCCTAAGAGCGGTCAGGCATCATGTTACATTGCGTAGCTGAGAGTCGCCAAGGCATACTTTTGCCTTTCACTTATGAGAGGGATTCAATGAGTCTCCGCTACGCTGTGTGACGCATCCTATTCCTGTTATTTAGCCACTGCTTCAAATTGAATGTGCAAATGTTTTGACAATCGAATCACAATTGATATTACTTTACTTAGTAGGCCTAATAGTTTTGTACCGGGTTAAGAATCAACTTTTTTTTTCTTTTCTTTTTTTGCCCTTGGTGCTATTCTTTTGTTTTTATTTTAAATTTTTGTTGGCTACATCTTAAATCCTACAATTATTGTTTCAGATTTGAATCTTACCACATTGCGTAGATAAGTAGTTTCGTATTTTAGTGAAGGTCATACTACCATGCCTTCTTTTTTTTTTTCTTTTCTAGCCGCAGTCTCGTATGTGACTTACAAGTGGGTCACGTGAACCAATCTATATCTACAACAGCTGATAATGATGACGTAGTTAGAAACACCGTGCGCCATCTTGACCTCTGTGTGAACGCACATTATTAAATCATTTAATCCACAGTAAGTAATTCACCAATCAGTGGTGCAGATTGCTTTGGTTGTTTGTTGTTTTTTTCCTCAAGCGTGTAATTGTTAGTCGACAGTCCGACATTGCTGAGGGTCCCTTCTGAAATTTGAGCACCTGTACTACAACGAATAGATTCAAACAATTAAAAATCCGGGACTACAACTGAGGAGAAATATTACTGTCAGCGACTATTGTGCTGAACCGCTCTGTGCATCAGATCCCAGAAGTTAGTCACTGGTCCCTAAAGAGAGAAAAAAAGCAACAAACCCCAAACTCACAGAGCATTCTTTGCTATTAAGATTATAATGTGGATTTTTGTAATCGATATCTAAATGCAGCCATTGCTTCCTTCGGTGAAATTTAGGATCCAATAGCTTGTGTCCCAGCCCGGTAGAATCCTTGCCAGCTGCAAAACCATCATGCGCGAACATGAATGACGAATTCGCTAACAAATTTCGATCGCGTTTGCCACCCTCCTCTCTACTCCATTCCAATCTACAAACACACACACACACACACACACACACACACCAGCGCGCACACACACATAAACACACACACAAACACACACACACACACAGAGGGAGAGAGAAATGAACACACAAACGGCAGGAAACCAAAAGGGATCAAGAACAAGAAAGTAGTAGTAAGTAGTAAAAATTTATGCGCCAGGCCATTTTTGAAACTGGATGAAAACATTAATATTAGTTTATAATCGAATCGTAATAAATGTTCGCATGGTTCAAATTCAAGAAGCAGAGGCAAAAGAGACATATGAATAGTTATTCACCACGCAAAACATTACAGGGAATTTGGTGTGGCACGGCCACAATGAAATACACCCTTTCTTGCAGTGTATTAAATGCATTCATCGTGTCATATACTCAACTGAACAAATCATAGCTGAAGTGCAAGCAGGATTCAGGGCAGGGCGAACTACCACTGAACAGATTTTCAACCTCAGAATAATCTGCTAGAAATACCTACAGCACCAACAACATCTATATTATGTGTTCGTAGACTTCAAAAAGGCGTTTGACCGAGTGTGGCATGCAGCTCTGTGAGCAAACATGAGAGTGTACAACATCAGCCCTAACATTATTGAAGTCATCAAAAGCCTGTATGACAAGGCTACCAAGTGCAGTCCTCCACAACAGCGCCATCGGAAACTGGTTCAGAACAACAATCGGTGTGCGTCAGGGATGCCTACTCTCTCCAACACTCTTCAACATCTTCCTAGAGCGCATCATGTCAGATGCCCTTGCAGACCACAAAGGCACAGTCAGCATAGGGGTAAGAGCAATCTCCAACCTCCGTTTTGCGGATGACATTGATGGATTGGCTGGAGAGGAACAAGAACTTGAACAGCTGGTACAGAGGCTTGACACCACCTCCAGAGCCTATGGAATGGAAATAAGTGCAGAGAAGACCAAAATGATGACCAACAACGCCAATGGCATCTACACGGACATCAAAGTCCAAGGCCAATCCCTCAACACAGTGCATAGCTTCAAATATTTAGGAGCCATTGTTTCAGACAGTGGGTCCCGACAGGACAAGTCCTCTCCAGGATCGCACAAACAACTGCTGCCCTGGCGACGTTGAAGCCCATTTGGAATGACAGGACCATCAGTCTACATTCCAAGGTAAGGCTGCTGCGCTCCATTGTCATCTCCATCTTCTTATATGCTTGCGAAACATGGACCCTCACAGCAGATCTCCAACTAAGAATACAAAGCATGGAGATGTGGTGCTACAGAAGACTTCTGTGCATTTCCTATACCCAGCACATCACCAACGACGAAGTCCGACAGACCATCACACAAGCCATTGGACAACACGATGACCTGCTCACAGTGGTGAAAAAACGTAGACTCCGATGGTATGCCCACGTCACCAGATCATCAGGTCTTGAAAAGACAATCCTGCAAGGCACAATGCAAAGAGGTAGAAGAAGAGGGAGACCGAAAAAGAGGTGGGAGGACAACATTCGAGAATGGACTGGTTTGACACTGAGCGAAACAATCAGGGATGCTGAGGTCAGGGATAGAAGGAGTACGCTGGTTAAACGATCATCTGTGGTGCCCCTACGACCTCCGAGTTATGGGATAGGATAGGATTATTAGGAAAACACGTGGATTGGACTGGTAGCACAGTACTGCAGTTGATAGGGTGCTGGTTTTTTGTGCCGAAGGTGGCGTGTTCGAACTCCGCAAGGGACGAACTTACGTGACTTAAGTACGCGAGTTTTCTGGACACCGAGGGTTTTCTCCGGGTACATCGGTTTCCTCCCTCCCTTCAATAATGGTATGAGATACAGTCAACCTACATTTCAAATATAAAAATTGATTTATTTTCCGCCTTTTGTAATAAGGATCTGTTCAGATCGCCGTTCCTTGAGTTCGATTGAAGAAAAAGCGCGGGACTGCATCCGCGGGATTGCATCCTAATAAGTGAAAAAGTTGAAGGAGATAGATCAAAAAGCTTCTCTAAACATATATTTAGCTGTTAGGTGGGAGTATCGAGGAACAGAGAGAGAGAGAGAGAGAGAGAGAGAGAGAGAGAGAGAGAGAGAGAGAGAGAGAGAGAGAGAGAGAGAGAGAGAGAGAGAGAGAGAGAAGTCGCTTCACAGCCGGTGCAACAGGTCTTGCTTACCCAAGGTAGAAATAGTATCCAATGGAGCGGCGTACTATAAACTAAGTGTATCGATATTTAATTATTTCCCCGTAATCCATCATACCACGCGGAGAATTGCTTGTTCGAAACTAATGACTACCTAGGTCTAGGTTGTGGACTCCTTTCCTCGAATGTGGGGCATCATCTACAGTACTAAGAGGAAGAGAAAGATAATCATGCCTCACTCATTCACTCAATCCAGTAACTTGGGAAGAGTTGGAGGACAATTATTATGGTCCAGTATAGAGGCTGCTGTAGGAGAAGAATTAAAAGAAGGAAAGAACACCACCATCACCAACAATAACAACAACAACAACAACAACAAAGCTGTTCTAAGCTTCGCGATACTAAACCAACAACGATACATCAAATAAAGATGTGAAACTATAATTATTAACAGCTTGCACGTACGTCGCATGCTCATTGAATGACATTATGTTCAATGTAAGAATACACTTCCATAGTTTGATGGTCTGGTTGCACACGTTGTTTGCAAAAGTCAGGGATCGAGTCTGGTTTCTGTATTTCTGTGATTGTGTTTCAGGTTCTAGCGTTTCTGCTGCCACGTGTCGCCGCCAGCTTAAAGCAGATTAACCTGAAATGAACACTGATATGGACCCGGTCCGACAAACTGAGGCTTGAGGTTAAGGGGTTTAAAAATAAAACTTAGTGCACTAATGACGTTAATTCAGTACCATAACACTGACAGAACCAGTGTGGCGAAATCTGAAATGTGATTGAAGAAAAAGTAATTAAAGGTGGTAAATAATTATCGCTGAAGTTCTCGGTTTGTCAGCTTTTATTTTAGAACGGGCATAGATCGATCGGCAAAGCTTAAAATATTTAGAAGCCATTGTATCAGATAATGGGTCCCGACAGGAAGTCCTCTCCAGGATCGCACAAGCAACTGCTGCCCTGACAAGGTTGAAGCCCATTTGGAAAGACAGGACAATCAGTCTACACTCCAAGATAAGGCTGCTGCGTTCCCTTGTCATCTCCGTCTTCCTATGCGCTTGCGAAACATGGGCCCTCACAGCAGACCTACAACGAAGAATACAAAGCATGGAGATGAGATGCTACAGAAGACTTCCGGGCATTTCCTATACCCACCCAGCACATCACCAACGACGAAATCCGAAAGATCATAACACAAGCCACTGGACAATTCGATGATATGCTCACAGTGGTGAAGAAATGGAAACTCCGATGGTATGTCCACATCACCAGAGCATCAGGCCTTGGAAAGACCATCCTGCAAGGCACGGTGCAAAGAGGCAGAAGAAGAGGGAGAGAGAAAAATAGGTTGGAGGCAATGGACTGGCTTGACAATGAGCGAAGCCATGAGGGTTCCTGAGGACAGAGAAAGATGGAGTAGGCTGGTTAAACGATCATCTGTGGTGCCCCAACGACTTCCGAGTTACTGGATAGGATAAGATAGGACAGGATAGATCGACCAGAGTAGTAGTAGTAGTAGTAGTAGTAGTAGTAGTAGTAGTAGTAGTAGTAGTAGTAGTAGTAGTAGTAGTAGTAGTAGTAGGTATTTTATTTAATCACTTTTATATAGCGCTTTTCCAGCTCAATAGCCGCTCAAGGCGCTGGCAATACAGGATCTAACTGAAGCCGCCCGAGGCTAGTAGTAGTAGTAGTAGTAGTAGTAGTAGTAGTAGTAGTAGTAGTAGCATATTAATTTTATTAACGTCTGCTAAAACCATTGGTAGTAGTTGTAGTAACAGTAGCAGCAGCAGCAGTAGTGGTGGTGATAGATACAGATTTATTAACATCTGCAAAAAACAGCGATCATGCGATTACCAAAGAAGAAGAAGAAGAAGAAGAAGAAGAAGAAGAAGAAGAAGAAGAAGAAGAAGAAGAAGAAGAAGAAATTACCAAGACGAAGAGCATCAACAACAACAACAACAACAACAACAACAACAACAACAACAACAACAACAACAACGTTAACTGACCTTTCACAGGTCTCTTTTTGGTTTACCTATTCCACTTGTCTCTGTTGGGTAAAGATACAGGCAATGCGATACCGGCTAAATGTACGTCACAACCCTCATCGTCGTCGTCATAATTATTGACGTAGATATTAATTGTTCTGTCACTTTGTTTCTCTAAGGTCACAACGCAAACATCATCCAGTGTTGCGGTGTTGTAATTGCCATTTATTGTCTGTGCCCGTAGAGCCTGTCGCCATCTTCCTCATCCTCGTATTACCGAAACGGTCCCTGTCCTCCTATTCCCGCACAGCCTACACTTTGGATCCTGCCCATTTCACTAGTAGCGCTCTGACTACAGTTAATGGGATCTTGCCGAGATACGATTTGTAATGTCGTAACGCTTATGCCGCTCAGTTTTTAAATATGTCTTCTAATCCTGCACTAACTAACCTTGTTGGTTGTTTTTTTCCCTTCCCGTTTAGCCTATGCAATCTGTGTATTCTTACTAACAATGTTGTTCTGTTCGATGTCAACCTACTTAGGGAACGTGTAACTCCAGTGTTTATGAAGAGATAGATCTAAATACAGTATAATACATTTGGGTGTTTTTGAAAAGCATTGTAAGTAAGTTCGCGGTTTGTGTACGGTGGGGAGGAGAAAATCTTTTTCCTCTGTGTGTGTTGTGTGTGTGGGTGTGTGCGTGTGTGTGTGTGCGTGTGTGTGTGTGGTTGTATACGTTTATGTGTGTCTCTCTCTTTCTCTCTGTCTGTCTGTCTGTCTGTCTCTCTCTCTCTCTTTCTCTCTCTCTCTCTCTCTCTCTCTCTCTCTCTCTCTCTCTCTCTCTCTCTCTCTCTCTCTCTCTCTCTCGCATTTTCATGGGTAATATCATGTAGTGAGTTGATCATTAGTACTGCTCCCCAGATGGATGTACATGTACGTAAGGATGATTTTGAAGTAATATGGCTTAGTATAGAGAAAGATTCAAAACTAATAGATGGTTCCTTTCATTAATAAAATCGCGCTGCGTGATGAGACTGAAAAAATAAACTAATCATTAAAACGAAATATTCCGCTCACCAGTTTCGACAAAATGGGAACCGGCAGAACGGGGATAGGTTCCGAGGGAATAATGATAGATATGCTTACTCAGGTTACTGCCCTTACAGCCCCCGTTCTGCGTCGTTCTGCCGCATCGGGCATCGATCTTGGCTTTTAGATCTATAATTCGCTGACAACAGATGTGCATGCAAGCTTGTGAAGGGACGCCAGTCTCCTTGATTGTGACGGGAAAACAAGAAGACTAAATATAACTGAACAGTGCTTTGTAAAAAAAAGACACACCCCTCCCCCCCCCCCCCCCCCCCACAAAAAAGCACTGTTAAGAATGATCCTTTTTTTTTTTTTTTGGGGGGGGGGGGGGGGGTAAGATTGACTTATTTAAATTTATTATTATGATTGTTAACAATAACGAAAACTTTAACGTTTGATATTAGCATTATTTGGTGACACCGGATAAACTCAGTGTTTCAAACTCAGACTTAAAGTCACCCTCTGTAGTAAGTATCAAAGCAGGAGTATCGTCGTAGCAAGATTTCTTAAACATGACTGTTTTAAGACGAGGACTACTACTACTTCGACGACGACGATAACGATGATGATGATGATGATGATGATGATGATGATGATGATGATGATGATGATGATGATGATGATGATGATGATGATGATGATGATGAAGTTTGTCGCATCAGTAGTCGTTGCCGTTATTATTGTTTTACTTTTTTTCTTTAGAACTGCTACATTTGAACATTGGTACCTACAATTTCTTTTTATTTCTTCATTTGTTTCCAATGTATCTATTTGATTAAATAAACATCTACGATTTTTTTCTTCTACATGTATAAGGTAATAGTTTCTTTCACTGTGTCATTCTATTGTTCAAAAGTTGTTTCTATGAAGTATTGTTGACAAGTTAGTATTAATGACGTTAGACCATGTTTGGAAGAATAACAAGTTGATGAGTTTGGAGGCTGTGAACACAGGCAAACACGAAACAGTAGTAGTCTGTGAGCTGCGACACGGAGCGCCGTTACCTTGGTGAGTGCACAGCGTGAACGCAGTCATCTCCCAAGACCCGGGCTCCGAGCTGAATATCAAGGGAAGCAGCCAGGCACCTCTTATTGTGCTTGCAATGGTGGGACTCCACATACTCGCTGTGGTGCCTGTCCTCCACCATGAGACCAATATTGAGCCTCTCTGACACTGTCCCCGACAGTATACAATGTTATTCTCTCCCTTTCCTGTCCAGCGACGACAGTTAGCGCCCCTGATTATTGCTCTTTGACAATCACGGCTTCCCTTCCCTCGCCGACTTTCCATTGTGATGGGAAATGAATTTCCCGGCATCAATCATGGCGGCCAATGCGAAACTCTGGCGGTCGCCACCACGGTTTGGCTCCGTTTCCCGGGTCTGTGACGTCAAGCGGAAGCGGAAGTGATGAAGCGTCATCCTAACGGCAAGTGTCATGTTGCCAAAAACGCCGGCAGAGGGCGCTGGCAGCCGCGATTCTTTGCAGCCAATGAAAGCAGTTTCCATCACCCTCACTCACGTCGGCAGCCAATTACAATCTGGACATTTCTTGGCGACACTTGGAATTACTCTTCTTTCGCTTTCAACTCGTTTGAACTTTTCTTTTTCGTCCACTCCATTCATTGTCACAAGTTTGGGAAAGAGATTTTCTTATTGCATTTTTTAAATGGACGAATTCAATCACCATCTTTGGTATGGTTTATATTTTTTAAATTTTTTATTCAGAAACTTCAACTGCTTTGATTTTCAGATCATTCCAAGAATTGGACGTCCCCGATCAAATCTAAATTCCATGTCCTAATTTTTACATTTCTTTCCCCATTCCAGCTCAGCAGAAATTATTTGCGGAAAAATGACGGAAAAACAAAACAGAAAAGCGCAATATTCTAAGACACAGACGATATTTTCTCTAACGTGTCATTTATCCAATATGGACGCCATGGCTTTATTGCCTAGATTTGATTCTCAATAACTGTCCAGCCAACAATGCAGTCGTTTCATTTCATCTTCTCCAGCTTTTTTTTGTGACACTATATTTTTTATTCTACTCGGTCCAATCCGCGTCCGCATCCAAGTAAAAAAAAGGGAGATGTCACATACAAGCCACATCATGCGCCTCGCTGGACGGAAATATTGGATTCGTCTCTGGACCCATCTTTTTTTTTCGCCAAGACTTTTGGCGAGATGTCTTCAAAAAGTGAAGACACCACAGAAGGTGTTGAGGGGGAAATTCCATCTCTTAGATAGAATGGATATGTGCATAATATTGAACAGACACACACTTCACTTTGACAGTTTGCTTTACGCTTTAAACTGATTCACGTTTAAAAAAAGAAGTTGGTGGTGAAGTTTACACTGAAAGTTATACAATTCTTCTTCATGTGAAGAAGCTTTATTGCCGCACTATCTTTATATTCAATAGCAAAATTCACATTGAAACGTATTAAAATATCATATTTTGTGCTGTCCAAACTGTGAGAAATATTCCTCTCTCCTAATATAGGCTTATAAAATGTCCCCACAAGCAAGGTTAACTGTTTTTCCTACGGTCATTTGGGGACACGATTTTGGATCTGGGGACATGAGACCGTCCCCAGATCCAAGGTGACTTCCGGAAATGGGTTTTGGCAACACAAAAAACGCTTTTTGGTAGAGAAAAGGGTTAGGGCAAGGGTTAGGGACACATCTACAACTAGAAAAGGGTTAGGGTAAGGGTTAGCGATACATCCACAACTGACCGTTTTAGATAGGGTTATATAGCATTTTATATAGCATTTTCAGGAAACAAGGGTTTTCGGATATATATATATATATATATATATATATATTAGGATATATATATATATATATATATTAGGATATATATATATATATATATATATATATATATATATATATATATATATATATATATATATATATATATATATATATATATATATATATATATATATATATATATATATATATATATATATATATATTCTTTCCCTATTATATGCTTCCGTGTGACTGTCGTAAACATCTTCTTCCTTATGTATTGTAGCTTTAAAAAAACAAAATCCCAAAACTGGAGGATGAACAGCAGAAAGTTCTTTAGAGACTGGACAGAGAACAGGATGAGACAGCGTCGGTCAGGGGCTGACAGCACAGGCCTCACTCTCTCCCGATATTGGATGACTTCTGACACCGTGTCACCAGCACCAGTGACGAAACATTCACGCACCAATGACGTTGTCACTGAGGCGTGGCCAAGTAGTTAGATCTGTCGTCAAAGCCCGCCGCTCTCTTGTAAAAATAGTTATTGCTTTTCGCCAAGAGGAAATTGTTTTAGATTATTGCCCCTGTTTCCGTCTTGGACAGCGTAGAGTTTTCTTACTTTCGTTCTCCCCACCCAGCTACCCAAATCTGTTCACCACATTTTCGTTTTCGACTTTGATTTTTATCATCATCTTCTTCATTATCATCATTCGGAAATTCTACAACATGTTAAGTAATCTTCACCCCGCCCCCCCCCCCCTCCCCCTATACCCCACTCCCCCAAAAAAAACCAAAAAAACCCCCCACAACAACAAACAAACAAAAGACATGTGATGGACCCTAACGAGTGCTGATTTCCCTCGCATGCTCTCTCGCTCCTCTCTCTCTCCCTCCCCCTCCCCCTCCCTCTGCCCCTCTCTCTCTCTCTCTCTCTCTCTCTCTCTCTCTCTCTCTCTCTCTCTCTCTGTTACGCGGTATTTATCAATAGCCCATTCAGCCCGGACGCGTGAATCTTGATAAATGTAACTTGAATTCGTTTATCCACGCAGCTTGTTCACACAGCAACAAGGCAAGAGTCGTCGTATAAAGTTCTCCAACTTTATTCAGCAAACATCAAAAACTGCATATAAGATCGCTTTCCAAAAAGTACTTCAATAATCTTCGGAAAATCACTTCAATAATCATCCAAAATCACTCTCACAAGCAGACAGGGCATTACTTAGCCTCTCTGTAATTGATAAAAAAAATTCGAACAATCCAACATGACGCAATAACATCCAATCAAAATAAAACTCGTCACCGGAACTACGCACTGCCTTACGTAACATACTTTTTACGAATCTACATTATTCGACCAGCTTTTAACCGTGAGGTCTAGAAGCTTCGATCGAAAACAAGCAATTCCAGAAAATTCTCAATAATACCGACCGACGAAACTAATAAACATTATTATACAAAGCTTCTTCTAGCAACAGCTCTGTCACGAGAGGCTAGTTTGGACCCAGCACTAAGGCTTCACGCCTCAAATAGTTCATCCTGCTGTAGCCTTTGTATCTTAAAGTCGATGCCTAGCAGACGACAGAAGTTAAAGGACTGAGCTAAGCATGTGTAAGCTAACTCTCGCTAAGGTAGGCAGTGACATCATCCCACTGACCTATATCCGCCATCCCCACTAGGAGGCGCTCAGGTATCACGAGATTTTGCGCGTAAGCTGACCACAGGGTTTAGGTAGTCATTTTTTGTCTGAACCTCACACAAGAAGGGGCAACGCTCTGAAAGATCTCTCTCGCAAAAGATTACGCAGGTGATGGGTGAAAATCAATTCATCGCAGTATAGCCACAGCCTGACATTGTCAAAAAGGTAAATGATCAATCTTTTGTTTCATCGTGATTTATTCATAATATTGTTGGATTATGCTTGTGAAGTCTTGCCATGTTTTATAATTGTGAATGTTAGTAACACTTTGCTTGACCACGTGGCTGACGCGCGACCGGTTTGCAACCACGGGGTAGCCCCACTGTCCAACTGTTGTTTCTCTCTCCTATGTGTATTATTGCAGACCAGTGGCTGTACCGGAGAATGTGTACATTGTTACTTACTTCTCCATGTGTTTAGTTTAGCCATGATGTATATGTATAGGAATTATGGTGGAGATACCAGTGGACCACGGACTTAGAAGAATGATCGTCTCTTGTTTGTATAAGTGGATGCGATCACTGAGGCCTGTTTCTGCCATAAGTGAGACGCTCTGCACACCCTTTGTAAGCAAGGCGTTGCAGAAACTCGTCTTATATTTTGCAGACGAGCAGGGTTGGTCCGATGCAGGAGATAGACCACTGAGAGTCAACCCTGATATTCGGCCTGCAGTGGAGCATCGAGCTCTGAGCTCCGATAGCCCAAAGGTCAACAAACAAGAAGAGGAGACACCAGCCCCACACCTCAACGATACAGCTAAGTGCTCAAGAAACCCTGCACGAACACTGATCTAGAAGGACTGTGCGGTAGTCCACTCTCCTGAAAACGAATATTAGGCCAACCAGAACAAATAGCCCAATGATGAGACAGTAGCAAAATATCGAGAACAGTAGCAGCATAGACCCACCAAGGAGCGAACAACTCGAAGTGAGTGTGGACATTTAAGTTAAAGTAGAGATTAGAAATAGATATAGAGTAGAGGAAATAAATGTTGTTGCTGCCGCAAGTCATAATTTCGAACACTCGGTGGTCTAGGGGAAATAACTGCCGTACTTTCTCTAGTAAAAAGTTAAAGGATAGTTCCCCCTTGTTTGACTGCGACTGTTTTCTCATGTGTGCATCTGCTGAGTAAATTAGTCCGCCTCCAGTACCTTTAATTCTATGTAATTATTATTATTACTTAGGATATAAATTCAATTAAGGTTTTGTTTTAAAACTAGTTTTTATGTTAAACTATAAAATGTATGTACCTTTCATAGGTTTATTAATTTTGCAGTTGAGCAATTATTACGCCAGTGGTGGCGCTGTTTTTGAGGTTTGGGTAAGGGTGAGTTCCCTTGAGAAAGTTCCACTGAACGGACCGGGTGTTGAGTTCGACTGTGTTGCGTCGTCCCATTTGATTTTTGTGGCAACCAGACTGAATGGGAAATATCTTCGCCGGAACGATTTATGTCATTTATATTGTTTCGCTGTCATCATACTAAGGGAGAAGACGAGGTACGAATTATTTATGGTTTGTCATGAAATTATGCGTGCAACGAAATGAGGGTCAAGTTTGCATGTTGGCGTTTGTTTGCACAACATGATATAGGTTTGATGTAACTTCAGTGGTTTTTTATTCAGTTCAATAAACTGTGATTTTATTATGTCAATTTAATTTACATGATAAATAATGTGATATATATAAAATGATGCACAATGTGATAAATTTTCGTTTTTGAATGACTATGTATAGTATGTTATTTATAACTTGACTTTTTACTGTTTTTAGTGAATTTTGCTTTGTCTGGTTTATTCCAGTTTTTTACGGCCCTGTATGGAGAATAAATGAAAGATTCCTTTACATCCGTTTTGGCGTCTTATGTGTGAGGCAGCGACAGTAAAAACTCATCTCGTCACCTCGTCCGGAGGAGCCACTACGTCATTGTCCTTCCTTGCTTTGTCCTTCAGTCTGGGAGGGAGGTTCTTCATCAGCTTCAACAGGTCTCCACCTGCTCTGCACTCGGGACTTTGGGCATCTCGTCTGGTCTTTGCATTCGTCACGCTAACCCAGTATTGCTCCCTAGTCTTCGCATCAGGTCAGACCTTTATTCTTAGCTGCAGTGAGATCTCGCCTGCTACATCGTTTTGGATTTTGCTTGACGAAGTACTCATCGACATGTGGTAACTTATTCGGAACGCAACACTGAGGAACGTTCAGTTATATTTGAGAGACTTTATTCGTCAAGGCATTGTTACCATGTGTCAAAGCGTCGTATTTATTTAATATTGACATTTTAAGATCATCCTTTTAAAACAGGATATACGGACTCTTGTTTAGTAATCTGCTCACATTTATAACTTTGACATTTACCATTTGACTTTTACTGTGAAATCAGTAGTGAACTCTTGGTGACTTGGTTATTTGATTTAATATTTATCTGCACCAGGAATCTTCACGTCAGTGACTCTTTGGGTGATCCTCTTAAGTGAAGGTGCATGTTCTCATGTTCTTTTGGTCATTTGTGTGACCAGTTGATGAACTGTGAAAGTTGGACTGTGAAAGTTTTATTGGGAATTTATGGACTGAGTTTTTAAGAGAGAATGCAATAGGGACTCCTTTATATTGTGTTAAGATTTGCTGTGATATTTTTTGTGCTTGGTAAAATAATTTAAAACGGTTATTTTTTTGTTTTTTCTTGCAAATTACGGTACATTTAGTATTAGTTGCTCTCATTTTTGTGTTTGCACTTTGAAGTTTTGATCGCTTCCAAGTATGGGTGAAGTGAGAGGTAGATCCGTTCTCAACCAGGATACTGATTTGAGCGGAGAATGTTTGCAGGATGCTGGTCCTAGTGAGAGCATTACCACTGAGTCGCATCTTCAGCGCCCAGATCGCTCACGTACCATGACTGAAAGGGGTAGAGAGTACAGAGTTGAAACCCTTTCCAAAACCTTTTGGACACGACATTCAGAACTCATGTTGGTTCTGTCTCAAACCAATGCCCTTCTCATGGACAATAATAACTCAAACGAACTTGCCTTGCAAAAATCAAACATAAAATCAAGACTTGGTTCCATAAACGAAATAGCAGATCAATTAAGGCAGTTAGGATACGAAGAAAATTTGGACACTGCCCTATCAGAGGCGAACAGTTCTGCAGTCTCAATTATCACTAGCATAGTTCAAGTGAGTCTTCCCTCTCCTAGATCGACAGCTAAATTGATCAGTTCTGTAGCGTCTTCCAAGGCGACTTCGGTCGGAACTTCCTCATCCAAACAATCGTCAGTATCCTCCCAGAGAGTCAAGGCTGCAGCAGAAGCAGCAGCCCTTAAAGCCAAACTTCAAGCCAAACTTGTAGAAAATCAGAATCTGGATGAAATCGAACAGGCAGATAGAAGACTGTCCCAATTGAAACGGAAACTTGCACAACAGCAACTTGAGACTCAGATAAAAATGGAAGAAGCAAAATTGGAAGTTTTCGAACGAGAAGAACACCAACAAAACTTCTATACCACAAACTGTCACTCTCAGTCTAACCTTATTGCGAATGATGATTCACAAGTCAAGCATTTATCTTCAACTTCATGCCAAAATGCCTCTCAAACTCAACCAGCAAGACCCACACGGGCACCGTCCCATCCTAAACAAGTATTGCATCCCGATGCCTCAGTTTTTTGTCCTCGAGCACAAACCGTGCAACATCAGAGTCAAACTGGCTTCCCTAGCTCACAATTTCAACTTGATCAAGAGCACACTGGCTACATGCCACAGTCACATTTCGATCAGAGCTATCATGATAGGCTTTCACAGACACGGTTTCACTCTACTGATGTAACAGCAAGTGAACCTCACCTGAATGAATCTCTCATTAAAACTCTGTCTCAAGCGCTAGCTGCAAGTCGACTTCCTGTTCCTGAGCCACCTGTATTCACTGGAGATCCTCTTTTGTACCCTGATTGGAAAGCTTCCTTTTCTGCACTCATAGAAAGTAAGGGCATTCCAGCTTCAGACAAGGTTCACTACCTGAAGCGTTATCTGGGGGGTCCTGCTAGAGAAGCTGTGAGTGGCTTCTTCCTTCTAGGAAGTGAACAGGCCTACCAGCAAGCCAAAGACATTCTAGATCAGAGATTTGGAAACCAGTTTGTCACGTCAGAGGCCTTCATGAGTAAACTGAACAGCTGGCCCAAGGTTCAAAATAAGGACAAATTAGCGCTCCAAAAGCTTTCTGATTTCCTTGTTCAATGCAGCGCTGCTCAACAAGAGTTTTCGACTCTGAGAAAGCTCGATGACATCGGTGAAATACAGAAAATTGCTCAGAAGCTCCCAGATTGGGCGTCCATGAGATGGAATCGGGTTGTTGCTATGAAACGAAAAGATAAAGGGCGATATCCCATTTTCGTAGAATTTTCATCATTTGTCAAGGATGAAGCGGACATTGCCAACGATCCGGCTCTACTGAGTGGACCTCAAAATTCTCAGTCTGTTACCAATCGTCTAGATAAGGGAGAATCAGTCAATAAAAAAGTCTTCTTCACCAATGGTGACCAGTCTCAGGATTGCAGGTTCTGCAAGCGCAAGAATCACAACCTGACCGACTGTCGTAGCTTCGCCAGGAAGAACATGGAAGAAAGGCGGGAGTTCGTGAAGAATGAGAGACTTTGTTTTGGCTGTTTGAGACCGGGGCACATGTCGAAGCAATGTCGGAATCGCAGTGAATGCTCTAAATGCAACAAGAGACACCCTACCAGTCTACATAACGACACTCATCAGATTGAACCAAAAAAATTGGGCAATCGACAAGAGACTGTTAATCAACCCTCTAGAGAGGAGGGTGGTCGTGGAAGCTTCAGAGTTCTTTCAGGTCAGAAGCATGGATCTCTGACGTCAATGATTATCCCAGTCTTTCTGTCGTCCAAAAGCAATCCACAGAAGGAACAGTTAGTTTACGCTCTCATTGACACTATGTCAGACTCCACTTTCGTCACGGAGAATGTAGTCAATGATTTGCAGGCACCCTACAAGCCTGCCAAGCTTCGACTCACTACATTGACTAACAGTAGTGCACTGATCACCTGCAAAAAATTTACAGACCTGCAAGTGAGAGGTTTCCGTTCAAGAACTTTTGTAGACCTGCCGGAGTCATTTTCAAGGAATCATATACCTGTAGACGAGACTCACATTCCAACACCAGAGACGGCAAGCTGTTGGCCTCATCTTTTTGGAGTGAAGGATATGCTGACCCCCAAACTGGACTGTCCCATAGGGTTGCTTATTGGATACAATTGCCCTCAAGCGCTTGCCCCTTTGCAATGCATCACAGGAGATGCCCGTCAGCCCTTCGCCATCGAAACTTGTCTTGGTTGGAGTATCATCGGTGGGTCCCCACCGCAGGTCGAACCTTTTGATGCGGTCGACGGCCAAAGTCATCGTTCTGTCACTAGGACTGTTGCACGTACTGGCCTCGTAACACATGTCTACAAGACTCAAGTTCAGGAAGTCACTACTACTAGTGAACTGCATTTTAAGGAGAGAGATTTCATTGATCATGACACTCAGAAGGAAATCTCAGATGATGACGTGGAAGTCAAGTCTGCCACTACACATTCAACTCAACAGTCGCTCCCCACCAGCGTCGAAGATCGAGTCTGCAGGTTTTCGACCTATGACAAACTCGTTCGAGCTGTCGCATTAATCGTCAAATGCGGTGCTAAAAAAAGGGGAAAGGTCCTTTCAGAAGTTGAGGCCAGGCAGTGTGCAGAAGAGAATTTGATTCTTGCAATCCAGAAAGAGTTCTTTTCTCAGGCTGGCGAAAAGACATCCAAGAGTCCTCTCAGAGATTTAGACCCCTTCAAAGACAATGCAGGTCTTCTTCGGGTGGGAGGCAGACTTGAGAAATCTTCTGAGCCATACGGAGTGAGACATCCCGTGATTCTTCCTAAGAAAAGTCACCTCTCTCGTCTGGCAGCACTCCACCACCATGAAAGTATTGCACATCAGGGTAGAAACATGACCATCAATCAGATTCGCTCCAAGGGATTCTGGATCATTGGCTGCAGAGATGTTGTCTCATCGTTGATTAGCAAATGTGTCAAATGCATTAGACAGCGAAGAAAAGCGAAAACGCAAAAAATGTCCGACCTTCCTGAAGAAAGAGTGGAAGCTTCACCGCCTTTTACGCATTGTGGGATTGACTGCTTCGGGCCATTTCTGATCAAGGAAGGCCGCAAAGAGATCAAAAGGTATGGCTTGCTCATCACATGTCTGGCATCTAGAGCTGTGCACGTTGAAGTCCTGGACGACTTGAGTACCGATTCCTTTCTTAATGGGTTGAGATGCTTCATAGCTCTGAGAGGCCGAGTTCGCACCATCTTCTGCGATCGGGGAACAAATTTTGTTGGAGCCAAACACGAACTTGGCAGAAATCTCGAACAGCTGAATCAAAAAAGGATATCGGCCAGGATGCTTGATCTCCAGTGCGAGTTCAAATTTAACCCTCCTTCATCCAGTCACATGGGTGGAGTCTGGGAAAGACAAATTCGGACTGTCCGCAATGTTCTGGCTGGCATTTTGGACCAATCATCAACTCAACTTGATACCTCATCCTTGAGAACACTTATGTATGAGGTCATGGCCATAGTCAATAGTCGACCCCTCACCGTAGATCACCTTGAGAGAGCTGACGGTCCTCTTCCTCTGACACCAAATCACATCTTGACAATGAAGTCTGGCCTCATCATGCCACCTCCTCCTGGTCATTTTGTCAGGGAAGATCTCTATATTAACAAAAGATGGAGGCGGGTTCAGTTTCTCGCTGATCAATTTTGGACAAGATGGAAGAAGGAATATCTGCAGTCTCTTCAAAGACGAAGCAAGTGGCAACAACGACAACCAAACATTGTCATCAACGATATTGTTTTGCTTCAGGACGAAGGCGATTGTCGTGCTGATTGGAAAATTGCTCGCGTTGTAGAAACTTTCCCAGGCAGTGATGGTCTCGTTAGGACGGTGAGGCTTCTCATGTCCACCTCAGCTCTCGACAAACTAGGCAAGCCTGTACAAAAGAGAACTCTACTTGATAGACCCATTCATCAACTGGTTGTCCTTATCAAGGAGAGCAGTTGACTCTGATTGACACCTAAACTTTGAAAAACATTCTTTAAAATTGTTTATTAATTTTCTTATTCACCTTTTTTGTGTTTTGGGTGGGAGTGTTGCTGCCGCAAGTCATAATTTCGAACACTCGGTGGTCTAGGGGAAATAACTGCCGTACTTTCTCTAGTAAAAAGTTAAAGGATAGTTCCCCCTTGTTTGACTGCGACTGTTTTCTCATGTGTGCATCTGCTGAGTAAATTAGTCCGCCTCCAGTACCTTTAATTCTATGTAATTATTATTATTACTTAGGATATAAATTCAATTAAGGTTTTGTTTTAAAACTAGTTTTTATGTTAAACTATAAAATGTATGTACCTTTCATAGGTTTATTAATTTTGCAGTTGAGCAATTATTACGCCAGTGGTGGCGCTGTTTTTGAGGTTTGGGTAAGGGTGAGTTCCCTTGAGAAAGTTCCACTGAACGGACCGGGTGTTGAGTTCGACTGTGTTGCGTCGTCCCATTTGATTTTTGTGGCAACCAGACTGAATGGGAAATATCTTCGCCGGAACGATTTATGTCATTTATATTGTTTCGCTGTCATCATACTAAGGGAGAAGACGAGGTACGAATTATTTATGGTTTGTCATGAAATTATGCGTGCAACGAAATGAGGGTCAAGTTTGCATGTTGGCGTTTGTTTGCACAACATGATATAGGTTTGATGTAACTTCAGTGGTTTTTAATTCAGTTCAATAAACTGTGATTTTATTATGTCAATTTAATTTACATGATAAATAATGTGATATATATAAAATGATGCACAATGTGATAAATTTTCGTTTTTGAATGACTATGTATAGTATGTTATTTATAACTTGACTTTTTACTGTTTTTAGTGAATTTTGCTTTGTCTGGTTTATTCCAGTTTTTTACGGCCCTGTATGGAGAATAAATGAAAGATTCCTTTACATCCGTTTTGGCGTCTTATGTGTGAGGCAGCGACAAATGTGTTATATTTACTGTTAACAAGTGGCTGGACTACCTATGTTTCATAGCCGTGCGAGAGCTAGAGAGCTAGTGTGTCAGTGAATCTTTTACACGTTTCTCCCTATCTCTATAATCATAATCATAATAATAATAATAATAATAATAATAATAATAATAATAATAATAATAATAACAATAATAATAATAATAATAACGGATTTTTATATAGCGGGTACTCCAGCCTATGACCAGACTCACCACGCTTTACATAGTCATTACATATAAATACATGCACTCGATAATACATCACTTTTGCTACAATACACCAAAGACGGAACAGTAAAGGTACAGACTATTTACAACTATGTACATAAATTACAAAAAAAGACCGAAATAGACTATTTACAACTATGTGCACAAATGACAAAAAAGACAGAAATAGAATAGCAAAAAACCTATTCACAGCTATTTATATGCCCGGTTAGGCCCAGGAAGAAAAACAGTATAAATATTTACAGCCGTGTATACAAATACGGATCAGACATAGACAATAGATGAGAGAATGGCAGCGGGATACAAATCAATCTGAATAATGCAGTTTGAAGAGGTGGGTTTTGAGGGCCTTTTTGAATGCTTGTGTTGATTGTATGTTGCGGATATGGGAGGGAAGGGAATTCCACTGCTTAGGTGCGGAGTAAGCGAACGCACGTTGGCCGTATATCTTAGTGCGGGTGACGGGAACCTTGAGTGTGCGAGTGTCAGCAGAAGATCTTAAAGTGCGTGAAAGGGAGTAGACAGACAGTAGATCAGCAAGGTAGGAAGGACAAGAATCTGTGAAGAAATTGTGACAGAGAACAGAGAGTTTGTACTCTATGCGTGCTTGCACAGGAAGCCAGTGAAGGGAATGTAGTAGAGGTGTGATGTGATCGCGTTTCTTAGCTCGGAATACTAGTCTAGCTGCTGAGTTCTGAACCTTTTGTAATTTGTCAATGATGTGTTTTGGTGAGCCAGCAAGGAGAGAGTTGTAATAGTCAAGACGAGAAAGGACGAGAGCGCAGACTAGAGTTTTGGTGGCAGGGACTGTAAGATAGTGGCGAAAGGAGCTGATTTGGCGTATGGCCGTGTATGCAGAGCGACAGACGTTGGAGATGTGGTTGTTGAGGGACAGGTCATCGGAGAGAATGTAGCCGAGATTTCTTGCCGAGGATGAGAACTGAATGTTTGTTGTCCCTACTGTAAGCGATGTTGGGAGAGGCGAGAGTGAAGAGGAGGTGTTGTGCTTGTGAATGAGGAGGGCTTCGGTTTTATCATCATTAAGCTTAAGCTTGTTGAGTGTCATCCATGACTTAATGTCTGTGATGCAGTTCTCCAAAGTCTGAACAGTGGAATTAATGAGAAAGGGGGCGGTGGATTTATACAGTTGTGTGTCGTCTGCTAATGACTGACTCTCAACAGCATGCTTTCTAAGCAGGAGAAGCAGTGGCTTGGTGTACAGAGTGAATAACACCGGCCCTAAAACGGAACCCTGAGGCACGCCGCACACCAAGTCTGCTGTGCTGGAGAAACAGCCATCGACGGTGACTGCTTGTGATCTGTCAGAAAGATATGAGTGGAACCAAGCCAGGACCGAGCCAGAGATTCCAAAGTAGTGTTGAAGAGTGTTAAAGAGAATGTGATGGTCGACTGTGTCAAAGGCGGCTGAGAGGTCTAATAAAGTGAGAACGGAGACGTTACCATTATCTAAGGCAAGCAACAGATCATTGGTTACCTTTAGGAGGGCTGTCTCAGTGCTGTGGAAGGGTCGGTAGGCAGACTGGTTGGGGCAAAGTAAAGCGTTATCATATAGGTAGGCAAACAGTTGTTTGAGAACAAATTTTTCTATGACTTTGGACAGGAAGGAGAGGTTTGAAACAGGTCTATAGTTCTTTAGATTATTTTTGTCTAAACTTGGCTTTTTAAGGAGGGGTTTGATGACAGCCGCTTTGAGCACAGACGGAACAACACCAGAGGACAGACTCTCATTGATAATGTGGGTAATGGTCGGGAGTAGAGGGTCAAGATTCTCTATCAACATAAGGGTAGGAATGGGGTCAAGAGAGCAAGATGCTGGTTTATAACCCTATCCTACCACAGACCGGGCCAAACTTATAAATGTTATAAATGTATTAAGATTAGTCATAGGGTGATTAAACTAGCCGATCCCCGCAGATGAAAGACGAGTGGGTAATAGCATTCCATTGTGCAGAGCCCAGCAACAATAGACCCACCGCAACAAGCTCAAAGTCAAATCAAAGGTAAATACACGCTATCATTGCATGCTTTGCCAAACAAAATGATCGGATATATCGTGCACGTCTCAATCGTAACAAACACACTCTCTCTCTCACACATACACACGCACATGCACACACCCACACACACACACACACACACACACACAAACATACACACACAGAGTATTTTAGTTTCAGAGAAAATTGCACAAAAGAAATAACTAATTGAAAATAAAAATATTTCGTCTCCACGGTGACGTCACTCGATGTGCATAAGTTTTGACTAAGGCTCAACGCATCTGTACTCTCTCATTACATACACAGTTTAGAGGAAATAAAAAGAAAAAGCTGACGTCATCATGCTTAAGTTGCTCGTATGTTGAAGGCATAAGGAAAGCCTAAGTATATTTCAATCTGGGACCAAATCCTTCCAGTATTTTAAGATAAAATAGGACTAGAAAAAAGCAACCAAATTATGACGTCACCGTGATGACGTTACACGAGGACGTCACTCACTATACTATAGTTTTGGTTAATGTTCAAGGCATTTGTACACTCTAATTACATAGGAAATTTTTTTAAAGTATTTTTTTTTTACAATACATCACGATGACAACGTCACACGATTTGCATACGTTTCCTTTTACCTTGGTAAAGTCTAAGTACATACCAAACTTGAACCAGATCCGTCCAGTAGTGTATAGGATTTAAAAAATTATGACGTCACCATGATCACGTGACCCAATATGCATACTTTTTGGTCATCTTGTAGGGTTCACTATTTCCTAACTAATTACCAAGTTTCAAAGAAATTCGTCCATTAGTTTCAGAGAAAAGTGCTCAAATATCACCTCGCCGGACGGACGGATAAAGCCCAAAACCATAATTCCCAGATCTTCACAGCTCGGGAACTAAAACACACACAACAAAAACAAACAAGCAAAGAGAAAGAAAGAAGCACTGGCGGTCCTCTACAAAACCAATACTAAACTGCAAGCCGTAAAGGCAAGCTATTGATGCAAATAAATCGAGGTGCGTCCGTTTGGTCAAAACTGGGATTTTAATAAAAGTGAGTTCCCGAAACTCTACATTGTGATAGAGTTTTAAAACTGTACTCACAATATATAGGCTTGCGTTTCATGTACGTAATCTGGGAGTACCCAATGCCTACAAAAACCGACCGTTCGGGCGCTCGGACAGGACGTTTAGATTTCTAATTTCTCAAATATTAAACACAAAAATTGTATCACATGACTCTACATTTTGCATATAATAAAGTCTCTTAAAATGGCTAGCACAGTACAGTAGCAATTAAGAACCAAGGAATAAAACAAGCCAAAGGAGTCAATTTCCTTTAAACATTAAATAAGGTAATTATCCTGCTATCAAAGGTGGACAAAGAGGTAGACATACTGGCTTTCAATTCCATGTGCATCTATCTACATGAGTTACAGGAGCTCAAGTCCGGTGCAATTGTATCATAAAACCTGGTTCTCATGACGCCTCTACCAAAGGACTCATCAGAAGAGGTTTGGCCTTGAATACTTAGACTACACCGAGTGCAGTCTATATGTAATGCATGGGTAGTCACAAAGGCACCCGTTGATAAGTTCACATTGTGAAGAAGCCAGTCGCAAATTTAAATCACACCCCAGTTGCTAGGACCGACCGACAGAATAATTGTGAAGAGGGTTTTCAAATAATTGTAAACTTTATAATAATTTGTTTTAGTCCCAGCTATTTTGAGAAAATTTATTACGCACTCCGTATATATAAAGTAAAATTTATTGTAATCTCTTAGCGTGAATGAGACATTTTATTTTTAAATAGAATTTCCAAATTTCGATCTCGACCTCCGGCTCTCTTTAAGCAAGCGCGCAATATTACAAGAGCTAATTTTGAGGAGGAAGGAGACTGTCTCAAGTACACACAATCTTAGGACAGCGATGGTCAAGCACACGCAATTTGGAGGACAGGCACTGCATGAAGTTGACCGATTTCCACCATCACCCCCTACCCTCCCCTTCCCGAACACACGCGACCAAAGAGAGAATCAGGCGTTCTTCACTTTGGATTTTGGATAATATGTTTCACCTATGCGTGGCGAAAGTCGTGTTCTTTGTCATCTAAGATTTATTGCCTGAAGTTACCGATGAGAAGATATTTGTATTCGTCTTCATTTTGATGTTCTTATTGATTGATGTTGACTGTTGTTGATTGCTATTGAGGGTGGTTTGACTTTTCCTGCCTTTATAGTTGCTTATAATTGTACTCTTTTGCTTGGCTGCCGGTAGTAAGGAAATAGTTAGGAAAAAACCCACCTCTAGTCCACTAACTCATTTTATACAACGCAAGTAGTCGCCAAAGTCATCGCAACCCCAAACCTTAACCTACGTTTTTTTTCCTCTTTGTTTTTAATATGCGATTAGTTGTCAAATCTGGATTATCGTTCAAAAGTAAATTAATGTATCGGCGCATTATTTTTTTGTGGTCTGACTTTAACTCTTCTTGACTTCAATCAAGAGATTCCGCAAAAGCTATACAGTTTTGAAAAGATTAGCATAATTTAGCTAAGGGCATTTAAACGTGGTGTGACACAAAATATCGCAAACAACTACACATTCAGTTTACATAGCTGTAAATGGGTACTCGATCGGTTCTTTTGTGAACCAAGGTTTGGTGTGTTTAAAGTAAGCCTGTGGGCATTGTTTCAAACGTGTACACTAAATATTATGATCAGAGAAAAGCTTATTAAAACACATTATTGCGGTGAAAGATTTCAGTTACACAACAAGCTTTGCATCTTTCTTTCTGGCCGTAGCCAAAGGTTTACGGAAATTACCCTGGAAATATATCTGAGAGTATTGTCTACTGTGTCCAGAGTTCCGAAAGCCAGCGATCCGACCAACCTTCGTCCACAGGGGATTTTCGGCTTCCGATCTTTGGCCTTGTGACCAAACAGTTGCCTTCGCTGCTGCAACTGCACGTGCTTTGAGCGGTTTTCACCATGGTGTTGCATTTTTTTTCTCTCTCCCACTCTGCACTCCCACCCCCATAGGCACTCATCTCACCCATCCACCCCACTCACTCCCCACCAGACCATGAACCACTACTTTTAACATGGTTACGACTTTTTGTTTCTTTTTTTTTTCCTGTGTAGGTAGTGTTGTGGGCCAACTTGTGTTGCCGTTTTCTCTCACCCGCTGTGCCTGAGTTATTATTGTTTTGGTATCTTTAGACCTCAGACGACGTCACTAGGAGGCTGAGATTGAATGCCTGATGAGAAGAGGGGTGGGGGGGGGGGGAATAAGAACATGACATAAAATGGGATCCAATGTTCACTTTTATAACGCACAACTCAACCTTGCCGAGAAGATTCTGAGGGAGCTGGAAAGCAGTTATCGTTCTGCATTGAAAATAGAAGCGTTTTTAACTTTCGACGAAATTACCAATAACATCGATCAAAATGCGAAACACTTATAAAATGTCTGATTTAAAATATTTATAAGCTCTCCTATCCAATCTTATCCTATCATATCCCGTAACTTCAAAGTCGTTGGGGCATCACAGATGATCGTTTAACCAGCGTACTCCATCTTTCTCTGTCCACAGCAACCCTCATGGTTTCACTCAGTGTCAAGCTAGTCCATTTTGAATGTTGGTCTTCCCACCTCCTTTACTGTCTCCCTCTTCTTCTGCCTCCTTGCATCGTGCTTTTCAGGATTTGTCTTTGATGTTCTGCGGCAGGGATAGCTTAGTCGTAAGAGCGCACGACTTGTGTACGTGCGTCTCGGGCGACGTGGGTTCGAATCCTGACTTCAGCAAACAATTGTGTGATTGCTGGATAGTAGTGGCCAGCGCTTTGAGAAGCTCTCTGAGCTTGTATGTGCGCTATATAAGAGAAATCTCTTTCTTCTTTTTTTCTCTCTGGTAACTTGGCCACACCATCGGAGTTTTCGTTTCTTCACCAGTCGCCACCGCCTGTCATCGTGTTTTCCAATGGCTTGTGTGATGGTCTGTCGGACTTCGTCGTTGGTAATGTGCTGGGTATAGGAAATGTCCAGAAGTCTTCTGTAGTTTTCATCTTCATGTTTTGTATTCTTCATTGTAGGTCTGCTGTGAGGATGTATCTTTCGCAAGCTTATAGGAAGATGGAGATGACAAGGGAGCGCAGCAGCCTTACCTTGGAGAATAGACAGATGGTCCTGTTTTTCCAATGGGCTTCAACCTTGTCAGGGTAGCAGTTGTTAATGCTTTTCTGTAGAGTACATCTTGTCGAGACCATTTGTCTGCAACAATTGCTCCTAACTATTTGAAACTGTGCACCGTGTTGAGGGATTGGCCTTGGACTTTGATGTTGATGTCATTGGTGTTGTTGGTCATCATTTTGGTCTTCTCTGCGATTATTTCTATTCCAAGGAGGTGGTGTCAAGCCTCTGTACCAGCTGTTCAAGTTCTTGTTCCTCTCCAGCCAATCCATCATTGTCATCCGCAAAACGGAGGTTTTTGCTCTATCTGCTACGCTGACTATGCATTCATAATCTGCAAGGGCATCTGACATGATGCGTTCCAGAAAGATGGTTAAGAGTGTTGGAGAGAGTAGGCATCATTGACGCACGCCGATTGTTTTGAACCAGTTCCCGATGGCGCTGTTATGGAGCACTGCACTAGTAGCCTTTTCATACAGACCTTTTATGACTTCAATAATTTTAGGGCTGATGTTGAACACTCATGTTTGCCCACAGAGCCTCATGCCAGACTCGGTCAAACGCCTTCTTGAAGTCTACGAACACATGATGTAGATATTGTTGGTGCTGTGAGTATTTCTCGCAGATTATTTTGAGGTTGAAATTCTGCTCATGGCACTACGCCCTGCCCTGAATCCTGCTTGTTCTTTAGCTATGATTTGTTCAGCTTGGGGTTTCAAACTGTTGAGTTTTATTTTGAGGAGGACTTTGCTGGGGTGCCTGATGAGGCTGAGGTTGCGTTAGTTTTGACAGTCCTGAAATTTACCGTTTTGGGGAAGATTGATGACAAGCGACTGGATCTAAAGGATGGTCTGCTATAGAATCATAACATAAATTCCCCTCCCCTCCTACCTTCCCTCCTCTCTCTCCATTTGATATACGTCCACACGTCTTGGTGGTAGGTATCGAGGGTGTACACGTACAGACAGTCGCAGTAAGACCCTCAGTGTCTGTACTGCGGTTAACCATCACAGCACTCAGGTGTTACTGTCTTGAAATACGTCAAACTTTATTGCGACAAACGTATGTTGTTGTTGTTGTCGTTTTATATGATAAATATACACCTAAGGGGGAAGTTTAAATCAATATTTTAGACTAATAAACACTTCTATGATGATACTGCTATCTGGTGTCAAAGTTTGCAAAACGTGGCTTCAGACTCACTTTAAATCTTCTAGGAAGACATCTGAATACACACAGCATACCTGAGATTCGCCGAGTACCTCTCACAAGCAGGCTTACCAATTACGCCGGACGACGCGGAACTGCTTCAAACAGGAGGAAAAGCGATGATTGAGGCACTCACCATTATCTGTAACAAGATCTGGCAGAGTGGGGAGTGGCCTACACCATGGACCCAGTCGCTTGCCACACTCTTCCAAAAACAGGTAACCTTCAGGAGTGTGAAAATTACCGCACCATCAGCCTAATACTCAACAGGTTGAAACCCCAAGCTGAATAAATCATAGCTAGAGAACAAGCAGGATTCATGGCAGGGCGAAGTACCACTGAACATATTTCAACCTCAGAATAATCAGCCAGAAATGCCTACAGCATTCGCAACATCTGTATCATGTGTTCAAAGTCTTCAAGAAGGCGTTTGACCGAGTCTGGCATGCAGCTCTGTTGGCAACCATGAGAGTGTACAACATCAGCCCTAAAATTATTGAAGGCATCAAAAGCTTGTATGACAAGGCTACCAGTGCAGTCCTCCACAACAGCGCTATCGGGAACTGGTTCAAAACAACAATCAGTGTGCGTCAAGGATGCCTACTCTCTCCAACACTCTTCAACATCTTCATAGAGCGCATCATGTCAAATGCCCTTGCAGATCACGAAGGCACAGTCAGCATAGGGGGTAGAGTAGTCTCCAACCTTCGTTTTACGGATGACATTGATGGATTGCCTGGAGAGGAACGAGAACTTGAACAGCTGGTACAGAGGCTTGACACCACCTCCAGATCCAATGGAATGGAAATAAGTGCAGAGAAGACCAAAATGATGACCAACAACACCCAATGGCATCAACACGGACATCAAAGTCCAAGGCCAATCCCTCAACACAGTGCATAGCTTTCAAATATTTAGGAGCCATTGTATCAGACAGGAGGTCCTCTCCAGGATCGCACAAACAACTGCTGCCCTGGCAAGGTTCAAGCCCGTTTGGAAAGAGAGGACAATTAGTCTACATTCCAAGGTAAGACTGCTACACTCCCTTGTCATCTCCATCTTCCTATACGCTTGCGAAACATGGACCCTCACAGCAGATCTACAACGAAGAATACAAAGCATGGAGATGAGGTGCTACAGAAGACTTCTAGGCATTTTATACATCCAACACATCACCAACGACAAAGTCCGACAGACCATCACACAAGCCATTCGACAACACGATGACCTGCTTACAGTGGTGAAGAAACGGAAACTCCGATGGTATGGCCATGTCACCAGATCATCAGGCCTTGCAAAGATCATCAGGCCTTGCAAAGATCTTCCTGCAAGGCGCGGTGCAAGGAGATAGAAGAAGAGGTAGACCGAGAAAGAGGTGGGAGGACAACATTCGAGAATGGACTGTTTTGACACTGATCGAGGCCATGAGTGTTGCAGAGGACAGAGAAAGATGGGGTGCGCTGGTTCGACAATCATCTGTGGTGCCCCTACGACCTCCGAGTTACGGGATAGGATAGGATAGGCGTCACGACGGAAAATGTCCTCTTCTTTTTCACTTCCTGTCGGGTGTGCGAATGCGAGGAGATGATCTAATACTTCAACTTTCCAGAGAACCTGCCATCTTTTCTTGACTAGCTGCAGATATTAGCGGAGAGGCGAAAATTATACTCGGCTAGTCTTAGCTGCGTGGTGTGGTCTCAATCACGTGATTTCCGTACACGGGTCTTTAGTGCACGCCTCCTTTCCAAGGCATTCATTGATAAATCTTTGTCCCATGCATGATTGACGACGGAGAGGTCTGACGAAGAATAAGAACGCTCGTTTTGTCGCTGACAGCGCAACCATCTCTATCAAATGAATACTTGTTTCGGTAAATGAATGATAGTGTCCTGCGGAATAGTGTCTTGAATGCCAACATCATTATAATTCTGCATACACTGATAAATTTTGATAACTGAAAAAGGCAAATTTGTCGCAGAAAATTAAATATTTGGCTTTAGTTCAGGGGAGAAGTCACTGCTGTTTCTGAGGCGAAATGAGTAAGTGATTCATATTCAGATTCAGATATTTTAATGCGAAGTGCTTGTGGCATGCAATGGACAAGGAATACACTTTGCCGTTAGGCGCATCCACACATTTCCTAAATTGTATCACAGTCATCTATGGCAACATTAGGCTTGTTAAGATTAAAAGCAGTAAAAAGAACAAGTACAAAGAAAAAGTACAGAGGCTTGACACCACCTCCAGATCCTATGGAATGGAAATAAGAAGACCAAACTGATGACCAACAACACCAGTGGCATCAACATGGACATCAAAGTCTAAGGCCAATCCATCAACACAGTGCATAGCTTCAAATATTTAGGAGCCATTGTATCAGACAATGGATCCCGACAGGGGGTCCTCTCCAGGATCGCACAAACAACTGCTGGCCGGACAAGGTTGAAGCCCATTTGGAAAGACAGGACCATCAGTCTACATTCCAAGGTAAGGCTGCTGCGCTCCCTTGTCATCTCCATCTTCCTATACGCTTGCGAAACATGGACCCTCACAGCAGATCTACAGCGAAGAACACAAAGCATGGAGATGAGGTGCTACAGAAGACTTCTGGGCATTTCCTATACCCAGCACATCACCAACAACGAAATTCGACAGACCATCACACAAGCCATAGGACAGCACGATGACACGCTCACAGTGGTGAAGAAACGGAAACTCCGATAATATGGCCACCTCGCCAGAGCAACAGGCCATGCAAAGACCAATCTACAAGGCACGGTGCAAGGAGGCAGAAGAAGAGGGAGACCGAAAAAGAAGTGGGAGGACAACATTCGAGAATGGACTGGCTTGACACTGAGAGAAGCCATGAGAGTTGCTGAGGACAGAGAAATATGGAGTACGCTGGTTAAACGATCATCTGTTGTGCACCTACGACCTTCGAGTTATGGGATAGGATAGGATATGACAGGAAAAAGAGCAAGCAAAGGAACAGAAAAATCATACACCACATCGTCACACCAACAGGCTAGCAAAACAAAATTGACAACTGTGGTAACATCACACATACCACACACTCCAACGTATCCATCACTACATACCCATTCATGCCCAACACCACCACACATGTCAACTACACAACAACAACAAAACACCCAAAGATGTAAAACTTATAATAAAATTACATTACAAGGTGGAGAGAGAGAAGTAGTTGTGTGTGTGGGTGGGGGAGGGGCGTGAATAGGGGGGAGGAGGAATGCAATGAATCCCTTATCAGGACAGAAGTACATATTATACTCGCCTGTCTTCAGCTTTCACCTTAGACCAAAAGATATAAAATCCTTAGACGTCCACTTACACTTGCTTTAACCCCTTACATAGCTTAATGTAGTGCTTCGTGGAGTAGGTTTCAGCATCTTTATGAGCTGAAGACCTTTTCACTAGTCATACGATTTTGAAGGTTTAAATGTCAGGATTGGGCATTTTAGTGTTTCGTGGAGTAGGTTTCAATAACGCTTTGAACTGAAGACCTTTAACACTATCATGCAGGAGAGTTGATATGATATGATTCTTAAGGTTTTATATGCCAAGATAGACCATTTCGCTTCATAAGGTTTTTTTCCACTGTGTGTGTCTGCATGCGATCCAGTCAGTGTAGTGTTTTGCTGAGCCTGTCTCAGTTACATTATGAATTCTGTGTCGAAGGACCTCACGGCCAATTGGCTGATGGTCATGGCTGGGGAGAAACTGGACACCGTCTTGAAGCACTTGCGCAAACACCGGCCCGCCACCAGCCAGACCTGCTTCCTCCAAAAACCTCAGTCCACACGGCGCGACTTCAAGACAGTAAGGGTCTAGTTCGCCAACGATTGGAGAGTAAGTTAGCTAGCTCTTTAACATTCGAGGTATTTACAATAGTGATAGTTATTTGAAAACGCTCGTTGAATTCTTCTAAAGTTATTGTGATATATGAAAACCAATGTTTGTATACCACAAACGGGCTTTCTCATCTAGCACACATCAAGGCAGAAGGGTTTAAAAGGATAGAAAAATGGTTTAAACGTAAGGAACATACGACAGACTTGTCTTAATATTGGCAGCTGGAAAATGCCGCCTGGATAGAATCGCCCTATTTAAGAGTACCACATCAAGATATAGCACCTTGAGAAGCTCTTTGAGCCTTTATGAAAAGATCCATCTAATATTCGATTTTATCATTGGCGGTGATAAGTTGACGACATAGACCCTATCGGTGTGAATGTGAGTGGCGCAAGAAATGACATTTAGTTCACTTAGTTGTGGTGTGTGTGTTTTTTGTCAGCTGATAGCGATACTCTAACTGCTTTACTACTGCCTGCCCAACGATCACTCAGTGCAAACGACGACATGGCGCCTCCCCGTCGCCGCTCCTCTTTCCCGCCTTTCACCGCTTTCCGTGCGCCCGTTATCTATCATAACGGGTCATCCAAAGCGTCATCATTGCGCATCATCCAAATACTTCATCACTATACGTCAGCACTGCCCATCATCCAAATGATAATATTTCATCAAAGCAGGTCAGTCAGAACATCACCTGCGTCGACATCTTGTAAATCATCGGAGTGGAGGAGAAGGGACAAGATCTATCAGTTTCAAAGAAGGGGAGAAAGCATACATAAAGGGTTTCCATATTTCACGTTAGAAGTTCAGTTCAGGTTTCAAATAGTTTATACGTTTCCCGGCGAAGTTTGCGAATGTTGTGCCCCACAATCACTAACATTTCTGTTGGCTGAATCTTTCAGATTATGTCATTGGTTGGAGCAAATATCAGTAGCCAATCATTTTTCTTCAGACAAGTAAGCATGCGGGGGGAGGGGGGGGGGAATCAAGCAATGCTGAAATAAAGAAATGTTTATTGATTTTGAAATTTATAATTTAAAAAGTATTTAAAGCTATGATTAATTCGATGGAAAGTCGAAAAGGGATTATGACAAATAGTTACTGTTCCAACGACATTAACAAACTCAACCACCACCATCATCACCCTCCACTAAACACCCACAATTTCCTTCACAACTTTAGATCGACCAGCGAAACTTGGCTCGTAGTGATTTATTTCGTTTTCGGTTATACAAAGGGGAAATCCTTGCAAACCTTTTTTCGTACCTGCGGTTCTGAAACGGCAGCGCCTTTAGTTGCAGACATAATTTTGTTCGTCCTTATCCAGGGGAGGTAAAAGCCATCATAACTCTCTAATTTGCGGAGGTTGTTTTCGTCAAAAACGCACGAGTCTTTAGATTTGGTTCCTCGCGGGCTAAAACAGACACTTTTCCCAACGAAAGTTTTGTTGAAGTTTAGGATTGGTAATTTATCTCCTCCTTTAAAAAAAAAAAATACACACAAATTAGAGAGCTTCTATAGCTCCAATTTGTGTTCATTTCATACGCTAGCCTACTAACTAGCCCGCTTAGACCTACGAACCTAGTAGTATGGGGTTTATCTAAACCAATGGCTGTTCGTGCTGGTTCGTAAGAATATACTTGAAAAGTGATTCTAAATCTTTACCATGCCCATAAGAAACACTTGAAACCTAACCATAATGCAAAACTTATGTTGAAAATCTGAATCGGAACCACAAACTCTTCCGCCATTTTACATCTGAAAGCAAAAGCAGCCCAAGAACAGCACCTTTTTTTTCAGAGCAAAGTACATCTATTTTAATGAATCAACAACTCCAACAACAAATGGTGAGAGAATACAACATTTATTCAAGCTTACGTTTATAGCAATTGACCCGATATATGCAACAAATAACAGTAACTTACATGAGAATCACAATTCGTCATCCTATCATATCCTATCCTATCCCGTAACTCGGAGGTCGTAGGGGCACTACAGATGATCGTTTAACCAGCGTACTCCATCCTACGATTCGTCAAAATGATGAAAATTCCGCATTTTAACTCAGTGAAGTTTTCTGCGTAATGCAAATGAGAAAGTCGTGACCTTCCGGAAGCGCAAAAGGCATGACGTAGACGAGGGGGGAGGGGTGGAAGGGAGGGAGAGGGGCAGGGAGGGGGGGGGGTTCTACGAAAAGGAACCACGAACCAAGATTCTGGCCTTAATAAAGCTCTCTATTTTTATTCATTTCTTCTCTCTTTTCTAGGACAATAATATCATGGTAATGAAATTCTCAAAGGTCTGAACGAATCTGACCAAATCAGGGCAACACAATCCATTTTTAGCTGGCCTCTATATCATGGAGTTTTGTCCCCTGATTTGATGGGAAAGATTCAATGTCAGGGCCGGCAAGGGAGAGAATAGCAAGTCAAATACAAGGGACACAAGTAGACGTCTGGAGTTACTGGTACTGTTTCTCTAGTAGTGACAGAACTAACCGCGCCCAGTCTGTATACATTTCCGATTTGAAGAGAATCGTTTAAAGAGATATGACTGCTGTTATCCCATTGTTTATTTATTTATTTATTTATTTACCGAGTGCTCGCATGTTTCAGATATTATTACAAATATGTTCAATATTCGCTATTAATGTCAATGCGCGCTTCATACATGTCTTTATTTATTTATTTATTTATTTATTTATTTATTTATTTATTTATTTATTTATTTATTTATTTATTTATTTTATTATAGTCAGATGTGTTATTGTTTGTTAAATAATTAACGGATTTTTTTTTCTGACCTGCAGCCTTTTGCAATAAGGCTACCTTAGAGAGAGAGAGAGAGAGAGAGAGAGAGAGAGAGAGAGAGAGAGAGAGAGAGAGAGAGAGAGAGAGAGAGAGAGAGAGAGAGAGAGAGAGAGAGAGACAGACAGACAGACAGACAGACAGACAGACAGACAGACAGACAGAGAGAGACAGAGACAGACAGGCAGGCAGACAGACAGACAGACAGACAGACGGAGAGGCAGAGAGACTGAGAGAGACAGACAGACGTAGACAGACAGACGGAAAAACAGACAGATCGATGCAGACAGACAGAAAGACACACAGAGGCAGAAAGATACAGAGAGAGAGGGAGGGAGGGAGAGAGAGAGAGAGAGAGATAGAGAGAGAGAGAAGATGAGTGGGAGGGAGTGGGAATCAGTAATGCCAGAAACGCTAGCAGGCATAATTTTCATCCTTAGTATACACGGAATTCGTTCTGTCATCTCTGCTTTTGAAAGAGAGAGAGAGAGAGAGAGAGAGAGAGAGAGAGAGAGAGAGAGAGAGAGAGAGAGAGAGAGAGAGAGAGAGACAGAGAGAGACAGAGAGAGAGACAGAGACAGAGAGAGACAGAGACAGAGACAGAGACAGAGACAGAGACAGAGAGTGTTAAAACAGGGTGAGTGGGTGCGGGAAGGGTGGGTTTTGGGTGCTTAAAGGCGCAGTTGGTGTAACAGGAGCTAAAGGGACAATTGACAATGTCAGGATGTCAAACGACAGTGGCAACTGACACCACTGCAAACAGCCAATCCAAATCTCCCTTAACTAAATAACATGGCAAAGTGAATCCGAGTATCGCGTCAATGCTATATGATAAGAGACACTTATAACTCGGTGCCAGTGTGCCGAAAGCTAATCCTAATTGATAACATGTCGGCATAGAAATGGTAATTGCTGTTTCAACATTTTCACATTTTTCTTATGGTCAGATTGCTGTAAATCAATAAGCAAAGAACTTCGGCTATTTATCATATGGAAAATTTTAATCCAGAGATATTTTTTTTAATTCATTATTATGATTTTATGTAGGTAAAATATTTAAAACTGCTTCTTAATAACAAAACTGTACTCCTCTTTTTTTCCCCTTAGTTTATGTACTATATAGGCCTAGCAAGTCATTTTGTTGACACCTTTTTATATATCCCCCACTGCTAGACAGCAATAAACAACAGAACAGTAGGAAAGAGTGTATACAATCTAGACGTATTTAAATCCAGTCAACCAATGTATCGCTAATTCTGTAAAGAAATGGGCTGTATTCACTCTTGATGACCATCTTGACAAGTTAAAACTGAATTTATTGCTAACGTCTTTATGACAGTAAATCCTTTATTACTTAATATGTTTGTAAACAATCCGAGACATTAAAATCTAGACTTAAGATTTGACGCTACATCTTTATTATGAAAACTTGTCTTGATTTTTGTGTGTATACTGTCTAATAAATTCATTTCTAAATTTATTAATTAATTTATTTATTTATTTATTTTTATTTCAGCGATTTTATTTTTGGGCACAATCTTGACAAATGAATTATGCCTATTCGTTTACGAGAGTATTTTTGTAGTCTTTTATACAATATAAACACTTTTGTACATACATATGTTGTTATTGCCCGTTTATGATTCTGATTTCAAAACTAGCACTGCTGTGAATTGCACAGCACAGTTAATTGTTTGTTTACATACTACGGAAGAGAAACCGGAAAATTCCAATCCTTGCGGTCATTTTGAGCAATGAATGCCCACTATATCATCTTTTAATGTGACTCTTACGACGACGACGTTAATAATGCAAATTCACAGGTAAACTCATTGTCAGGGATGTCACGAAATACAAACAGAAATGCACTAATCTGTAAATCCTTGAAACCACGGATTCTTCATACTAATTATTCAAACGAGTCTTTACACTAATTCTATAAGCTTCACCTTTTTCGAAGCCATTTACACGCAAAGCATATTAGCATTAGCATTATATAACAAGCATTATAGCAGATAATAGTTACTATAATTATAGGTATTACATTAATAAGCTGATAAAGGGCCTGCAATCATAGTTTTTACATCGCCATTCTAATAAATCACAGACGTTTTAAAAATCTATTTCGTAAATAGTTTTTGCTATGGATAATTAGTTTTGACGGCAAAGACTGTATTGAGGTAATTTGTTTCATTTTGACGTAAATGGCATATTACTGGTGTGAATAGGCTCACCTGTAAATGTTTGTTAAATGAAGACACTTTTAATAAGGTAAAGAGAATGTTGAGACAGAAACCGTTGCTGCTTGTGCATACCATAATTTGCAAAGGCACCAATAAATCGCAAATGACCGACGTTCAGTTCAGTTTAGTTATGTAGATTACCCTCCCCGGACACAGTAGCGTAAAGGGGACTGGGTGACGTTCGTTGTTGTTGTATGTAGATTATAGTCACACGACACTTTCGCATATAGGTGACTACTGGACCGATTTATACTGACACCAGCGGGCCAGTTGTTGGTAAAGGGGAAAATAATATGATCACACGTTGACCAATCCGGGATTCGAACCAGCGACCTTTCGGTTACTAGCAAAGACGCTCTTACCAACTGAGCTACCCGGCCCATCGCTGACGTTCGTTTGTATGTAGATTATAGTCACACGACACTTTCGCATATAGGTGACTACTGGACCGATTTATACTGACACCAGCGGGCCAGTTGTTGGTAAAGGGGAAAATAATATGATCACACATTGACCAATCCGGGATTCGAACCAGCGACCTTTCGGTTACTAGCAAGACGCTCTTACCAACTGAGCTACCCGGCCCCTCCCTTCCTTCCTTCCTTCCTTCCTTCCTTTCTTTCTTCTTTGACGTTCTCTGTCACGGACCGGTTTTATAGTATTTGGGTCCGATGACTTTATATTATTGTTAGTCTGTGTCTTGTGAGAAGATATTGCTAATTTTTAATGAGAGCTAAATTCTGATTGGTTGAGCTGGACACATGACAGTTCACTAATGTACATTCAAAAATCTATTCATTCTTTGCTTGTCTATACTATAGATTGGTTGGCCTGGACTTCTTGAAGCTGTGTATGCAGGAATATATTGTTTTTATTTGAAATGTTGTACTATGAATGTAATAGTAATATTAAATGATGATAATGTACTGTTATATAATAAAATTAATAATAAATATTTTTTTAATTAGTGTGAAGGATGGAGTGAGGAGGAGACGAACATGGTGGTTCACTGTAATTTTCGAATCACAAACTGAATTCGGACAATTAAGCTATTTGATTTGAAGTTGAAACTTCAATAGCAGTGTAAAATATTGGGTTTATATGAATGAATGAATTGGTGTCATTGATGTAATAATTAGTTGATATAATTAGTTGATATAATTAGTTGATATACTTAGTTGTAGAGTTTGTGTTTGTGTTGTGAACTGTATTCGATATGGATGAAATTTGAATTGCATTGCTGTCACAGAGAGAGAGAGAGAGAGGGGGGGGGTATATGTAATGGTCCAAAGAAGGCTTATTTATCTACAAAACCTACTTGTGGTGAACTCCTTTGTCTGCAGAAATCTCTTGCTGCAGGGGCCTCAAGAATATGCGAAGAAGAATAAACGAGGAGGAAGAAAAAGAAAGGAGGAAGCAGCAGCAACAGCAGCAGCAGCAGCAGCAGCAGCAGCAGAAGAAGAAGAAGAAGAAGAAGAAGAAGAAGAAGAAGAAGAAGAAGAAGAAGAAGAAGAAGAAGAAGAAGAAGAAGAAGAAGAAGAAGAAGAAAAAGAAGAAGAAGAAGAAGAAGAAGGAGGAGGAGGAGGAGGAAGGAAGGGGAGGCACGGTGGCCTAATGATAGAGCTTTGGCTTGCGGATCTGAAGGTCTCGAGTTCGAACCCAGGCCGGGGCATTGTGTTGTGTCCTTGGGAAAGACAATTTACTACCGTTTCCTACTCCTTCGGATGAGAGTATAAACCGAGGTCTAGTCTGTGTCGCATACATTCCATCATAACGGACTTTAAAGATCCTGACGCTCATGTCCTAGATGGGTGAGTGCCTTTGACAAGAACACACCCAGCATGCACCTAGGTCCTGCTCCCCTATCCCTGGCTGCCCAGGATTGTGCTCAGTTGTCTGGAGCGTTATTACGATGCGCCCATAGTCTGCAAGTTGGCGCCTCGGGCGGGTTGAGTTAGATCCTGTATCGTCCAGCTCCTTGAGTACCGCGAAATATGTGCGCTATACAAATCCTCAATAATAATAATAATAATAATAATAATAATAATAATAATAATAATAATAATAATAATAATAATATTAATAATAATATTTTTATAATAATAATAATAATAATAATAATAATAATAATAATAATAATAATAATAATAATAATAATAATAATAATAATAATAATAAGGAAGGGAGAACGTGGAGGAGAGAAGGTGGACGAGAAGGAGAAAGAAGAGGTGGACAACGGGAGGCAGAAGAAGAGGAGAAGGAGAGAAGGGAGCCTGAGGAGAGGAGAACGAGGAGGAGCGGAGAAGAGGAGGGGAGACGAAGAAGGCGAGAGGAGAAGGAGGTTGAGAATCAGGGAAAGAAGAGTACATTACATCACATGATTATTGCTTTAGGTCCAGCGGACTCTTCCGAGCCAAATCAGGACCGGACAACCCCTGATTCGCATAAAAGATCTGCTGAAACAACCCTAGTGGTAAAACTGAAAGCTCTCCACCACCCAGTCATTTTACAATAAAGACATCCCACGCAGGGGACGCTGAGGCTGTAGGCCTACTCTAATTTATCGAACCCCCGTTTACAAAAACAAAATAGAATACAAACATCATTATAAATTATCAACATATAAAATGCCTACATTGCTAAATAATAACATCACAGGAAGCCATAGTGACCACTGGAAGAAAGCGTCCAATATTCCCAAGCTGATCCAACAGACCTCACACACAAATAAGGAGTTTTGTCCCGGAAGAGTTTTCAAGAAAAAAGGTAGGAGACTGGTCCAGTGAAGAAGACGATAGTATAGCAGATTGATAGAACCGAGCAGGAATGAGAAAGAGCAAATGAGAAAGACGGCGACAGTGGGAATTTAAAGCACTAAATTTCCAGAAAGTGGGGATACTATTTATACTGAAACTCCCGGCACCCCAACGGGGGTTGAAACGGAAGAAACACGCAGATAAAAGACAGTGCCCTCAGCTGGTTCCGCTCTTACCTAACTGATCGCGTCCAATCTGTCTGCACAAACAACCACCTCTCTGAACCGTCCAGACTTGTCTTCAGTGTTCCTGAGGGGTCAGTTCTAGGCCCTGTTCTTTACATCTCCTCTGTCTCACATCATCCAAAACCATGACACGTTCCACCATTTCTACGCAGATGATACACAGCTAAATAAAAAATTTAAAAAAAAACTTCCATCCATTCTGACCCAAACTTCTGAATGCTTTGAAGACATTTCTAACTGGATGACAGTCAACAAGCTTCAACTCAATGCAAACAAAACTGAAGTTATGCTCACAGGTATCAAACACAACCTGTCTTCTTCCTCTCTAGACACTGTTATTCTTGGCCAGACCACTCTTCCTATGTCTTCTTCTGTCAAAAACATTGGTGTCGTTCTTGACAACACCCTCTCCATATCAGAATTCATCCGCAAAACCTGTCAAACTTGTAACTTTCATCTCCGTAAAATAGGCCGTGTCCGCAAATATCTGACCACTGACGCTACTGTCAAATTCATTTCCTTTCTTGTTTTGTCACGCTTAAACTACGTACTGTAACTCTCTTCTGGCTGGACTTCCTTCTTCTTCTATTTATCTGCTCCAACGTGTTCAGAACTCAGATGCACGTCTGGTTCTCAAAAATAAAAAAATCTGATCATATCACTCCCCTTCTACATTTACTCCACTGACTTCCAGTGTCTCATAGAATTATCTACAAAATCGCTATTTTCTGTTACAAGTGCGTCCATGGCTTAGCCCCTTCCTACCTCATCCAGAACATTCAATTCTGTAAGCCTTCTAGAAATCTTCGTTCTTCCTCTGACAACCATCATGCTTCAAATACCCCGCTACAAACTCTCCTCTGCTGGCCGTCGATCTTTCTTAGTGCTTGGCCCTTCAACATGGAACTCTCTTCCCCTCTCTCTTCGCAGCTCTCCAAACATAGCTACTTTCAAATCCAAATGGAAAACTCATCTCTTCCTTAAATGTTTCTGATCTTGCCTCCCACCATCATCGTCGTCATTCCTCCATTTTTTTTTTATTCAGACCACCGCCACCATCACCCCATCACCCATCCTTAGCTCTCCTCTCCTCCCTCCCTCCTTCGTCTCTTATTCGTTAGCAAGCGTCTTGCCTGATTTTATTTTGTATGAAGCCGGATGTTTAGAATGAATGCGTGAGTACTGCGTTTGAACTGATATTGTTCATTGGGAAAAAGCGCTATATAAATATTATTATTATTATTATTATTATTATTATTATTATTATTATTATTATTATTATTATTATTATTATTATTATTATTATTATTTCACGCATGCATACACGTAAATTCTGAAATACCTCTTTTTCGTTACATTTTCTTCATTGTGGTTATAAAGCTCCACCGCTGTTCTCTTTGCGGAGATGTTCAATGAGTATCTAATTTTCTTTTGCATTTGCGACTTCATCATCTTCAAGCGGCTTTTAAACCACTGATTTACTGCGCGTTCCACAGAGAGAGCGCAGCCGGATATCTCTCTTCACTCGCAGCAAGAATCAAGAGCGTTTCACCGACTCACTAACAGAAAGTGTTTGACGTGCGTTAGCTCAAGCCAGGCGCTTGTAGCACCATTGCAACGCTTCACGTTGTAGGCGTAGAGAAACGTGAAATTTCAAGCTGTGTGACTGATTTATTATTGATTGCCGAAAAGAGTCTCTCTCTCTCTCTCTCTCTCTCTCTCTCTCTCTCTCTCTCTCTCTCTCTCTCTCTCTCTCTCTCTCTCTCCTCTGCTCTCCCTCCTTCATAGCTTATCCTTCCTCTTTCTTTAGCTTCGCTCATTCCCCTTCCCCCCCCCCCTTCCGTCTGGCCGTAAGAAGAGCCGGGTGAAGGAATCTGACTCCCCAGCGACAAATTTCTCTCTAGCTGGTCATTAACTCTGAGACGTTTAATTTATGATAATCCCTGGCGCAAGCTGCCTTGTAGCCCGGGCAGGCAGAGTTTATAATGAATGACTCTCCCTTGCCCCGAAATTAGTAAGAAAGCAGTCGAACAAGCAAGCGAGTAAGTAAACAAATAAATAAACACTAATAGAATACAATGTAAATAAATAAATAAATAAATAGAATATATAATAGAATAAATATATAAATAGTCTACATTAACAATGCCACAGTATGACTTTCAGCTTGCAGAGATTGAGAAATTCGATGTGACACTTTTTGTTGTGGTTGTTGGCAAATTTGGGAAAAGCTGTCTTTATGTTTTACTTCTTCCAGCTTTGGATTCCGTGGCCTGACTATCCGTGGTGAGCACTTGCCGGTTTTCTATTGCAGTATGCAGTCAGACTCAGCACAAAGAAAAAGCACGATCATCTTCAATGCTGACTTTGCGATACCTACACAGTTCCAATAAAATTTGGAGTTGGAGTTGGGACATTGGTCACCCATGCTCTCAAAATTCGGCGTTGCCTTTTCAGCGAATGGCTTGCAGCGGTATAAGCGGTGCCAACAAGGACGAAGGGAAGGGGATGACGGTTAATTGGGGATGGGGCGAGGGCTAGTAAGTAATAATTATGCTTGCAATGGGTGTATTGTATATGGCATTCACCCGTCTATGACATGAGCCTCAAGATTGTTTGAATCCATCCGATGGACTATAGGTAGATACAGACTATCCTATCCTATCCCATAACTCAAAGGTCGTTGGGATACCACAGATGATCGTTTAACCAGCGTACTCCATCTTTCTCTGTTCTCAGCAACCCTCGTGACTGTTGTCATCCCATCTCTTTTTCTGTCTCCGTCTTCTTTTGCTTCCTTGCACCGTGCCTTGCAGGATGGATTTTGCAAGGCCTGATGCTCTGGTGACGTGACCATACCATCCTTAGATACAGACTACACCTCGTTTTTTTTAATATTTTTTTTACACTCTCATTCGAAAGATTATGAGCACTGCGCTGCGTGAGCCCCATGCAGGTTCCTGTTATACTAGGTACGTTAGCCAGCGGTCATTGAGCGATACGAGGACGGACAAAGCAGGGAGAACTTTAAGCTGCGGTAGGGTGTGAAGGCTGCGTTTTCGTTTAAAAAAAAAGTTTAATGTATAAGAAGAAGAAAGAAAAGACCCGAACGATGCAGCGTAGACAAATCCCAAATTAGCGTATGCCACTATAACCTGCGAGCACCCTACCTAACATCAATCCATACCCTACCTCCTCTGGCTCCAACTCCGTAGGCCTATTAATGAGGTAAAAAACCACAACAACCGAACGTCCGTGTTAAAAACTAGTCTCAGAGTACGCTCTAAGCTCTGAAGATCATCCTCATCATGTTGCATAGCCCAGTTAAGATTTTGATCATTTGGAGACTTTGGGAAGCAGCTAAACTGTTGTGAGAGTGTTTACCTCGCTGTTTATTCCTTGGCTTTAGCCACTTCACAACCCGTACCCAGGTGTCCTGGTGGTCGCAGCGGACGTTGATTTATCGCCTCCTACCCGGCGGCTGTAGAAACTGCCGCATTTGAAAAAAGTTTAATTCGTCATTTTGAGCAGCGAGGTCAGAATGCAGGTTTTGTGGCAACTCCGAAGGCTATAAATCATCGTCCTCTTTGATTCCTTCACTCATAATCGCTGGAGGATTAATCATCGCGGGCAGTCCCGATGCTCCTTGTCACTTTGGAGGAAGGATTGGGAATTGGGGAACATTCTCAGGATTTACATAGTGGGGCTTCTCAACCTAAAAAAAAGACTACTAGGGTGGAGCATGTACGTTGCTTTTGCTGCCACCGTTCTGCAGCGCCACTCAGAATTGGGGTCAGCGAAACACATCGACCCTTCCCAGTACAGTCTGTTTCTAACATCTCCCACTGGACACTGACAAAGGCCATGCATTACCACGACAACCGGCCTACCCCTTGGATCCGGGCAAATCGAGTGTCACAGTGTTTATCAAGCATAGGTTTTGTGTATTGTAGGCATATGCCTCTGCAGGTCTATTTATACGGAGTATCAATACTATCCTGAAGTAGAAGAAGAAGAAGAAGAAGAAGAAGAAGAAGAAGAAGAAGAAGAAGAAGAAGAAGAAGAAGAAGAAGAATGTCTCTGACACTGATTCCTTGTCACCGTTGTCTCTCGGTTAAGCTGCACTGATTGCGCCTCTATGCTAGTAGCATTCCATTTTTGCCTGACGTTAAAATACAAACGTTCTAATGGCATCATCTTTTGAGAACACACCAGTCATCGTACCTTAACACCCACAAAAATAATAATAAATATTTTATTAATGTGGAAAATTAACCTATGGCTCTGTTTCTTAAGGATTAGACCGAATTCTTTTGATGATTAATGGAATTAACTTCTTATAAAGATCTCGCAACCATAAAATCAACAATTTAATTGTTAACGGAACAGATGTAAGTTTCTGCTGGATACCGTCACATAGTGGGTTTCTCTATAATGACTGGGCAGATAGGGGGGCAAAACAGGGTGCTTCAAATTTGAACTCCAAGGTTATTGCATTGAAGAAATCCCCTATAGAAATACAACATCATATTGAACAATTTTTACTTCGACAAATTATATTTGACACACATTTTGAAGAGCAGAGTAAAGTCTCAAGAGCTATTTCCTCAATGGCAAATCGAATATGGCTCAATGCAATAAGACCGAAATATTGTAAAAATGTTTTATGTGCCTGTGACAGACCTTTGTCTTTAGAACACATGTTGTTTGCATGCTCTACTATTGCCCCTATTTTACCGCTGGAGATGAACGACAAAACTTCCTTAAAAGAACTTAATTATCCTTTGTGTATTACCTTAGCGAAAATACTCTTTGATTCACCTGTTGCAAGATTAATATAATCGTTTAATTTTTATTTTATTTTATTTATTATTATTATTATTATTATTATTATTATTATTATTATTATTATTATTATTATTATTATTATTATTATTATTATTATTATTATTATTATTATTATTTTAAATTTATTTCTTATTTCTTTCTTTCTTTATTTATTTATTTATTATTATTATTATTATTATTTTATTTTATTTTTATTTTATTTATTTTTTTTTTTTTGTCTTATCATTTTGATGAATTAAGACAATAAAAATCAACAACAACAACATCTCGCAACCATATTTGACTATGTTTTAGTTTCAGATCGAAGTAGGCTAAATAATTATTGTTGAGCTGGATTTTAGTTAGATCAACGTAAGAACATTCATAACAATCAGCGGCAGGGAGGAAAAAAAATCAAATAGACACGTGTAATTATAATCTGTGTTGTAACTGAAATAAGTTAGGTAGATTACTTTTCGTCTTCAACTTCAAGTTTGTTCACCTCGCCGTCGTTTGTAACTAAATACTGTTGGTTTTCAAGTGAAAGTCAGTGCAGAAGTTGATTGATTCACTGTGTTGTTGTACTGTGCTGAGTGACAGATGAATGGAGAGATGGATAGATTGTCATATTTTACACAATAATGCAATAAATTCATCATCTTCTTGCATCATGTGTGAAAACTGTCCCACAGGGGCTTTGCAACAAAACACCTGAACCCGAGTCGTAATACACTGTGATTTATGACCTCCAGACAGGTAGGGCTTGGTGCATGCTGAGATTCATAGATTTTTTTTATACTACGTGAAAATCGCGTTACAGTATGGATAGTTTAACTCGCCTCATCCACCTTTTCATCGTTCATAAGACTGCCTTATTCGACGTGAAAATCGTGTTATAGTACGGATAGTTTGTCTTGCCGTAAACACATTTGTTCAACACTCACGTATTTCCGAATGATAATATCATATTATGAGATGATACATACATCGCGTACAAATATGTTTGCGCCGAGCATAAGTTAGGCCATGAATAAACGGGGTTAACGTACGGACAGTTTTAATCGATACAAACGTTTTTGGACGCCATGTCAAAATTCAAACCCACATGTTTAAAAAAAAAAAAAGAAGTTTTTTTTATTCCCTCCTGTTTGTTGTTATGTTGGGTAAAGTGGAACTATGGAGTAGAGAAAGAGCGGACTTGGAGCCAGATTAGAGACTTTTATCTCCACCTTCTGGAAGTGTCAGACACCAATTGTTGGGGACTTAGCACGGCATCATTGCCCCGCTGAGTCCTCAGTTCATTCGCCAAAGAATGGGCTCTGGTTGCCTCGCTGCATCAAGTAGGGTGAAAGGATAGTTCAGTGGGTAGAGCACCGAGGACGTGCTCTTGAACTGCAGCAGAGGTCGTGGGTTCATGTTATGATTGTATTTTTTTTTAGGTGTTATATCCCTGAACGGGTGGGTTTTAAGCAGTTTCTTGAAACTGTCTAGGTCGTTACCATTTTTCAGTGTGTGTGTTTCAAACTTTCGGACCACATTGAAAAAATGCTCTGAAGCCTTTTGTAGTGGCCACATTTGGCTTACCTTTTACGTCTTATGCATTGAGTTATGAGATTTTTCAGTGACCGGACTTTTGAAGGGTGCACCCTACACCTTAAGAGTTTTGTGGCCACATCTGGCTTACGGCTTATGCATTGGGTCGGATGTAGTACCGCCTTGTTTATCACGACCCGGTTCGAAGTTATAAACGTGTGTAGCTGTGTAATGTCACTACAACAAGGCACTTTTTCATGACGATGTAATGTCCTCTTTCACCATTTGACTATAATATGATGCAATTTTTTAAAGATTGACACGCAACAAGTGATTTCAACATCCTTAGCTCGCGAAGTCGTGTGTACAGACATCCTACGTGTAATCGTGCGTGTGGGAGGAGTTTAGGATGACCTCTAAACTCGTGACGTCACGCGCTCGCTTCTGATTGGTCCTCGTTAGCTTATGTATTTTTGCAGAAGAAATCAAACATGCGCTAGCCTTGTGA
>CM072516.1:64171481-64213981 GCA_036898135.1 Oncomelania hupensis
GGTGATAAGCGATTTTTGTCCATGGTGTAGGCCACTCCCCACTCTGTCAGATCTTGTAACAGATAATGGCGAGATCTTTTATAGTGATAGATCCCCCCAAATAACAGTTGCAACAAATATCTTAGGGTCGATACAGACTTTTCTACCGCCGGACGATTCCTCAGTGATCAGCCTCTTCATCGGTAGAAAAGTAGCAAAGTAACTCAGTGGATACTCGACTGACGTCGGAGAGAGCCGGGTTCACACCTCAATAAACACGGAAAATTATTTCTAACCCCACACAAATAGACTTTCTGTAATCATGCGGTTGTTCATTTTCCCCGTGTCCACACAGCGGAAATGTAAAGAACCCGAACATTCTTTCAAAAAGTGCAAGTTACAAGTTAGAATGAACACGCATACATTTTGGTCGAGAAGGGTGGCACAGTTGTCCAGGGTGTTCAACAGTGCGCTTGAAGCTGTAAGTTGACGTGGTGGGCAGCTTTAGTTAGAAGCTCTTGATTTCGGCTAGCACCTTGCAGCTTGAGCATCTCTTTTACCTGCGCTGTGTAAGAACACTTCATTTGAAATGTGTTCGGTACCCCACTAAATGAACACAAATCGAAAGAGATTAAGGGTCTTTGCATTCATTGTTTCAACAGTGTCAAAGGGAAACATCTATCCTCTATATTATACTCTCCGAAGCGCTGTTACATGAATTCTGGCCTTAAAACATTTTTGCACGAAGCCCGCTGATTTAAGAGCACAACGTGATACGTTTGATGTGCAGATGGGACTGCACGCACTAAACCCTAATCACAGCTGACAATTAAATTGAGCCCACTAAACTAGAATGTCCAACTTCAAAGGAACCAGTAGCTACTAGCACACGTGCATGTTATTTCCTCTTAACCCTTCATTGGAATGAAACAAAAAAGGAAAATCACACAACTAACAGTTTCCTTTAAAAGGGTAAAAATACTACAACTGGTATTTAAATATCACCCGATAGATCCCAACTTTTAATAAGATTTTGGGCAGAGCAAATGCAGCATACATTTTGCCTGCAGATAATAGTATAGATATAATGCCCCATCATTCTGAGTTTGATAAAACCGAGTCACCACGTCGACACGAAAATTAACACATTGGGAAAAAAAGAATGTTGTTGTGTATGAATGTTGTTGTGTATGAATGTCCAGAAATACAGTTGACATAAGACATAAGACATAAGATTCTTTATTCGCTTTAAATGTCACACACAGAAGAATTTGCTTTGCGCGTCTGGGAGTGGCATAAATCATTGACAATAACAATTAAAAACACAATTAGTCCCGACATCTGTGAATAGCTCGGGACCTAAAAACAATTTCTTCATTCACTCACATCCACAAAGCATCAGCAAACCGCACACAAATGTCGTCAGGAAACAAAACAAAAAAGCAGACTACCAAAAAAAGAAAAGAAAACAACAAAAAAAAGCATGCGTTCACACACACGCACACACACTCACACACACACACACACACACACACCCACACACACACACACAGAGGGTACATCCAGCTGCACAACCCCTCACGCATGTCACGTTCATAACTAAATAATATAGGCCTATTGTATGGTGTAGTTGTGACATTATATACAGGAGAGGCAGATCCGATAAATAGAGTTAGTGATTTTAGCAGTCTAAGGGGAATCGGACTCACGCTATGTCCCTGCCAGGAGACAAACCTCAGAATTGATTGATTGATTGATTGATTGTTGCTTTAGGTCCAGCGGACTCTTCCGAGCCAAATCAGGACCGGACAACCCCAGATCCGCATAAAAGATCTGCTGAAACAACCCCAGTGGGAAAATTGAATGCCCTCCACCGGCCAGTCACTTTACAATAAAGACATCCCACGCAGGGGACGGCTGAGGCTTTACCCCAACTACTCGAACCCCCGGTTACAAAAACAAAATAGAATACAAACATCACTATAAATTATCAACAAAACACATACATACTAAATGCCGACATTGCCAAATAATAACATCATAGGAAGCCCCCGTGACAAACCTCAGAAAAAAACAACAACAAAATGAAGCTGTGAAAAGTGAAGTTACACACTGGATTACTTGGGATACCTACTATTACTGAATGAACGGCTTGCCATCTCTTTTTTATTTTTATTTTATTTTAAATCCACTTGTATGTTTCGTTGAGTTTTGTTTTTTTCTGTGAGGGTTGAGGATGAATGAATTTGCGAGGTTGCTTTTTGGTGAGGGGTAAAGAGAGGAAGAGAGGATATGAGGGAGCACGTGTGCTGATAACAGTTATGCACAAGACTCCATCCCTGGTCTAGCTTTCTGTCTATGTAATGTGGTACCATATTTTCTTTGAACCTTTCCCACTTCTAACTCTTATAAGTTCCCTCTTTAAAAAAACAACAACAAGTGCTGGAACTTTACGGGTGTAGAGTTCCCTCGCGTGTCCCACCCCTTCTCTCTCTCTCTCTCTCTCTCTCTCTCTCTCTCTCTCTCTCTCTCGCTCGCTCGCTTTCTCTGACACACACACACACACGCTAACTAAATGCATAGACCAGGAATACTTAGACCGCGCAGTGACGCCTTTGGTGTGATGACGCGTCAAGAGTTATGCGACTTGATTGTAACATGTGTGAAAATGGCTGCGTCACAGAGCGAAGATCTGATGGAGAGGGGGAAAATAAATCGCAGGAAGAGTTACGGTGACCACTGTGCAGCTTTGAACTGCACAAACGCACGATTAAAGGCTGCATGCAAGGGGAAGAGTTTTTTTGGTTTCCCAAAGGAAGAAGAACGGCAAGTTCTTGAAGAAATTGTAGATCTATTCTGACAGACAAGAATCGTGATGATATAAAAGAATTATGATGACCAAGACCGGTCAATGAATGGTTGTCAATGATACAAGACGGGTTGGAACTAAGGTGATGTTTCGTGTAAGAAACGGTTTGGATTAGCCCAAGGAATTAATAAAGGTTGTGTGTAGGGTTTGTACTTAGTGATAATTAACTTGAACTTAGTTCAGTATCAATAAAAAGTACGCCTACTCACTACTGTGTCTGTAATTCCTCAACTTCGTATCCTGTTATAATTAAATTAGGTTGTGGCAGAATATTCTAATATAAAATACAGATGCCAACCCTTTGTTTTGTCACAGGACTCACTGAATGTATTGTCAATTTGAATGAAATATATAGGGTTGATTGCAGGATGGTTTCATTTGTGATCACAAAAAGTTGCCTTGTTCACCTTTTTTTAAATACGAGAGAGAGAGAGAGAGAGAGGGGGGGGAGAGTATAATTATTACGTACCCTAATTATTATGTTAAAATTAATCGAAGCATATTTTTGTAAATAAATTAATTTCCGTGTGCACAACTAGATTTTCGTTTCGAATTAGTCAATATCTTTATTTATATTTCGATAGATCTCTATCTCTTCCTATATCACACACACACACACACACACACACACACACACACCTACACACACACCTACACACACACACACGCACAAATTATACACACTAAAACTGCCAATCAATCCGTATGCTGTATGACCCCATACGGAACAAAAAATAAATTACGCATGTATGACACATATTCTAGACTAATGTTGTTGTTTTTTTTAAATTTATTATTATTTTTATTTTAACTCAATTTATCTTATACATAACATACTGTTTATTTCAAGCAACAAAACAATGCAAAAGCCACCTATATCACGGGTTACAGTTTAGGAAGCGCTCATAACACCCTTACGGTCAAGAGGCAGCAAGTCATGAAAAAATAAACAGATGTGCATAAAAAAAATTCTCAAATTTGAAAAGCCTTATTTCAAATATTTTCAACAGCAAAAGGTGAAAATCGCGGTCTAAAACATTTTTTAAAAATATAATTAAAAGCCCCCATATATAGACAAGAGACTAAGAACCGAAAGCAAGCCCATGTGACGTTGAAGGGACGTAACTCCTCCACCATACATCACTTCTCATAGAGGCGATATCGCGAAGTGATTTCTCTCTTCTTCCTTTCTCTCTGCTAAATGCCAAGTTTCCAAGAAATCCGTCCGCCCAAAATAAATAACTAAATGAACATAAAAATATTACCTCACCACGATGACGTCACTCGATGTACATAAGTTTTGACTAAGGCTCAACTCATCTGTACACTCATTACAAAAAGTTAACAAGAATTGTGCACAAAATAATTAAAATTAAAAGGTGCTGTAATCTTGATTACACCACTCAATTTGCCATAATTTCGGGGTTTCGTTGGAGGCATAGATAAAGTCTAAGTTTATACAATACAATACAAGATTGTTGCTTTAGGTCCAGCGGACTCTTCCGAGCCAAATCAGGACCAAAGTTTATACCAAACTTGAACTAAATCCCTCCAATAGTTTGAGAAAAAAAATAGGATTAGTAAAAACAACACTTTATGATGACGTCACACGATGACATCATTCAATATACCATAGTTCCGGTTAAGTCTCAAGGCATCTATACACTCTAATTACAAACACAGTTTTACCTTGGAGGCACGTGAAAAGTCTAAGAACATACCAAAATTGAACCAAATTCTTCCATAGTTTGGGAGAAAATAGGATTAGAACATAAACACAACAACTTATGACATCACCATGATGACGTCACAACATGCATACTTTTTTCGTCATCTGGTAAGATTTACTATTTCCTAAATAAATACCTTGTTTCAAAGAAATCCGTCCATTTGTTTTTCAGAAAAGTGCGCAAATGTCACCTCCGGACGCTGGACAGACGCTGGGCGGACGCCGACGCCCAAAGCTAAAAACCGTAGTTTCCGAGCTTAACAGCTCGGGATAAATGTAAAGGTGTGTACGGTTGAAACTTTTCTTTAAGTTCTGCGCCGTTTCCACTCAGCAAATTGGCTCTTTCATTGGACCCTTATCTCTGTGACGGTTGGTCTATTGTTGCTGGGCTATGCACAATGGAATGCTATTACCCACTCGTCTTTCGTCTGCGGGGATCGGCTAGTTTAATCACCCTATGACTAATCTTAATACATTTATATGTTTAGCTGGTCTGTGTGCGGATAGGGTTATAGAGATAGGGAGGAAATGGTAAAAGATTCACTGACACACTAGCTCTCGCACGGCTATGAAACATAGGTAGTCCAACCACTTGTTAACAGTAAATATCACACATTTATTTCCTCTACTCTATACATAATCATCTAAACACTAGCCTGCGGAACCTCGTGAGATACCTGAGCGCCTCTAGTGGGGGGTTCTGGATATACGTCAGCTGGATGAGGTCACTGCCTATCTAGTAAAGAGTTAGCCTTACCTGTGCTTAGCACAGTCCTGATTTCTGTCGTCTGCTAGGCAGCGACTTTAATTTACAAAGCTAAAATAGGATGAACCATTTGAGCCATTGGAAGCCTTAGCGCTGGGTCCAAACTAGCCTTCTGTGACAATCTCACACCATCCCATCCTTCATGCGTTTCTCCTAAAAATACATTTAGGTGTTTCTTCATTTGAAATTGCTCTGTTAGTTTTGTGGAATTCCCCCCCCCCCCCCCCCCCCACCTCTCTCCCCTCAGCAATGGCTCTTCTTTCTCTTTCCCGTTGTTTGTCCTGGATGTATCCGCCACACAAACAAACAGGGTAAATAAATGTGCTTATACGTACTTGTAAGCTGACTCGCAAGACGACATCGCAGATTTAACCAGGATGTACTAAGTCGCCCTATGCACTGTAACAGTAACTGTTACATGACACAAAAGCTATGCTAATGTAACTGTTACACGACACATAGGATATGCTAATGACCCGACATCTCAGCCAGAATTCATCATTAGCGTCTTAAGGACCAGTTGTCACATATACAATACACAGATTTGTCGCGCTGCGTCACAATTTATTGTCACGTAATCGGAGAAGAACGACAACGAGTACAATTCCGTAAGATGAGAAAACGGCTTTGTTCCATTCTCTCTCTCTCTCTCTCTCTCTCTCTCTCTCTCTCTCTCTCTCTCTCTCTCTCTCTCTCTCTCTCTCTCTCTCTCTCTCTCTCTCTCTCTCTCTCTCTCTCTCTCTCTCTCTCTCTCTCTCTCTCTCTCTCTCTCTCTCTCTCTCTCTCTCTCTCTCTCTCTCTCACAATTTAAAATTCAAGCTTAGAGGGTAATGGAAAGCTTGAAAGCTTTTTGTCTTGAGAATGATTACATTGCTTGATTTATTTCAGCGGGAGACATGACAGGCACGAACACGGCGTTGGATTCTTGGTCCACAAAGACATTCTAACCACTGTCATGGGTTGCCGCCCAGTTTCCAGTAGACTAATTACCATCCGACTGAAAGCAGCCCCTTTCAACATCACCATCATCCAGGCCTATGCCCCAACATCAGACTATGACGACAGCAAGGTCGAGGATTTTTATGAAAATTTACAGGCTGTCCTTGCCCAAGTGCCGAAGAAGGACATAGTCATAGTGCAAAGCGACTGGAATGGCCAAGATGCGCACCACAACTGGGGAGGCACATGTGGACCCCACTGCAACAACGAGACAAATGACAGAGGTCTGAGACTCTTGAAGTTTGCCAGATACTGGCAAACACGCTTGGTCTCCACAAAAAATCCAGACGAAGGACATGGCACAGTCCTAGCGAGGAGCATCACAACTAGATTGACTTTATCATGGTCAAGACACGCTTCAGATCAAGCATCAACATTGGCAGTAAACGCACTTTTCCATGAGCAGACATCGGAAGTGACCACGATCTTGTGATGATGTTCTTCCGGCTTCACTTGAAGAGAGTAAACACAGCAAAGTGCACCAGGCTAAAGTTCGACCTGGACAAGTTGCAAGTCCCTGATGGGGCAGAAATATTCCAAGCCACAATTGGAGGAAAATTTGCACCATTGCTTATGTTGGCAGCTGGTGAAGTAGATGTCAACACCTTCAACTCGGTTGTGACAGATGCCGCCACTGAGATCCTTGGCAAGCACCGCCCAAAGAAAGAACCGTGGATCACACTGGGACTTTTGGACCTGTATGATAAACGAAGAGAGATGAAAAAGGAAATGAACACCTACAGAGAGCTGCTGATGCCTACCGAAAAATCAACAATGACATCCAAAAAGGCATGCGCACAGCAAAGGAGATCTGGATAGAAGAGCAATGACAGGAAATAGAGAACAGTTTGAACAAGAACAACAGCAAAAAGGCCTACCAGACTGTGAAGCGGCTGACAAGTGTTAAACGCCCCAAGGTCTTCACGATCCAAAGCAAGTCTGGCATATGCCTTACAGAAGAAAAAGAAGTCTTGTATAGATGGACAGTATACCGCTCTGACCTTTACAACCAGACACCAAACGGAGACAAATCAATTGTAGCATGTTTCCAGAACAGAGAAGAGGAAGAAATCCTCCCAATTCTCCGAAAAGAAGTTGAGGCAGGCTCAGGCAGCAATGCAATCATTGAAGAAGGGCAAGTCAGCGGGAGTGGACAACATACCCGCGGAATTGCTACAAGCAGTAGGAGAAGCGATGGTAGACGCCCTCACCATTATCTCTTCCCAAAAAGGATAACCTTCAGGAGTGTGAAAATTACCGCACCATCAGTCTCATCAGGCATCCCAGCAATGTCATCCTTAAACTTACAGGTTGAAACTCCAAGCGGAGCAAATCATAGCTGAAGAACAAGCAGGATTCAGGGCAGGACGAAGTACCACTTAACAGATTTTCAACCTCAGAATAATCTACGAGAAATACCAGTAGCACCACCACATCTATACCACGTGTTTGTAGACTTCAAGAAAGCATTTGACCGAGTCTAGCATGCAGCTCTGTGGGCAACCATGAGAGTGTACAACAAAATCCCTCAAATTATTGAAGTTATCAAAAGTCTGTATGACAATGCTACCAGTGCAGTCCTCCATAACAGCGCCATCGGGAACTGGTTCAGAACAACAATCGGTGTGCGTCAAGGATGCCTACTCTCTCCAAGACTCTTCAACATTTTCCTAGAGCGCAACATGTCAGATGCCCTTGCAGATCACGAAGGCACAGTCAGCATAGAAAGTAGAGCAATCTCCAACATCCGTTTTGCGAATGATATTGATGGATTGGCTGGAGAGGAACAAGAACTTGAACAGCTGGTACAGAGGCTTGACACCACCTCCAGAGCATATGCAATGAAAAAAAGCGCTGGGAAGACCAAATTGATGACCAACAACACCAATGGCATCAACACGGACATCAAAGTCCAAGGCCAATCCCTCAACACAGTGCATAGCTTCAAATATTTAGGAGCCATTGTATGAGAAAATGGGTCCCGACAGGAAGTCCTCTCCAGGATCGCACAAACAACTGCTGCCCTGGCGAGGTTGAAACCGATTCGGAAAGACAGGACCATCAGTCTACATTCCAAGGTAAGGCTGCTGCGCTCCCTTGTCATCCCCATCTTCCTATATGCTTGCGAAACATGGACCCTCACAGCAGATTTCCAACGAAGAATACAAAGCATGGAGATGAGGTGCTACAGAAGACTTCTGGGCATTTACTATACCCAGCACATCACCAACAAATCATCACACAAGCCATTGGACAACACGATGACATGCTCACAGTGGTGAAAAAACGGAAACTCCGATGGTACGGCCACGTCACCAGATCATCAGGTCTTGCAAAGACCATCCTGCAAGGCACAGTGCAATGAGGTAGAAGAAGAGGGAGACCGAAAAAGAGGTGGGAGGACCTCATTCGAGAATGGGTTGGCTTGACATTGAGCGAAGCCATGAGGGTTGCTTAGGACAGAGAAAGATGGAGTACACTTGTTAAACGATCAACTGTGGTGCCCCAATGACCTTCAAGTAACGGGATAGAATAGGACAGGATAGGAATGAATACATTGAATTTTACTGACGTAATTTGTAAGTATTATGCGAACATGCCGAGTAAAAAGGACTCATTTCTGCCGTGATTTGACAAAACCGAGTAAGTCCACCTAAGGTCGAAAATGAGTTTTTTGCGCCATCAAACTTGCAAGAGAATGACGCATCTTACCTGTAAAAATCAAATCCGAACTATGTTTAGATTTGGAGATATCATAGAGTAAGTCCTTGTTAAAAAAATTTTAAGTGGGGGAATAAACTGATAAAACCAAGCAAGTCCCCTGCGATTTTGTTTCGGCGATCCTCTGGCTGATGCTCGAGTTGGCATGATGACGTCATTTTCTACAATAATCTGACAAAGAAAAGTAAGTCCTCCAGACCAATGAGAAAGCGCCTTAAGATAAAGTGGACCAGTGAGAATCCATGTTGCTGTGCAATATTATTTTCCTGTGAAAATGATGACGAAATTTCGGTCAGCAAAGGACGTGTTCGGCTTTTTGAAAAAGAGTTTTCTTCATGTACTTTCCTGCCCACCATGAAGGATCCTGTAGATCTTCCGCCTACGCGGCAACTTCCACGAGGTGTGGAAATAAACAAACAAACTATCCTTTCCTAGCCTATCCTATCCTGTCCCGTAACCCTGAGGTCGTAGGGGCACCACAGATGATCGTTTAACCAGCATACTCCATCTCTCTCTGTCCTCAGCAGCCCTGATGGCTTCGCTCAGTGTCAAACCAGTCCATTCTCGAATGGTGTCCTCCCACCTCTTTTTCGGTCTCCCTCTTCTTCTACATCCTTGCACTGTGCCTTGCAGAATAGTCTTTGCAAGGCCTGATGATCTGGTGACGTGGCCATACCATCGGAGTTTCCGTTTCTTCACCACTGTGAGCAGGTCATCGTGTTGTCAAATGGCTTGTGTGATGGTCTGTCGGACTTCGTCGTTGGTGATGTGTTGGGTATAGGAAATGCCCAGAAGTCTTCTGTAGTACCTCATCTCCATGCTTTGTATTCTTCGTTGTAGATCTGCTGTGAGGGTCCATGCTTCGCAAGCACATAGGAAGATGGAGATGACAAGGGGGCGTAGCAGTCTTACTTTGGGATGTAGAATGATGGTCCTGTCTTTCCAAATGGCTTCAACCTTGTCAGGGCAGCAGTTGTTTGTGCGATCCTGGAGAGAACATCCTGTCGGGACCCATTGTCTGATACAATGGCTCCTAAATATTTGAAGCTATGCACTGTGTTGAGGGCTTGGCCTTGGACTTTGATGTCCGTGTTGATGCCATTGGTGTTGTTGGTCATCATTTCGGTCTTCTCTGCACTTATTTCAATTCCACAAGCTTTGGAGGTGGTGTCAAGCCTCTGTACCAGCTGTTCAAGTTCTTGTTCCTCTCCAGCCAATCCATCAATGTCATCCGCAAAACAAAGATTGGAGATTGCTCTACCCCCTATGCTGACTGTGCCTTCGTGATCTGCAAGAGCACCTGACATGTTGCGCTCTAGGAAGATGTTGAAGGGTGTTGGAGAGAGTAGGCATCCTTGACGCACACCGATTGTTGTTCTGAACCAGTTCCCGATGGCGCTGTTGTGGAGGACTGCACTGGTAGCCTTGTCATACAGGTTTTTGATGACTTCAATAATTTTAGGTCTGATGTTGTACGCTTTCATTGTTGCCCATAGAGCTGCATGCCAGACTCGGTCAAACGTTTTCTTGAAGTCTATGAACACATGATATAGATGTTGTTGGTGCTGTAGGTATTTCTCACAGATTATTCTGAGGTTGAAAATCTGTTCAGTGGTACTTCGCCCTGCCCTGAATCCTGCTTGTTCTTGAGCTATGATTTGTTCAGCTTGGGGTTTCAACCTGTTGAGTAATATTTTCAGGAGGACCTTGCTGGGATGGATGATGAGGCTGACGGTGCGGTAATTTTCACACTCCTGAAGGTTACCTTTTTTGGGAAGAGTGATGACAAGCGACTGGGCCCATGGTTTAGGCCACTCTCCACTCTGCCAGATCTTGTTACAGATAATGGTGAGGGCATCAATCATCGCTTCTCCTCCTGCTTGTAGCAGTTCCGCGGGTATGTTGTCCACTCCCGCTGACTTCCCTTTCTTTAGCGATTGCACTGCTGCCTCAACTTCTTCCCGGGAATTGGGAGGATTTCTTCTTCTATGTTCTCGAGGGACATGCTAGAACTGATGGGTCTCCAATTGGTGTATGGTTGTAAAGGTCAGAGCAGTACTCTGTCCATCTGTCCAAGACTTCTTGTTCTTCTGTAAGGCATAAGCCAGACTTGCTTTGGATCGTGGAGACTTTGGGCTGTTTGAAACTTGTCAGCCGCTTTACAGTCTGGTAGGCCTTCTTGCTGTTGTTCTTGTTCAGACTGTTCTCTATTTCCTGGCATTGATCTTCTATCCAATTATCCCTTTGCTGTGCGCATGCCTTTTTGGATGTCATTGTTGATTTTTCGGTAGACATCAGCACCCTGTGAGGTGTTATTTTTCTTTCTTTTTTTTAATCTCTCTTCGTTTATCACACAGATCCAAAAGTTCAGGTGTGATCCACGGCTTCTTCTTTGGTCGGTGCTTGCCAAGGATCTCAGTGGCGGCATCTGTCACAGCTGAGTTCAAGGTGGTGGTCATGGTGTTGACATCTACTTCACCAGCCCCCAAAAATGAGCAGTGGTGCAAATTTCCCTTCAATTGTGGCCTGAAATAGTTCTGCCACCTCCTTGTCTTGCAGTTTGTCCAGGTCGAACTTCAGTCTAGTGCAGTATTTACTCTCTTCAAATGGAGCCGGAAAGACATCATCAAGAGATCGTGGTCACTTCCGATGTCTGCTCCTGGAAAAGTGCGTGTCCTGCCAATGTTGATGCTTGATCTGAAGCGTTTCTTGACCATGATGTAGTCTATTTGGTTGTGATGCTCCTCCCCTGGGACTGTGCCATGTCCATCGTCTGGAGTTTTTGTGGAGACCAAGCGTGTTTGCCAGTACCAGATTGTTGTATCTGGCAAACTCCAAGAATCTCAGACCCCTGTGATTTGTCTCGTTGTTGCAGTGGGGTCCACATGATTGTGTCTCCCCCGTTGTGGTGCGCATCTTGGCCAACCTTGGCATTCCAGTCGCCTTGCACTATGACTATGTCCTTCTTCGGCACTTGGTCAAGGACAGCCTGTAGATTTTCATAAAAATCCTCCACTTCGCTGTCGTCATAGTCTGATGTTGGGGCATAGGTCTGGATGATGGTGATGTTGAAAGGGGCTGCTCTCAAGCGGATGGTAATGAGTCTACTGGGCGGCAACCCATGACAGTGGCTAGAATGTTCTTGTGGACCAAGAATCCAACGCCGTGTTCGTGCCTGTCATCTCTACCGCTGAAATAGAGCTTGTGGCCTTTGTCTGTCGTTGTTTCACCTAGGCCTTTCCAGTGCAGTTCGCTAATGCCTAGAACGTTCCATCGATAGCGGTCCAACTCGTGGGCCAGTTCTCCTAATTTTCCTTCCGCAGTTAGGGTCCTGACATTCCAGGTTCCTATGACGATGTTGTTTCTCGTGCGGATCTTGCTAAATTGTCCATCAGTAGCATACTTAACACCTCCGTCCTGGTGGCCAACGGAAGGCGCGGTCCTTGAGCCGGGCGACGACCTATCCGGTATGGAATTAGTGGATAGTGTCATCATGCATGTAGTGTGTCTTGGGCAAAAAAGGACCTGGCGGTGCCCAATCCTCTCCAGGCTGTTGGGCACAGCCGAAATCCACGAATACAGTGTGGCTCGCCTTGGCCCCGAGCACGTGGTCGTTGAACCTGTAGCAACGTGAGGTTCCTCGCCCTGGCCGGTGACTTCTGTGTAGAAGACTTTCGCCCAGTGATGCCGTGCTAACATTACCCCTGTTAGTCGCCTCTTACGACACGCCGGGAAACATTGGGCCTATTCTATTCAGTGCCCGAACCCACAAACAAACAGCAACAAATATATTACAGACACACAACAAGGGCAACAAAATACAAGACATACACGTGGTGTAAAGGCAGGAAGATCGCTACAATAGGAAACTGAAAGGAAAATAGTTTTGTATTTTTAAAATTAAATTGGCTGCATCTAATATTATTTTGAAGGGAGAGCAAAAAACAGTGAAGAATGGCTAAAAACAATAAACAGGCACACATATACACTCACTGTAACTGCCGCACCCACATCTTACAAAACCCAACTTATGTGACTCATCTCGTCAGACTTTTTAACAAAAAAACGAAACGGCCTATGGGACTTAATTGGTTTGGTGAATTTTGAAAACAAGGATTTACTTAATAATAAACTGACAAAACCAAGCGGATTTGACTTACTTGGTTTGTGAATTTTTTTAACAAGGATTTAATTCAATAATAAACTGACAAAACCAAGCGGGTGACTTGCTTGGTTTTGTCATGTTCTCAACAAAGATCTATCTCAAGAATAATCTGACAAAACAAAGCAAGTCCACAAATAGTCTTAAAACATCAAATCTATCAAACATTTCTTTAACATTCAAGGTATGCACTCTTAAATCGAGGAATTGCATTATAATATGCCCTTAAACTTCCAGAAACGATCGCGTAATATAGCGCAACACAAAACGTCGATTTTCTCGAAAGTAGGTTTTGTGGACTTGCTCGGTTTTGTCAGTTCACGGCAGATTTGCATATCTTCGTATTCTTCCCTGTAATTAGACTGTCAACTAAATTCTTAAAGTTTACCCGAAACGTCCTAACACGCTACAATATTGATTACCTTTGAAAGCCTTTAAAGCTTCTCAGATGTTCTTGCTTGTTGATGTGTCTTATCTTTAGCAGCGTTTATAGAAATTATTTAGACGGTGGCGCAGTTACGTTGTGGTTTTGGGGGCTCGCTAGGAATGTTTCGTTAAGCAATGTTGAGCGGGTCTGGGTGATTTAAAACTTGGGTGTGTGACCATACTTGGATGCAACTACTGCAGGAGATAGAGAATGAAACTAACGGACAACACACGCCAGTCCACCCATGCAGCTGTTCTGTTTACCACCGTGGAAGGCAGGGCAGCGACAGAAAAGGAGATGGGCATTGTCCTTATTAAGCTGGCCTAGAGAAAATGGATGTATCCAACGCCTTTCACGCCAAAGACCGAAAGATTACGGGAACACCTTCAGCTTCCGCATTATACATGGGATGTCGCCGCAGAAATGTCTGGTAGGACAGTATCTGCGTCTGGAGATGGAATACTTCTCGACCAGTTCTACGGACGGAGTAAAGAGGCCGGAGAAGGTATAACATGGTAAATCATCTGCTGTCCCCTCCACTCTTCCTCCCCCTTTTCGCCTCTCTCACGACCTTACAAGTCACGGTGTTTGTGAGCGTACTAGGTCCACTGAGCTATATATAAATATATAGCACAGTGATTAGGTCCAATCTTGAGCCAAGTTCAGAATAGTTGTACTGCAGCTAGCTGCTGACCTCCACCATGTCTCCCATGGCACCTTTCCGCCTACTCCTGCAACATGTCCAAAGCGACAGCTGCCTTCAAAGCCAGGAAAACGGCATTACTTTACCTCATAAACTACCGGGATGCGAACTCGACCTTAAACCACCACACCATCGTCTTTGTCTCTACATTAGCAAGTCCACACAAATAATAATAGAAAGGAAATGACAGCGAGAAGTAGGTTGAAACGATTAGTAACAAGGATTAAATTATAATATTTTACGGCATGAGTATCCTTTTGTTAACCGAGTTGTCAAAATGAGTACCATCATTCAGATGATTTGGTATTAGTCGCATTCGTACAGTGCGAATAGAGCAATGTAAATGGCTCGATGGTCGGGATGGAAGCTGACCCGATCCCTAAGCCCGATAGTTACACTATTAACAAAGTCTCGGATTTCATACATCGTGTGACTTGTTACCTGGGTGTTGGTTAGCAGTGGCATGAAACACTTTCAGGTGGTCACAAAACCAGACGATAGAGTCGACATTTGTCTTGCTCTGTGGGCATTAGTTGTTCAACACGAAGTGAAGTCAAGCCAAGTCAAGAAATCTTTACACACACACAACACACACACACACACACACACACACACAGAGTAAATATTTTGGTGTATTGCTTGATAAAAAGAAAAAAAAGAAAAATGATGGCAAGCCATTCAAATGTATTTCCAGACACTCATAGCGGAAAAAAGTAGCCTTTGCAAAAATTTTAATTTTCTTGGTATTAAATCTCGGCTTTACCATAAAGAAGCAAATACGAAAACATGGAACGGTGGACCATTATCTAAAATATCTGCAAGAAAAAAAATCGGTTCACCGACAGCTTTAAAAAAAAAATCTTTTGTGATGTTAACTTTAGTCCTTTAATGCCAACATTTTTGGATAGAAAAACAACTATAACTTTCATCTGGCAGAGCAGAAAGCTCAATGACAGCAGCACCTAAAACAATCGCTTATCTTGTTTATAGACAAGTTAGTTAATTAGTTAGTTAGAAACAATGACTAACATGTCTATAAACAAGATTATGTGGATCGAAATTTATGGGAAAACAGCAATTTGTCAGCCATGCGACATAGTGTTTTCACAGTTTTCCTTTGTGACACTTCACTATTATCCAGACCTTGTGCCAATTGGATTGTTAGCTTCACATTAAAGAAAAACGGTACAGAACTATACGTGCTGACAGAACCGTGTTTCTCGCCTTGATGCTCGCTGACGTGTGTAGCGAGAGCAGAAAGACAAAGGGAGATGAATCATGACGACCGTACATCACCACGTTTAGGATATCGTGGAATTCAAAGAACGAGCGCCCGGCCCAAGAAAAAAGTGGAATTAACCAATCTGTTTTGCGTGGTCCATCGCTGTTCGTGTCTGGCGGGATGGGGCTTGAATGTCGCCACCTCAGCACGTGGGGAAAAAAGGATACTCGGCAGGAAAATCTGTAAGCATCGCGCGACCGACGCCGCTGCCGTAGGTATTTTTGTTAGGATGTCAGTGTGAGGATGTGTCAAGGGATTATCTTTACGTCGGACTAGTACCTCTTCACACTCGATCTGTGCTCCTCGCACCATTCCATAATCTACGGCAACACCCGATCTATCGCTAAAAACGTGGGATTAAACTCTCACAGCTCCTGATGTGTCCTTGTTGGCGTCCCAGTTTGCCAACAGTCTTCAGAAAGCACAGCAGTCTCTGAACAACCCGGTGTCAACTCATCCATTAATTTCTGTCGTCTTCAGCTGTGTGCAAGTCAGGACGAAACGGCCTAAACATACAGAGTACATTCAAGCTAATGGATACATGGGTTTGTTCTGGCTACATCTAAGATTTTAAAATTAACCGTGTTTTTATTATTTTTTTCTAAATAAATAACTGAGACCATGCCAGATCCTGCACAGGCAGACTGATAGATAGATATGCACTCTGTACTCTTAGACGCGACTTTCCAAGGAACACAACTAACAGCAGCAGCTGAAGACGACAGCTCGAGAAAGAGAACTGAAACTGATACAAATGATACAAAAACATACGTCGAGTTTGTAACTTAAGTGAAATTTTCTATTTAAGTATGAATTGCAGAGGTTTATCCTTTATAAATCCTTGCTACCTTTACATAAATTGTGCGTAAGCGTGGTTTGTTTAGGTTTTTAAAAACATTGCCTTCATTTTTCCTTTAACTGTAATAAAATTCTAATGCGTTTAAGTGCTAAGAATAGTTTGTTGTTGTTGTTGGTGTGTGCGTGTGCGTGTGTGTGGGTGTGCGTGGGTGTGTGTGTGGGTGTGCGGGTGTGTGTGTGTGTGTGTGTGTGTGTGTACACACATTTCTCTTCGTGTATTTAGATGCGAATGTGGATGTGAAAGTTGACCTGATGTTACTGCTCAGCAGCGCTGCGTTCAATCTTCCACTGTGATATGGCCAAACAAAATTGTAAAAATTGTCTGTTTATACGGTATCCCGACCGACTCTAATTTTTTGGCCCGACCCTAAACTATTTTGGGGGATCGTGTGAAAATACAAATTGAAAAAAGAAAAAAAAAATCGCACCCTGGGTGAAAAAGGTCTAAACACACACACACACACACACACACACACACACACAAACAAACAAAAACCTCCGACCTACCGACCTTATCTTTTTTCCCTAGGTTACTGTAAACATACTTTTTTTTGCATAATATATATAATTATTTTCTTTTAGTGTATTCCCTCAAAACTTCAGGTCCAATAACTGCAAAAGATCCATAATTATAAGAGTCCTCAGGCCACATCATTTTCCAACTAGGGTCTAAACACACCTAATACCTAGATAGCCATATATCAAGATGGCTAAACACAATGCAAAGCTATCATGTCGTTAAGAGTTTGGGGGCATCCCGCCGAGTGGTGAAGTATAATGTTTCGCTCATTGTTAGACCCCAACCCTGCAAGGCTGGAACCGCCGTACGTCAATGGCTATTTCAAAAGTTACTGATCACACCATAGCTTTATTACAGGTTAAATCGGGCGTTACGTTATCGCCAGGGCTGTTCTTCCCAGCGTGAACGTCTTGATGTCTAGTGGCAAAAATACATAGTGGATCATGTAACACGAGCCGATTACATCTGTTTTCTCTTTATTCCACACAAACAACAAGTTGAAAATCCTACAAATTTAGGAGGATCGTTTGATCATGCTTGAATTTCTCTTTTTTGTTTAGTTTCATTTTCTTTGCAAAAAACACAGAGAGTATGATTTCAGTATAGTGGTTTAATTTTCAGATTCAAACGTAACAAGGTGATTCAAACAAAGTTTGCTTTTTACATTATCCTCTTGTATTAAATCTTGGCTGACGCTTCTTGTGATTCTGAGGTTGTCGCGACACAATTCTCATGGAAGTGACAAAGGATTTGGTGACATTTATTAGGGAGTTACAGAATCCGGCTGCAGGAATTTTGTTTTGTAGTGGAGGGACTTTTTAAAAATTGTAGACGTAGACATTGTTTGTGCATCCGGTTCAAGGGGTCACGAATATTTGCAGTGAAAGTCAACGAAACTTCGTAGAAAAGGATACGAAATTAACTTCCTGAGTGTATATTTATATTTAATATACTACCTGTAGCGTTATAGCTGCTTTAGTTTAGATGTTAATCTCTGCTATACTGTATTTCCGTCAATACTAGATACTTATGTGTGTCGCGAGATGACTAGTTTTACCCTGCTTACTTTACTATTTAGTCAATGTAATCTTAGAATGTTAATGTAGTATAGAGCAGACGATGACAGTATAACGGAGGTACACACACTGCGAGCTTGACGCAAACAGTTCAGTGACGTCAGCACTGTGTGCGTGGAAGCGAAAAGCTTATCCAATGGGACTCAGGCAGAGCGGTTAGAGCCGGTTCTGAATGGGTCAAAACCTAGCATAGATTGAGTCAGTCCTATGAAATACGCCGAAGTCTACACAGCTAGACCGGAGCAGAGAAAAATCTCCACTCATAGACCAGGAAGCAGGACTTTGAGAATCTTAGAATTCTATCAAGTAGCCACGGGGCCTGACTTTGTCAAACAGGTAAATGAATCTACTTCTGTTTCATCGTGATATATTTATATTATTGTTGAAATTATGTTTGTGGAATTTGCTATGCATAGAATTGAATTGTTCGTCCAACGTTGCGTGACCACGTGGCGAAACACGACCGGTTGCGCCGCCATGTTGTATACCTGACGGAACCACTGTTGGTTAACCTATATGTATGTTTGCAGACCAGTGGCTGTACCAGTGAATGTTTATAATATTATAAATTCTTTATGTGTATAATTAGCCACGATTTATATTTATGTATGTATAGGAAATTAGAGTTGAGATTCCAGTGGACCATGGACGTAGCAGAATGTTCGTCGCTTATGTATAGAGATGTGGAGCTATCACTGAGGGCTACTTTGGCTTTCAGTGAGACGCTCTGCACAAACCTATTATTCAAGGTTGTGCAGAATTTCGTCTCTTATATTACAGACAAGCAGGCGAGATATCCCGTGCGCCCAACTCCACAGAAACGACGAGTTGGCTGTTTAGCCTCTACAGCACAGGACTGAGAGAGCTCCCCTGGAAAACACTCGCCAAGACAACACAGCTTGTCAAGGGACCAAACTACACGACGACACAGTGTGTACCAGAAGCTACCTCATCAAAGGGCTTCAAACCACAAGCTAAGTGCCCAGGAATCAGTGCACTTAAAACTGATAGAAAAAGGACCACAGTAGTCCACTCTTCAGAAAACTATAGTAAAACGGACCACAGTAGTCCAATCTACATGAACTCTAGTAGCCAGTGCCCTATGAAGACATAACAGCTGCCTAGACTATCGGCGATCGAATTATTTGCATTGACTTATGACTTTTTAAGGTAGATTAGTACCTCGAAGATATTGTATAGAGTAGAAGAAATAAATGTGTGATTTTAACTGTTATTAAGTGGCTGGACTACATATGATTCATAGCCGTGTGAAAGCTAGTGTGACAGTGATCTTTTACCATTTTCTATCTATCTCTGTATCCCAGCCTTAACACAGACCGAGCTAAACAAATAAATTTATTAAAGTAATCCACAGGTTGACTCACTAGCGGTTCCCACAGGATAAAGCGTGAGGGTTACAGCATTCCATTGTGCAGAGCCCAGTAACACCTAAAACCCCACGTGACAATGTGCAGTTGACATGCGTACAATGCGCTACTTGCCTTAAGCAGGCTCATGGTTATCGCTGAAGCTATCATGGCGCTTGTTGCGGCTGTGTAGTTTAGACTTGCCGAGTCGAAATCTAGGGAACGGTTTAAAATATGACAGCACATAAAAACCAGTTATCATGATTAAACCAAAAGCATATTAGGTAACTAGGATGACAGTAAACTGTAATTTACTGCTAAAATTGCATCCCACTCTAGTTAGTATCACACGTATTTAGGCCTATAAAATGTTGTTCAAGATCAACGTCAGTCTTGCTGCAGTCAACTCTCATGAATTTACTTCCTCACAGCAGACACAGGCACATAGAGGGCTCTGCAGATCGTATCTTCCGGTTTTCCTGCAGGATAGATCTTAGATATGCAAGAGAGCTTAGATCTGCAAGACAGAGCTTAGAAAGAGGACAATAATTGACTGGAAAAGACTGCTACATTATGTCTCAATCTTTAGTCTCCAAGAAAAAAATCTCACAATCCAAGTGACAGTGTTTTTATTCAAAGACCTTTTTAATGAACATCCAGCGACATGACAGCATGCAGTTTAAGTCCCAATGCATAAGTTGGGATATTTGTTTGTTTATTTATTTATTTATTTATTTATTTTATTTATTTATTTGTTTATTTATTTGTTTATTTATAACATTGATAAAGCGCACGAGCTGTTAGCCCGAACAGTGTATGTGGTAGACCTACATAAAAATATAAAGCAAATCCAACGCTACATTAATTGTCTGGGAACCACGGCGACGAAACCCCGCGCATTGGAAAGCACTAAAACCCACTGCCAATTTCGTCGTGGTTCGTGCGCGCGCCTGTGGCTCAAGGATCAAACCGAGCAACGAAACGTCGAACGAAACAAATTTTCTTTCGGCTTTCTGTAATTCTCTAGTGTCACAACATATTCTTTAAGCACCTCTGTAGGACTTAAAATAAATAATCCTTCTACCTTCTCAGAGAGAGAGAGAGAGAGAGAGAGAGAGAGAGAGAGAGAGAGAGAGAGAGAGAGAGAGAGAGAGAGAGAGAGAGAGAGAGAGAGAGAGAGTATTAATGAATGTAGGAATATTTAGGATTAAACAAGCTTTCGCTTGAAGCAAAAATTGTTTCCCAAGGCATTTCTTGAAAAGACTGTACGTCTCGACAGTGTGCGTTATATTGCGATGTCGCCGTTATGACACTAGTTTATCCCGTTAATGGGCTAGCTTTGATCTTCTAACGTCAGGGATTAAACTGTCTTTTGTCAGCTCAGTGATGAACCATATCTCCGAGACTCCATTTATTCTTTGTGACGGAGGTTAGAGGTCAAGATGTATCTGAGCCCTTTTCTCGTCTTTCAGCGCCTTTAGTTGCATTGACATGATCCGGGTCTTTAGTTGCATTGATCCGGACCCTTGAAAGAAATAGGGACGAGGAAAGTCGCCTCCCTTTGGCGGAAGCACCCAAGCATACCGGGTAAGATGACATGATTCTATTTCGCTGTGGTTTCCACGGTGGACAAGACCAAACTTGTATTGCAGCTCAATATTGAAGTGTATAACTTTGGAAGGTGCCTCGAGTTATTATTATTATTATTATTATTATTATTATTATTATTATTATTATTATTATTTATTATTATTATTGTTATTGGTGTTGTTACTATTATTATGTGAATCACAAATATGTTTTCTTCTTAAACCAGATTAATGTATGTGTATCAGTTTATAGTCCCCTCTCTTCCCGATAAGGATTTTCAGAGAGGAGACTTATATATATATATATATATATATATATATATATATATATATATATATATATATATATATATATATATATATATATATATATATATATATATATATATATATATATATATATATATATATATATATATATATAACCAGATTAATGCCATTACACAAGCTTTTATTCTCTTCATCTGGCCTGTCATACGTTGTAGCGATGTTTAGTTATTCAACGATTATTCTACTTTTAAAACTGCTGTATTTCACCACCATTTACACTTTACATCTTAGATGAGGCATTGTTGATCTGCCTCTTTTGGTATTAACGTAAAAAAAAAGGTAAAGGTAGTCCCATAGCCTTGTGGCCGTAGGGGAGCGTGATGTTGGAGATCACACTTATCTTGGGCCAGCGTAATGAGGGTGATGCCCAACTCTCTCCCTCGCTGCTTTACCTTCCCCACCCTCAAGAGAGTAGGTACTCAATCACAGTTGAGTCAACTGGGGGCGTTGTTGTTTGTCGCTTCACACCTTAGCGGTCACCCATCCAAGTGCTAACCGCACCGGACGGTGCTTCACTTTCGACACAGTAGCGAGTGCTCCAACCACTGCACTATCCGACACCCCCCTCTCTTAAATTTTTTCTGTGAAATTATTCATTTATTTTATATAAGTTTATTGATTGATTGACTGATTTTATACTTTTATTTGTTGGTTTGTTACCTTTACTAGGTTTACATGTTGTCTTGTTTTTAAATGCAGAATAGATTTATTATGCGTGTGTATCTGTGTGTGGCTGCGTGTGATTAAGCGCTTTGTGAAGCATTTTATGTTTGAATTGCGCTATACAAAATAAATTATTATTATTATTATTATTAGTTTCGCCTACACAGTCGCTATGGTTTCGCCTGCAAGAGGACTTACCTTATATTTAAAATTGTTTACTTTAAGTATTATGCATGACCCATTAATTGTTATTGTTGGATTGTGTGGTACACACACACACGCACATACACGCATATGCGTGTGTGTGTGTGTGTGAGAGAGAGAGAGAGAGAGAGAGAGAACGACCATGTACATGTCTTGCCATTTTGTTGGTTTTGTTTTCATAGCTACAAGAGGTTATGAATGTTAAAATGAATAGGTCGTAGGCGGCACCAGAATCGTGAAAAACTGTGGAGGCAAAATGCTAGCAGGCGAAACACAAGTAGGCAAAACGTGGTGCAGCGGAGTGGAAACGGTTGGTTGTTTTTTTTATAATTTTTTTTAAAAAAAGGATTTTGTTGATTTCTGAATAAACTGGATACATCCAAAGCAATGTTCTCAAATGCAAAACCTTAATTTAAAAATAAAAAAAACAAACAAAAAAATAGTAAGCTACCTTATAAAGTTGTGAGGTGGTTATTAATTTTTTTTTTAATGCGGAATTACCGGAAATCAGTCCTAATTGTGCGTCATGTTCTAAATTTACAATGTGTACAGACCTTAAATGAAATAAATGAATCTCCATGGCCACTTTCTTGCGGTCAGATTATTCTTCTGCTCTTCCTTTCCAATCTCCACCTCAAATGTACACAAGAGCGCGCGCACATACGCACAGAGAGAGAGAGAGAGAGGGGGGGGGGGGTTCTGTGGAGGGTAGGGTGGATTAAATTGCCTAAACTAACCGAATCTACTTTACGTTGCATTTCGACTCGTACACCTACAGTTCTTCTCGCGCCACTGCGGATGTGACCGATGCAAACTGCCAAGTCTTGGCACTGTCACAAGCTGCTTTGTAATGGGCAGTCACGTAATCCGATTAATTGTAATGGCTGGTGAGTAGTTTGAATGGCTGGTGGGGAGAGTGATAAGGGCGTGAGCAAAGAGTGAGACAACTACATTTAATGGCTGATGGGGATCGTGGGAAAGGCCTTGTGGTCCTACCAAAGTTATTGTACAGTGTGGTCCTACCAAAGATATTGTACAGTGTGGTCCTACCAAAGTTATTGTACAGTGTGTGGTCCTACCAAAGATATTGTACAGTGTGTGGTCCTACCAAAGTTATTGTACAGTGTGGTCCTACCAAAGTTATTGTACAGTGTGGTCCTACCAAAGTTACTGTACAGTGGGGTCCTACCAAAGTTATTGTACAGTGTGGTCCTACCAAAGTTATTGTACAATGTGGTCCTACCAAAGTTATTGTACACTGTGGTCCTACCAAAGTTATTGTACAGTGTGGTCCTACCAAAGTTATTGTACAATGTGGTCCTACCAAAGTTATTGTACGATATGGTCCAACCAAATGTATTGATATATATATAAATATATATTGCTTTTCCAGCACAAGATCTGCTCCAGATGCTGGCCGATACAGGCTGTAGCTCAAGATGTGCTGCAGACACTGGCCGATACAGGCTGAAGCTCAAGATGTGCTGCAGACGCTGACCGATACAGGCTGTTGCTCAAGATGTGCTCCAGACGCTGGCCGATACAGGCTGAAGCTCAAGATGTGCTGCAGACGCTGGCCGATACAGGCTGTAGCTCAAGATGTGCTGGAGACGCTGGCCGATACAGGCTGAAGCTCAAGATGTGCTGCAGACGCTGGCCGACACAGGATGTAGCTCAAGCCGCCCGATGCGCCCCCTTGCTGCCTTCATCGCATCGTCTGACGCCCCAGACAACAGCACAATTTTGGGCGAGCGAGGATGGGGTGGATGGATGAGATGGGACCTAGTGCTTGCTGAATATATTTGTGTAGGATATGAGTGTCAGGATCTTTAACGTCCGTACTATGGCATGCGTGCGTGCACAGACTATACCTCGGTTTAAACTCTCATCCGAAGGAGTAGATTTAACGGCTGGTAAGGACAGGGTATGGATATGTTAGGCTGTAAAAAAATATACCCTTTAATGTAAATACATTCATAAATTATTTACTCCTTGAGTACTCCAGATTGGGTGGTGTCCCTTTCTAACAGTCTACTATGGGTTTTTCAGCGTGGTAACATGGAATGGGCGTTGATGACAACGACGAGGACGATCGCGTGAATAACATCGATGTGTCGGTTGTTGTCTTATCTGTTGGATAGAAACTACATGAAAATGCAAACACAAGAACAATTTAAAAACAACCCTTTAAAATCAGTCTTCAGTTGCCAAATATTTTTATCCTGAAAAGGAATGATTGTGCAATAAAGAGTGCATGGTCTAAAAAAAATCCCATGTACGTGAACAATGTGCTGCGCGTGTGTATGATCCAGCATACAGTATGTACCTGTATGGATTTCTGTGATTAATCAACTTTTTGTATGAAAACTTTACATTGTGGATCTTTGTGTCTCTGGAGATGTGTCTGTGTGTGTGTCTGTGTGTTAATTTTTAAATAGTCCTGTTTTGTGATTTGGCTTAGCACGTGATGATCATGTCCGTGCATGGGTTGCGTGTGTTGGACGCCTGTGGTTGGTGTTTGTGCGTGATGTGTGGGAGGAGAGAGAGTGAGGGGTGTATGCGAGCGTGTACAGCAAAAGAGTCGGTTTGGGGAGTACCTGTGGATAGTAGTTGTTTTATATTTTATGTGTAGCGCTAATTATTTTGTGTTTGTACATGTCATTCTTTTAAGCATATACTACGTTTTACATGTACTTTGTGCAGCCGAAATGCAAATGTATATGTAAATTTTATAGTCTCAGCCTCACACGTTAAAATAGATTATTTAATTGAATTGCTTCATCCTGAGTGATAGTGTTGTCCTACAATTGCAGAAGACAGAATCAAAATACATTTGTGTGCAGGCGTACTCGGATCTTTCCCTAAACAAGATACAAAACAGTAAACCTGTACATAAATTCTATGTCTCTCTTCCCTGTCTGTTTCTCTGTCTGTCGGTTTGTCAATTTCTCTGTCTCCATCTTTCTCTCCACTTATCTCTCTCTCTCTCTCTCTCTCTCTCTCTCTCTCTCTCTCTCATACAAATAAAAAATTATATGCAGGGCATGATCGATGCAAAAAGGCAAGAACGGATGAAAACTGAGCAACAGAACAGCAGCACAAAAAGTTACGTTTACCAAACCCTGACATCCATGCCACCTGTTTGGCCATGTTGACAGAAGCTGACATCCGCCATCTTGGTTCTGGCGGCACGAGCGGTCAGAGGCGATAACTTTGAACACGGGACGTGATGCTGGCCGAGTTATCGGCCTTGCGAGAAGATGGCAGGCCTGTGAGGAAATGTGTGTGTTCAACATGGCGCCTCCTCCCTGACCACAACAACAAAGTGCAAAGAAAACAATGGGCGGGCGAGTTCTGTATTCACGCACTGCAGCAAGAGCCAAGTTTTGTATTCACTTCCCGCTAGCACTGTCTACCATTACTAACACAAAGAATACACTTAGTTCTTTTCCGAAGGCAAATCGCTGTGAAACATAGGGTGCTGTGTCGTGGAAGATAAGTGGGACGACGTTGACAGAAGTTACATTTGGTGCTGCAACCGGCGTTGACTTTGATCAGACAGACTTTAACCCAATACTGACATTGGCGTTCACGGACAGGATGAGTTTTCTTGACTGTAACAGACAAACAACAATCAGAAGTTCTTCATGATAATGTTGATGTTGATGATGATGATGATGATGGTGATGCTGCTGCTGCTGCTGCTGCTGATGATGATGATGATGATGATGATGATGATGATGATGATGATGATTATGATGATGATGATGATGATGACGACCTGTATTGCGCCAAAGCCATTGCCCAAAGCGATGTCAAAGCTCAAAAAGAAAAAAAAATGTTCTGGGAAAAATGTGAGGATCAACAGGATATGATGCACACACATAAATTAAAAACAAAATAACAGTACTTCGAAGTTGTTTAACCTGCTGAACAATCTGTTTTGCATGGCCGGTAATAATTTTTTCCAATGTAATCCTTTTAACATTGTTTATGTCTTGTGGAACAAGTGCGTTTTGACATGTTTCTGACATGCTTGCAAAATCTGAATTTATGAGCACATGGATTGTATTCAAAAGAAAAGGTTAAAATAGGGGCCTATATCGCTAACTATTTCCACAAAACGTAAATTATAGTTGCTTAATAAGACATTGCTGGCTTCTAATACTGTACAGGCATCTTCTGTTTGTTTGTTTTTTAGCTGAAGAAGTTTGACAAAGACGGTGAAGTTAATTGATGAGAAATAGTCATAAGCAGATCATGTTGGTAAAAACAAAATCTTTAAAAAAAGAAAACGAACTGACAACAAAAATATGCAGAAAGGAAATCTGTGCAGTTTAGTGCAGTTTCATGGGACGGATGCACGAATTAATTGTGTACAGAACGCACGACCGCCATGTTGGACGAACTAAAAAGGGGAGCGCACTCTCTCACCTGACACGTGTCATGGCAAACGACCGTTGACCTGGTTCACGTTGTTTCAACAGCTCTGGAAAAGAAAGTTGGTCCAGTGTTTGCCGTTTTATTTTATTGTTTGTGTCGCCCTTATTGGAGACGCATGCATCTTGATCATAATCCAGTACAGTATATTTTAAATGGTCTCGATTATATGCAGTCAGTACACCAATTTCACACACAGATTGTGGTCCTATTACCATTTTTCTTTTAGTCTAAGTTAACGTGGGTATGGTTTCAGAAGAGACACGTGGATGGGGGGGGAGGGGTTTGGATAGTTAAGAGGCTGATGTGGAGGTGGGGGAGGAATAAAAGGCGTGAGAAGGTGCACAAATAAGGTCAGCTTGTGTTTGTACAGGGGGTGAGAGGAAGGGAGTACGTGAATGGTGGGTTTTTCCTGAAACTGAAAGGAAGGCGATTGGCTTGCCGTGTCAAGCTTCAGACCAGCATGCGTTTATTTACGTAACGACTACCTACCGTCGTTATGAAACTCTAGCAATTGGGGACCAGCCCTCTCAGTCCAAAAAGCATTTCTCAGTGTAAGTGTTCACAAAGATCTTCCTTGCTGCGCATTGTAGCCACGCCGGGAGGGGGCCAGTGCCGCGACGCGCGGTACAGCACAGTGATTGAACGGGAAGACCACGCGGTCTATTTGTCAGGCAGCAGATCGGATGGTGGTGTAACAATGCCCGGGGTAGACTTTCCAATGCATCTTGTGCAATGGATAGGGTGCAAGGCTCTCACTTGGCACTTCCACAGAACACGATCCATGACCGTCCATTAGCGCGTAATGGTAACTGTGCTAGTGAATCACTATTGCCTTTCATCGCGCTTAGACACTGCCCGTCTCAATACATATTGTCTCTCGTGTTCCATCGCTTTAGTCACTGCTCACGGTGTACATTGTACACTTTCTTTTATTGATGTTGGGAGTGCATTATGTAGGTGACAGGTTAATCTACTTGCTGGTGTCATCATCGCAATGATATAGTGGGGTAGATCCTGTATCTATGCTGGTATATCAAAACAGGCAAAAACAATGGTAATGTTGTTATCCGCCATCCTGCTTCGAATGTCGACCAAAAGCATTTTAAAGGAGGAAATAAGTAATAATAATAATAATAATAATAATAATAATAATAATAATAATAATAATAATAATAATAATAATAATAATAATAATACCGGATGCTAATACGCGCTTTACTTCGAATGATTTCAAACTCAAAGCGCGGCGACCTATACCAACATACACGTACCTTGATCTCTGAAGTTTTGAACATATGGGAGAAGTAATTATTAAGCCTATAAAGTTGTCCGGGTAATCTATCAGTATTAGATTGACATGGTAATCCCATAGCTTATCATGATTATAGTGTGACTGTAGTCACCCAGTTCCCTATAACTACTGGAGTGTTAATATCTTCGTTTACATGCGGGGTGGGTGGGTTGTCCTTTAACAAATTGCTGTTGTATTTCTGTCAGCACTGACATATGTTCCGACTTATTTTCTGTGGAAGATGGATGCTTATTTTCTTGCTTATAGCTGTTCATAGTAAGGATAACCCTGCATCTGAATTTCTGTACGGTAACCTTAAGTGCCGTCAAGGTATTGGTTAAAAGACGTGGGTGCTCCACTTAAGACTTGTAATTCTGGGCACTGACCTTTCACGAAGCCATGGACAATGACCTTTCACGAGGCAATGGACAATGACCTTTCACGAGGCAATGGACAATGACCTTTCATTAAGCAATGGGCAATGACCTTTTCACGAGGCAATGGACAATGACCTTTCACGAGGCAATATACAATGATTTTTTACGATCCATTGGACAATTACCTTTAACGAGGCAATGGGCAATGAGTTTTTGCGAGGCAATGGGCAATGACCTTTCACAAGGCAATCGACAGTGACCTTTCTTGGCTGCTTCTCCTTAGTTTATTGCACATATTAACGTAAAACAGCGAACTTTAAGATTCAAATAAGTTTCAATCGCAAATCTCTATAAAGATGTGCAGTAGGCATAGTCATCTATTTCCGCAAGGGCGAACTAGGTACGAGACTATTCAGGTCACCGATGGCTTTCTCCGGGTATTCCAGTTTCCTCCCTCCCTTCATTAATGGCATTGGATGCAGTCAATCTAATATTTCGCAAGTAAAAATGTGATTTCCTTCCCGTCTTCTAATAGCGACTTGCATGTTTGAATGATGAATATAATGTTCGTTGTTATATAGGAGTGTCTGTAACATGTAAGCGGTATGTTGGTTACAGATCGCCGTGCTTTGAGTCTTATTTAGGAAAAAGGTACGTATAGCATCAATAATAATAATAATAATACTAATAATAATAATAATAATAATAATAATAATAATAATAATAATAATAATAATAATAATAATAATAAGAACAATCATAATCTTAATCATAATAATTGATTATTATTTTAAAAATGTGTATTATTATTATTATTATTATTATTATTATTATTATTATTATTATTATTATTATTATTATTATTTAATAATAATAATAATAATAATAATGATAATAATAATAATGCGAATAATAAATTAGTAGTACTAGTAGTAGTAGTAGTATTGTTGTTGTTGTTGTTGTCTTTATCTGATCAGGGTAATGCTGAATTCAACGGGAGAAATTCGAATCTTGATGTACCGTAGTTCTTGGGGATTACTGAAATATCTGATTGACGGATTTCTTGATGATTTTTGCCCTTTAGCATTTAGTTAAGTTACATTAAGAATAGGAATGTGGTTCGATTCGGACTCTCAACTACTGTTTATTGGAATTCCCATAGTCGTGGGATGCCCCCTCACCCCCTTCACCCCACTCCTCTCTCTCTCTCTTTCTCCCTCACTCTGTTTGTACGTACGCTAATACGAATGCGTGAACATGTGTTTCCAGTAGATTTAGTTCTCTTTCTCTTTTCCTCTTTTTTGAATGAATGGACTAAACATAAAGAACGAAGCCTCCTTATTCAGCGCTTTCAGTTTGAAACTATCATTCATGTTTTGCCTTTAGACTGAGTTGACTTCTTTCAACTCCGTAACTGAAACGTTATCACCTCACCTCAAATTTCGACGGCTCTGGTTTGTTTGTTATATATCGAATTCAGGTTACGTTCTCCCCTATCAAAAGTTTAGTGTTTGGGCTCGTGTCTTCTCACAATACAGTCACTTTATCAACATCTTTTGTAACGTCCTCAATGAAAAGTTTTCTCTTTTTAACTGTATTTCTAACAGCAAAGTTTTAGAAAGGGAATTTTTTCTACCACTTCTTCAGTTGTTGTTGTTGTTATTGTTGTTGTTGTTATTATTATTGTTGTTGTTGTTGTTGTTGTTCTTCTTCTTCTTCTTCTTCTTCTTCTTCTTCTTCTCCTCATTTTTCCTTCTTCTTCTCCTCCTCATTCTCCTCCTCCTCCTTCTTCTTCTCCTTCTTCTTTTTTCTTTCTTTCTTTCTTTCTTGTTTTCTCTTCCACTTGTTTTCTTTTTCTTCTTCTTCTTCTTCTTCTTCTTATTATTATTATTATTATTATTATTATTATTATTATTATTATTATTATTATTATTATTATTATTATTATTATTATTATTTTTTGTTTCATCTTCTTCTTGTTTCTTGTTGTTGTTGTCGTTTTTCTTCTCCTCCTGCTTCTTCTTCTTCTTCTTCTTCTTCTTCTTCTTCTTCTTCTTCTTCTTTCTCCTCCTCCTCCTCCTCCTCCTCCTCCTTCTTCTTCTTAAAGGGTAGACTATTACCGTTTAACTACCATATTTTATGTATGAAGTTTAGTTCTTTTATTTTTTAAATGTGGTCATTTAATACAATAATTGTAGATGTTTAATCATACGCAGAAAAACACGCACACACATTTATACAAACAAGTAAGAAACAAATGTTAGATTTCAGAGGCATTTTTTGTTGCTTAATGGATTTTTTGCGCGAAGACATACCCAACGATTCGGAGACGTTTTAGTTCTCCACATATACATTTCTTTTTATCTGATTTCAGTTCATATCTTTGCTGACCCGGTGTAAAACGAAATTTCGACAGTCCGACGTAATAAAAAGTTTGTAGAATTCAATTAGCCATGAAAAACATGGACTGGTTTTATTATGTTTGTGTTGACCTTTTAAATTCAATAGTCCCAGAAGCAACAGTAAAGTCTTTAAAATGCTAAGCAAGTAACAGAATTAGCCACTTGGGTCATCAAGCTTAGAGAAATGAAGAAGGTTCAAACCATTATAGATAACCAAAGGGAGACGCGTCACAGGTATAGGCGCTCGCGTGTCCTGATACAAGCGCCTGTGGTTCAAACATGCACTGGCCTGGCACAGCGATGACCATATTCGAATCCCGTTGGTAGGCAAGATAAAAGAGGCAGTTTTTCCACTGCTCATCTTTGCAGTATAACCGGCACGCTTGAGCAGGTCCGAAGGCCATGGTGTTGTCTATAGTCTTCATCGGGTTACATGGTCACACCCTTATTTTATTAATTAGAAACTAAGTTCTATTTTTAGCAGGTTTTCCATAATCTTTGATGTTCATTCCCAATTTCTTTATGTTTAAAGCAAGAAATGTAAAAAAAATAAAAATAAAAATTACAAACAAACAAGCTCTTTCTCAATCGATCACATCGACACCACTCTTCTGAAATTTTCCTGTAGAGGTTGTTTCCTGTAGAGAGACCAGTTTCTTTCTCAGAATTGTGATGGCGAAAGGCAAGGTTGAGGTCGGCCAAAACTCTCATTCATTCTTCGGCTAGTGAAGGGGGTAGTTTTTAAAAAAGCAGTGTTTTTTTTGGGGGGGGGGTTTGGTTTTGGGCTTGACTTTAAATGCCCCTTTCCCACCCTCCACCCAATCCTTACTTCACACCCACCTAGCCCCATCCAATAAAAATCCGGTTACGTAGAAGAGCATTGCCAATAATAACAACGATAAACACAGCATTTGCCTAGTGCAGGGGAACGAGATCGGTAATTAGGAACAGCGCTAAACACAACATTGAATGGGCAGATGAAGATCATCGGTAAATGGGAACTGCGGTAAACTCAACATTGCATGGGCAGATGAAGACCATCGGCCAAAGGGAACAGCGGTAAAAACAACATTCTATGGGCAGATGAAGACCACCGGTCAACGAGAACGGCGGTAAACACAACATTGCACGGGCAGCGGAAGACCCTCAACTAATAGGAGCAGCGGGATTCACATACTTTGCACCGTAATACTACCAAGGTTAGTTCGTTAACTCGTGCAACCCAGAAACAAGGCAGGCCCCGAGCCCTAACAGTGGTCTTGGGTGTCCAAAGTCAACAGAGAGGTGACAGGTCAGGTAACATGGTACACTCCCCTTAATCCAAGTCAGTTAAGGAACAATCTCTTTTCTTCACCCATCATCCCACTCATGATTAATTACTCACACAGTAAAGTAGAAAGAGTTATGAGGCTTTGATAATTTAAGAGGAAATAAAGTCACTCGCTAGGTGGCGCTACGTATGGGTGGCGCCGTGATGCATTATGGGATATTTTCTTTGGCTGTCAGGGAAATTAATCAGTGCGCTGAAATTGGCCCACCGGGTATCAGAGGTCTCAGAGCTCTCTTTATCCAGGACACCGTCCAGTAGTGCAAAAACAATGTTAACGTATTAACACATTTGGAAATAGGCTGCAAAGAAAAAAATGTAAGTAAATAGTAAATAAAATTTCATAATGATCATAATGATGATAATAATAATAATCATCATCATCATCATTATCATCATCATCATCATCATCATCATCATCTTCATAATAATAACCAAGATTTAAAAGTAAACCGATTTAAAATTTATTTTAAAAATGTAGTGATGTTAACCCAGACATTTGCTGAACTTTGTAATTACATCTCTTAGCTGACATGAAATCGATCGATTAAGCCATATCTGATGAATATAATGTTTGAAAAAGGTTCGATCACAAATGAGTTATTCAAATTTGCTTGCGTTTGCCAAATTTAAAAGGATTCACAAAACGGTGGCACAAACTAGTAACAGGTTCTGTATCAATAACACACACACACACACACACACACACACACACCCACACGCACCTACACACAGACTCACACACTCACACGTATACATTACATACATCAATTCGCGCGCGCACACACACACATACACACACACACTCTTTCTCTCACATTCTCACACATACACACACGTATATATACACACATAAACGTATTCCCACACACGCACACACACACACACACACACACACACACACACACACACGTACAGAGCTAGAACTTTGCATTCTCTTTCAAGACTAATATCTTATTTAACTAGTGAAATGGGAATCAACGGGACGATCGTTCTATAGGGCTGCTTGTTTGATGTACTATCCTATCCTGTCCCGCAACTCGAAGGTTATAGGGGCACCACAGATGATCGTTTAACCAGGATACTCCATCTTTCTCTGTCCTCAGCAACCCTCATGGCTTCGCTCAGTGTCAAGCCAGTCCATTCTCGAATGTTGTCCTTCCACCTCTTTTTCGGTCTCCTTCTTCTATCTCCTTGCACCGTGCCTTGCAGGATTGTCTTTACAAGGCCTGATGCTCTGGCGACGTGGTCATACTATCGGAGTTTCGTCACCACTGTGAGCATGTCATCGTATTATCCAAGGGCTTGTGTGATGGTCTCTCGGACTTCATCGTTGGTGATGTGTTGGGTGTAGGAAATGCCCAGAAATCTTCTGTAGCACTTCATCTCCATGCTTTGTTGTAGATCTGCTGTGAGTGTCCATGTTTCGCAAGCGTATTGGAAGATGGAGATGACAATGGAGCGCAGTAGCCTTATCATGGAATGTAGAATGTAGTCCTGTCTTTCCAAATTGGCTTCAACCTCGCCAGGGCAGCAGTTGTTTGTGCGATCCTGGAAAGGACTTCCTGTCGGGACCTATTGTCTAAAACAATGGCTCCTAAATATTTGAAGCTATGCGCGTGTTGGGGGATTAGCCTTGGACTTTGAAGTCCGTGTTGATGCCATTGGTGATGTTGATCATCATGTTGGTCTTATCATCACTTATTTCCATTCCAGTTGTTCAAGTTCTTCTTCCTCTCCAACCAATCCATCAATATCATTCGCAAAGCGGAGGTTGGAGATTGCTCTACCCCATATGCTGACGGTGCCTTCGTTATCTTTAAGGGCTTCCTTGATTCCGTTTGATGTATTAGTTTCAGGCATTTCATCGGTGACTTCAGAATACTAAAAGCAGGGTTACGATTGAGACGTTCACGATCATAACAAACATTGCGTTTAGAGACGCAAAAAGAGCAAAGATAGCGGGGTTTTTTTTTTACCTTGGATTTGGTTATATGCTGTTGCGAGAAAAACCTTCTTTCAATAGGTTTGTTTCCGTCCGTTGATATTGTTGTAGCAATAGTGATAACTTTTGTTTTACGAATGACCGAAGATTCCAGATCTATCTAGCAACAGGTGATCACATTTCCGAAGTCTGTGGAACATTCTATGTCGTGAGACAATGCGCAATTCCGGTGGCGTGTTTTATTTTGATTGGTCGTTCAACGTTGATTGCGTAATTCTGGATTTTTTTAAATATAGTTTTCGACCTTATTGATAGACTATAATATAAGAAGCTCCTTCTGCGTGCCTGGAGGGTGTATTTTAGGAAAGAGATTGTGAATGCAGTTGTTGATGCTGTTTGAGTCTTTTGCTGAATACAGTTGGAAATTTCATAACTGCCACTCCTGCCTTGTTACTGAGTGAACGGGCTGCGTGGATAATGAATTTGAACTACACAAGATTCAAGCATCGAGGCTAAATCGACCTTTGCTGTGCAATAAGCTGATACAAGATATAAACAGCTTTTGCTTTCAATCTGGTGTCCATTCCATGCCCCAAATCTTGCCCTGTGTGGTTCCGTCCACCCCTCTACTCCAAACACGATGCCATGACAAGTGAGCACAACTCACCCTATGGCTTGCTCGCACGACTGTTGCAACAATGCCACCAACGTTCACCAACATCTAGTAACATGTTCTGTATCCATATCTCTCTGTTTTCATTTCATCTTGCCCTTTAGGGCGACCCAGCTCTCTATTTTTCATTCAATTCCAACAGACCAGAAAGAAAATGCAAGTGCAGACGGAAATTTATATAAAAGTCTGAGTGAAGACTATTAGCGGTTGTTCAATGGAATCGAACGGGTTGTAATTACGTCCGTTTACTTTCTACGTAAATGGAGAGCGAACACTGCATATTTATGAGGCCTAGACATGCAAATAAACCGTTTAGATCTTACTCATGAGTTGGTTTTGGGATTTGATTTGATTTAGCGTGACTTCAATCCATTGTTGCTACTTTGCAAGGTGTTACAAAAGAAAGTGTATATTTTCACTTCTTTATTTTTTTTTCTTTCTTTCCTTCTCCTTGTCCTGCTCCTGCTCTTGTTCTTCTGGTTCTTTTTCCTACTCCTCCTCCGTTTTCTTCTTTGAGAAATTGCTTGTACAATTAAATTGTAGACACACAAAATGTCATGGCTACGCAGTTCAATACACTTTAGAATAGTTATCAAAATACACATTTGACAATTGTTAACGTTATTTTAAAAAATATATATTTTTTATTTTTCCTAAATAATATTTGTTTCTCACGCGTGCGAAATTTGAGTGGCTTTCTCAGAGGAAATCACGGCAGCCGCAGAGGAGCGGCCACCCAGGGTGACGGATATTAAGACTCAACCACCCTTAAAATAATCCTAATCTTTGACTTCGTTCCAACCATTATGCACCTAAACAACCAGCAGACTGAAAGCAACAGTACCATGGCCAGTGCCAACTGATGGTAGACTTTAAAAACCATGTATGAAATTCGTAGTTGCCAATCCCTCACACGGCTAATCACTGCAACTAATCCTTAACAACAACACTAGACTAAACAACATAAATATGTTCGCACAACAACAACACACAGGACATGTAAAAATAAACCAAATGGCAAGCCATTCAAATGTGTTTCCAGACACTCACCACACACATTAGCCGAGAAATGACCATTATCAAAAAGGTGAATGTTCTTCGCCGTGTTGTGATTCGGCTTTCTCCTAACGAAACAAAGACAACATGCAATGATAGACCACTATCTGAACTTACTGCAAGCAAAACATGATCCAAATCGGCTGAGTCCTATTTGAGATATAGTGTATAACGTGTTTAGAAAATGGTGAAGCACAATGACCTTGACCTTGGAGAAAGTACACATAAGTAATACTGCACAGTACCCGCAAAGTAAAACCATGTATTTCGGTTGTCATTACTGTGATTTGGCAAAAATTGTTCTTTGAACAAAAACGTAAAAAAGTGAAGGTTAAACCATGATTTGAATTACCTCCATGTCTACCAAAATTAAAACAAAATCGCCTCAGCCGTTATTAAGATATTGAACAAAACGTGTTTAGCAAAAAAAATTATTCCAATGACCTTGATCTTTGCGTTAGAGCAAAAATGATGGCATGCGATGCAGGCCGCTAGTCTACGTAATGTTCCAATGCAGTTTGGGCAATATCCGTTCAGTGGTTTTTGAGATGCGGTTTCCAACGGCAAACTGACAGATGGACGGACAGACCAACATTGGGCTCTTTCTGATTCCCCACGACTATTTTAAAGTATTTCCAGATAAGTCTGGAAATACGAAGAAGAAGCAGGTAAATAAATATCGTCATAATTATGAGCTGGATGAACGAATATTGAGGTTTAAAGTCTGCACACACCATTGGCGATATGGCAGACTGGAATAACCATTCCTGGGAAAAAGGTGAAGGGACCTAAATCAACACTGAACCACCAGAGCAATCATACTGTTAAAATGGAAATTCGAAATTTTTTTACTTGTTTTTTATTTTATTTGGCCCACCACAGGATTCGAAGCTTGGTCATCGAGCCAGGTGAATGCTCTACCACTTGAGCTACGGCGATGGGGCATGAATAGGATAAAACGTAAACAGTGTATACGTTTGCCATGATTCGTGGTCGGCTGGTCACAAACAGGACATGAACTAAAATAAAAAGCATATTCATAAAACTAATTATTGGAGGGCCGACATTGAGTTTTATTTTCAGTAGATCTAACTGAAACATTTTAAAACCCATTACCAAAACGTAACAGCAACTTTAATTTTTAAAGTCTTAAATAGCAATAGCGGTTTGAAGGACAAACAATACAAAGTTTTGGTTTGGCATACATAAAAATGGGGTGTCGGATAGTGCAGTGGTTGGAGCACTCGCTACTGTGTCGAAAGTGAAGCACCGTCCGGTGCGGTTAGCACTTGGATGGGTGACCGCTAAGGTGTGAAGCGACAAACAACAACGCCCCCAGTTGACTCAACTGTGATTGAGTACCTACTCTCTTGAGGGTGGGGAAGGTAAAGCAGCGAGGGAGAGAGTTGGGCATCACCCTCATTACGCTGGCCCAAGATAAGTGTGATCTCCAACATCACGCTCCCCTACGGCCACAAGGCTATGGGACTACCTTTACCTTTTACCTTTATACATAAAAATAAAACATTCTAAAGTGAAATCAACTAATAGACAAATCTTAAGTAGTCCTAACTTTTAAAGTGCAGACGAAAGGATTTCCTTTTGGCACACCTGAATGAAACATTTTAAAATATAAAAGCAATTAATATAACACTTAACAGCTACTAGTACTTTTTAAAATTATAACTAAATAGCCCTAACTTTGAAGTGCAGTTAAAAGAGTTTTCGTTTTGGCATACGTACCTACATGAAACATGTTAAGGCTATCCCGGCGCATTGGGATGCATTTTATACAGTTACGCATGACGTGTTGCTACCCGCTCTGTCACGTTATCGGGTCGTTCATCACGGGTGGGTGGACGGGTACACCTCATGCGTGAAATGACCACCTCACACACCTATCACGACAGTCAAATCTCTTTCCTTTTTTTTATTTTTCCCCTTTTTCTTGTCCTTCTTGTTCTTCTTCTTGTTCTTGTTCTTCTTGTTCTTCTTCTTCTTCTTCTTCCACTTTTGGGTGGTAAATAAGATGAAGAAGGAAGAAGAGGATGGAAGAAGGAAGGAAGAGAGAGAAAGAGAGAAAGAGAGAGAGCGAGCGAGCGAGCGAGAGAGAGAGAGAGAGAGAGAGAGAGAGAGAGAGAGAGAGAGAGAGAGAGAGAGAGAGAGAGAGAGAGAGAGAGCGCGCACATCTATAAATACAAGGGAAAAAAACTGTCGTTTGTTTGATTTTGTTTTCTTTCTTTTAATGACTCTATAGATGGTAGATAAGAGTAGGAAGAAGAAGAAGAAGAAGAAGAAGAAGAAGAAGAAGAAGAAGAAGAAGAAGAAGAAGAAACAGTTAGGAGGCAGAGTGTAGAGGCGGGGGTGAGGGAATGGAGGTAGCGCTGTCTTGCTTTTAGGTCACTTGACCTTTATTCGTCTTAATTCTTGATGCTATTGTCTTGAGCGCCTCGTTAACATTAAAATAAAGTGTGAGAAGAGAACAACTGGTGTTATATTATATTCGTATTGTAATGTATTTGACGCAGTCATCATTCCACAGGAGCAAGGAGCAGCCTCACACATGGAGGAAGAACAGGTTTCATAAGAGGTAAATGTAGTGGAGAAAGGAGAAAGGTACGTCACCACACCCGCTATACCACACCCGCTAAACCACACTGTGGCCCAATAACACCTGGCCTAATAACATCTCGCTAAAATTATGTCTTGCCTAAATACACTCACGGTCATCAAGTTTCACCCAAATTTCGACAAATATTAAAATTAACGGGACAATCTTTATTCCATAGTAATGTAGTAGTAGTAGTAATAGTAGTAGTAGTAGTAGTAGTAGTAGTAGTAGTAGTAGTAGTAGTAGTAGTAGTAGTAGTAATAATAATAATAATAATAATAATAATAATAATAATAATAATAATAATAATAATAATAATAATAACAACAAGTATGATAGCATTCAAAAGTGCAAAGTTCATTTTAGGCGATATGTTATTTGGCAAAGTGAGGTGTAACCCACTACACTGTTGACGAAAATGGTGGTATTGCATAATATAAATTTTGGAATGCATGTAGATATTCCTCAGGGTAATATAATATATATGCAAATACCATATTATATAATATATAGTAGGCCCATATAGCTTTTAATACATGGCAGATTGGAGCAGCTCAGGTGTCCCTGGCATTACAGTAGGCCAGATTTGCAATAAGTTTTTATCTTAGCGACGTAGATTCAATGCTTTTCTTCCGATTGAGCCAGGTCGGATTTCCAGCATTTTGGCAAGAATTATTTTTCCTCACATGAATCAACTTTCAGTGACATGACTCTAATCATATTGTGTGCTTCGACGTGTCACACTGCCACGGTGTCCGAAATGCAATCTATTTCAGAAGTCAAGGGTTGATCCTTGTTATGATGACATTGGTTCATAAGTAAAATATTGGGAGTCACAATGTCAGTCTATCAATTAAAGATGGTCAATTTTTATTTGCATTTAAATTCTAATACAAAACGTTTTAAAATGGAATACATGCACAAGTTACAACAAGAAGTTATTTGCTTCTTATGATATCTGCGCTGTTCTGTAATGGCACCTGGCTGGTCTATGTTAAAAATTTAGTTCGTATATTAAAGTATAGTAACGTAACAACCAACTCTGCATTGTGTCAAAACAGTGATACAATAGTTGATACATGCCAAAATTAATATCTTTTTACTTAACCGCAGTAGGTTTATATAAATTATTACTAAGTCTGCGTGTATGGTTAGAAGCTGACAGTTTACAGATTTATAATGTCATCCATCAAACTATCACATTTAAGCTTAAATGTTTTACTGCAGAAAGACAAAGGTATTTCACACGTTCAATGAACACGAACGCAGCCGTCAGAAATGTGCTACAAGGCACCTATACTGTTTCCATTATTGTTTTATATCGACAGTTGGGTATAGGATTTCGGCATGAAACGTGTTAATTAAAACAGGCGCGAAGAACACAACGCGCACGGAACTGTTTGATGTGTCACAGTCAGTGGCTTTGTTTGGATTGGCGAGCCTGCATGGATATTATGTAACCTCTGTCCCTGTGCACCCTGTTTTGACTGGGTGTCGCGCTGTTCCGCCGCGTTAACGCGTTACTATTGTTAAAGGACATTGTTATCATTATTTTGAGGGCTTTGGATCACAGTACTGCATGCTTTGATAGGGCAGCCATGTTGGTTTTAAGGGAAAATAACTCTGTCGCAAATTGCAACGCCATATTGAATAACAAAATCACCGAGTTTGACGCTGAGCTGACTCCATTCTTCGGGCACAAGAGAGAATTTTTGTTGACATTGACTCTAATGTGTCACAATGAAAACGGTAACAGCAGACAGTTTCACTGCGATTGTTCAGCCTCGTTGACCCTCGTAAATGAAATCGTCCCGTCAGTCAGCCAACTATTAACCTTTTCTTTTTGGGTGGGTGGGTGGGTGGGTGGAAGGTGGATGGGAATTGTGGAAGTTTTAGTTTTTAAATGTGTTTTGTTTTAGCTTTTACGTATAACTCGCACTCCTGTGAAACTTGGCTAATGTTTTAAATTATTATTTAAAATCCCACAAACACACACCTACACACCCGCCACCCTCCTTACATTATAGAACTGCCGCATGGAACAGGGTGGCCAACTTACTGCACTAAAGTCAACAAAACAATGCTAAGTGCACCACATCTCCCACGTCTTCAGTTACAATGATGCATTTCCTTTTATAATGTTGTAGCCTAAACCAATATTGTAAACTGAGTATAATTACTGGTAATATGTGCCAGGTCATTCTGCTCAATGCGCTGTGCGGATACAAACTTGAACAGCGGAGGGCGCGCTGGCTCGGTGGTAAAAGTGACGACAAAAACAATTGAAGCTTTGAATGCTATAAGAGGCAACATTGCGGGCAGGGATTCAAAATGTAGCTTAAATGTTGATGGCCTGCTATGCCGAACAAATAACGTGACGTGGAAGCAGAGGGTAAGCGTCCCCTTACTTCTTAAGACCAAAGTATAAACCGAAGTTTAGGCTGTGCGCGCACGCATTCCGCAGCACGGATTTTAAAGATCCTGACGCTCATGTCCTAGGCTGGGTGTGCCAGTTAGAAACAAATACGTCCAGTGAGCACTAGGTTCCTTCTTCAACATTCCCGGTCGCCCAGGAATCATTGGGCTCAGTTGTCTTGGGGCGTTAGCCGATGCCCCTAAAGGCTGCGAGTTGGCGGCCCGGACGGCGTCATTTAAATCTTGTATCTTGAGTCTTTGGGGAGCTTTTGAGGTGAAAAAATCACTGCATGTTGTTGATGATGATGATGATGATGATGATGATGATGATGATGATGATGATGATGATGATGATGATGATGATGATGATGATGATGATGATGATGATAGTAACTAAACCCGCACCGGTATGGCATCACCAAATGTAAATCATCGCCGCGTGAACTTCATTTTTATCAAGTTCTGCGCATGGCTGGGAAAAAAAAGGGGACGACGAATTGCGATACGTAAGGCATCGAAGAAGGCCCAGTTATCGTTAAATTTTCCGAGTATAATAAACAAGAATGCAAAGTGCAAAGTAGGCCTTTAAGACGTTCCAGAGCATTTTGACAAGCATAAGAAACGAAACCTAGCCAATAATTTCCGATTTTTTGTGCATAGACCCAGTACCTACCGCTTGTATACATTCAATGCGCCGTTATTTTGAAGTGTTCCCAAGTGAATTACATTCGTTTACAATCGGGTGCAAAGAAATTTGTGAATACAGTTGTACTATGTGGAGAGTGTTGACCAAGTCGGCAATAACCCTATTACTATAATGATGATGATGATGATGATGATGATGATGATGATGATGATGATGATGATGATGATGATGATGATGATGATGATGATACTACTACTACTACTACTACTACTACTCTACTACTACTACTACTACTACTACTAATGATGATGATGATGATGATGATGATGATGATGATGATGATGATGATGATGATGATGATGATGATGGTTCTTCTTCTTCTTCTTCTTCTTCTTCTTCTTATTATTATTATTATTATTATTATTATTATTATTATTATTATTATTATTATTATTATTATTATTTTATTTTCTTAAGCGCATAATTAAACAAAAGTCTGCTCAGGCTGCATCGAAACAGGCACGCGCACAGTACAATAGAATAAAATCAATTAACAAACAATCGCAACCGGAATTTCACTGAATCCACTCTTAGCTTGACCCTGTTAGAATATTGCGTATTACCGAATACGATGACGACATAATTATGAGCTCACAAAGTTCCCGCATGCGCGGAACCATCGGCGATGATTTACATTTGGCAATACCACACCGGCGAAGATTCGCATACAAACCTAAAAAAAAAATTCAATAAAATAAAGTACAGAATTTAGACTATTTGGCTCTTGGAGTTCCTGTACACACTTAAACAAAGCGAGTGTATGAAACAGCGGGAGGTATGCCTTTAGACGATTGGAGAAAATTATCGTGCGCTAAGTATGTTATAAGAACAACTGCAGTAGATAATAGTACGCATGAGAAACTATATTTAAGATCAGATATATCTTATCCTAAACATTCAAAGAAAAAATTGTTTTCAATCGATAGCAACTTATGACATAATTCCGAAACATATTGAAAAAATATAGATCTTGTATGTAATAAGAACATAGTGTCGCCTGTCACCTTGAA
>CM072516.1:64218981-64493981 GCA_036898135.1 Oncomelania hupensis
AGAACGGAGAAAAAAGAGACAAACAAGTCAATAACAATTCACACCTTACATCATGAAAGAGAAAGAAAGAAAGAAAGAAAGAAAGAAAGAAAGAAAGAAAGAAAGAAAGAAAAAAGGAAAGAAAGAAAGAAAAGAAAAGAAAGAAAAGGAAACAAAGGAAAAAAATACAAGGAAATATGATTGGGGATCCAAAGGACAAAAGAGGAAACAGTCAACACAAAACCAACAAACAATAGAACTGTTATAACCAATATATAATCACAAAGAGTTTAAAAATAATAATAAAAAAAGACATTCTGCTACTGTTTTCTTTTTAAATTTTATTCGGAACAAATCCAAAAAACAAATGCAACAAATATAATTAGTACTGTCAGAACCCCAATGAATTAGCATTCTCTCAGTTTCCCCACACACTGTGGGTTTCCAAAACACTATTTTCAAAAGAACACAACATTTCCAACACAATGTAAGTGGATTTCCAACAAGTAAAACAAAACCACATGGATTTCCACCTCTTTATTGTGTTAAACACACAGATTCCAACGCAGTGTATACATTAAATAGATTTGTATATAAATGTACACAGGAATTTGTCACAACTAATTGTTTAAATAACACATTTCCAACACATCGGCGACGAAAAACTTTTCCAACACATATATGGCAAAGCAATCACACACATTATTGCCTTCGTGTTGGACAAAACAGTGCAATGCGGAGTTGTACAGATACATGTAAATTAATTCTAACATGTTTATACACAGTGCTGCTTGTTAATCTGTGGAACATTCACAAATAATATATATAGGAAGTATTCACTAATAAACAATTTCGCATCCAATTTTACAAATCAACACTATAATAATACGGTCTTTAATTTCAGATTTAATACATTTTAGAGGGTGTAGTTTTATTTATAATTTATTTCATAGCAGTAGCCTAGTAGAAAAAGAAGTAGTAGTAGTAGCAGTAGGAGTAGTAGTAGTAGGAGTAGTAGCAGTAGGAGTAGGAGTAGTAGTAGTAGTAGTAGTAGTAGTAGTAGTAGTAGTAGTAGTAGTAGTAGTAGTTAACACACTTGTTTCGCTTGCATGAAAAAGGCGAGTAAGCTCACTATAGATGCCTTTTGTGCATGGTCGTTATGGACAGGTTGGAATAAATTTAGCATATGACTTATGAGTAAGGTTACTGCACGTTTTAGCCAATGAATCAATAGTCTAAATAAATACGCATCGCACAAAGCTGAAGCGAGTACTGTTGTTTACTGTAAGAAATAAACAAAAGTAAAAGCATTTTAATGGACTGAAGCCGTGACATTGCCTTAGCATAACAATACATCGTGAGCAGACTTTTATTATTATTATTATTATTATTATTATTATTATTATTATTATTATTATTATTATTATTATTACTATCATCAGCAACAGCAGCATCATTAGCATCATTATTACTATTATTGCAGACGAATAGACTTAAATAAATGTAAAATACCTGATTCCAAAGATATGACTTAACATTAAAAAAAACCAAAAACAACAACGAGCGAGTGAGTGGTATTCTCACTTTTGTCAAAGTTGTGTCCAGAGAGAGAGAGAGAGAGAGAGAGAGAGAGAGAGAGAGAGAGAGACAGAGAGAGACAGAGAGAGAGAGACAGAGACAGAGACAGAGAGACAGAGACAGAGAAAGAGAAACAGAGACAGAGAAACAGAGCAGGCAACAATGTGCCAAGCAATTCAATCACGATTTGTATATACACATACAGCTATGTAAATGATAAGCATCAACACTGGGAAATGGATGTTTACGGTCACAAGATCGATTCAGCACGGGTAAAACTCAGTATCCCCTCCTAGGTATAGCAGCGGGGTAATAACTGTGCCTTACATAATCGAAATTGTTCAATCTCATTTATACAGAATTTCTAAGTTTTGCTAGGACTCGCGTCCAATCTTTTAGACCAATATAGACTCAGATGTTTTGTATTAAGAGTCTTTCACTATACTGCAATAAATGCCCTCCCCCCCCCATACCCCAAACAAAATTTTTTTTTTTAAAGTTCATGAGATTTTCTCCCCACACTATGCAATTGTAATTGTTCATCATTAAAACGGTTTAAATATTGCTATGAAACAAGTCCCGTTCAGAGTGTTGAGCAGCTCTTTGAGCTAGTAAAGCGTTATTTACAAAGAAACAATTCAGTTACATTCCGCCACTTTAGAAATACATTGCTGGCATTGGTCGCAAGAATCAATTTTTAAAAAGTATCCATAAACAAAATAATATCTTGGTTTAGTCACCTCAACAAATTATCATTACCCAAAAAAAAAAAAAAAAAAAAAAAAGCAACTAAATAGAGAAAATAATTATGAAAATTGGTGCTACTGGTGGTGGTGATGATATGATGATGGTGGTGGTCATAATGATGATGAAGATGATGATGATACTAATGAAGATGGTGATGAAGATGGTGATGATGATGATGATAATGATGATGGTGATGATGATGATGATGATGATGATGATGATGATGATGATGATGATGATGATGATGATGATGATGATGATGATGATGATGATGATGATGATGATGATGAAATACAAATGCTCACGTTTCATCAGAGCACGGTTTGACCACTTTATGACCGTTGGCATCAGAAACGTTCAGTGCGACACATTTGCACACAGCCAGAGTGTGTTCAACGTTTCCGTACTGTCGTGGCATTTTTCAAACAATGCATACACAACAAAGAAACAAGTTTGAACACCGTGCAATCCAGGACCTATAATTACAGTGTAAAGATGCGGATGAGCAGAAATCAAAGCTGAACCACTCTTGCAGATGCTAAAGTTTCTCCACCAAAAGTCTCCATTTTTAGTATGAATGTATTAATCGCTTCAACGATATATAGCGCACATCTGCCAATCTTGTTATATGGAGAGGGGAAGGAGGGGTTGGGCAGATTTGTTCTCAAATGTCTCGATTTTTATCAACCATTTATTTAAATACAGAAACATAAAAATATGTTATTGTTGTTTTGTTTTTTTTAAAGTCTGGGTTGAGTTGTTTTTTCACCGATGGGTGTTCCGAAAGTCAAGTCTCGAGACATGTCTGCATGACGATGCCTACCTAGACTGAGACAACGGAAAGTCTGGCAATGAGTATAAACCTGAGTCAAAACCATCACTTCCAACGCCTTTTGAACTGGGTCAACTATAGGACAATTGTTTATGACCATGCCATGCCTCAGACCGCAGCCGTCTTCGTGTATAATAATTGTCACGGCATAGCCTTCGCTAGGTTGTTTTTTTTTCTCCTCACATAGAACTATGATGTTCAACAAACGAGTTCTAGCTGTTCATGATTTTGTTGGTTAGGGCCGTCAGCTGTAGCTGTAACCCCTGGGCAGGGTGTGCGGCAGAGGGTAGAGCGGCGGCCGCCCCGAGGCAGCGTACATGTTGATGTAGGGGCGCATGAGGTGCAGAGGCTGAGCATGGGAGGCGGGAGTAAATGCGGATTTGAACCCCGACCCTCCCAGACTGAGATGGTGCAGGTAAGGGCTGTACAGAGACAAAGGTAAAGCAGGAGAGGCGGGGGACGCGGGCGTGTGGCTATTGGAGGTGAGCGACACAGGGGGGTGGGCGGGTGGTGGAGGGCGGTGGCCAAAACTGGCCAGAAAGGAGTGGGCCAAGGCGTGGCCATGAGGGACGAGCGCTGTTGAGTCTGAGCGCTACCCTTGAGGTTGACCAGTTCGTTGAGGCATTTCTCCACGCTGCCCTGACACCTGTCCAGCCGCTCCTGCAGACTGTGGCGGTTCTCGTCAGGGTAGAGTCGTACCAGCAAGTCCAGAGGATCGGTCTCTCGTTCTTTCTCCCTGTCTCTGCTCTCACCGCTGTCAGAGCGCCGTCTCTTCAGGGACAAGTCAGAGGCGCCGCCGTCAGACGACCGTCCCGTGTCATGCTGATGGTCAGAGTCAGTACCCTGAGCGGGGCTGGCAGGAGACGAGGGCCAGGACGAGTGGGCGGGAGGTTTGGGCGAGGTGGTAGAGGAGGGACGAGCGGACGGGGAGGGTGTAGTGTGCCTGGAGCTGTTCCGTGGTCTGTCCTCATCTTCAGGCTGATTTCTGACCCGACCAATAGAGTCGGATGTTCGGAGACTGAGGTCGTAGCCATGGTGAGGATGGTTGTTGACGGAGTAGGCATAAGGCAGATGATGATCAGGAAGTGGATGGGTGTGTGGAGAAGTGCTGCCGGTGTTTCTTGGAAACTCGTTATCGCCATTGTCCACATCTAGACGCGCTCGTTTGGCGGCTGTAACAAACACAGAGAACCTTTTTGTCAGTGTAACATATTTCACTATGACCACACAGTGTAGACAACACATTCCTACCTACACTAGATAATACTATACATTACAACGTAAACCGTAGTCTTAATGCCCCCAATACCGGCGATTCCCCATCGAAATATATTACAATCACCTACACCTTAGAAATAATATAAAGCAATGCGAGATCCCCCAACCTATCAAAATCCATCCTTTCCCACTTGGGCTTTTAGTGTGTGAGGGGGAATGGAAATAAAAGAGGAAAAGGAACAAAAGCACATGTGTGTGTATGTGTGCGTGTGTGTGCGCGAGTGTGTGTGCGTCCGCAAGTGCGTGTGTGCGCGAAAACACAACGGCGTAGATGGGGTAAGGAGAGGAGGCGGAGGGCAGAAGCACTCTCTTGAATGATGAAAATGAATATATCCTTTCTGTCCTTTCTTCATGTTAGACTACATTTTCCAAACACAAGCCAAGCCAAAGAAAGCAAACGATAACAATAATTATAAAAACGACAATCCATTCTTGGGGATAACGGAAGTAGCGGAAGAACCTTGGGCCATACAAACAGGCAAGTATGACAAAGCGCCAAGCGTTTGTTAGCCTTTGTTTTGCTGGATTTGCACCTTGTTTATCAGCCAGCCAGCTAGCTCCACACCCGAACAAAGCCGGGTAGTTACAAAATAGTAAAAGGGGTGGGGGGAGACGTCCTAGCACATCCGGTACCATACGCCTCGTGTCTACGCAGGGATTAGGGTTGGGATGGAGAGGGATTAGAGCCCGCGGAGTAGGGGAGAGGCGAAACTATCCGAACAGAGGCGAGAACATTCTGTGCAGAAAGGTACGACCCTAGCGCGCCGGGACTTCTCCTAGCTTCGTCTCCGATTACTATGCCGTGTTTCGCCACTTGCACACAAAATGGTACACTGAGGCCTTTCAGCCAATTGTTGTTGTTCGACATCTACTGTACAAAGTTACCTTAAACAGAGATTAAGCTATTGTCCGCAGCAAGAAGGCCGTTAAATGCTTCCGTGAACACCCGCTTATAGTTCTGTAGCTGCACAGTCGCTTTAGACTGCTTAAGTCCTGATTATTGTAGTAGGCCTAGTATTTAGCCTTCGTCATTGCCAATTTTAAGACGCCTTGATTATTTTACTGTTTAGCTTTCAATCCTTAATCGTTATGAATTTTGTCATCGCTGCAAGTTAAAATCAGAAGTTTGGTAAACACAAAGCATGACGTTTTAGTACTGAAAGCTAAACTGTAAAATAATCATTGCATTTTCTCGGCTAATTAGCTGGCAGCGAAACTGGACGCTGGAGAAACAAATTATTGATGAAAATAAGGGTTTATTTATTTATTTATTTATTTATTTATTTATTTATTTATTTTAGTTGCATTTTAGTTGTGTATCCCATGCTGTGTATCATTTTGTTTTATTTCTTATTTGCATGTCTGTTTGTTTCATTTTATTTGCACAGAAAGAAAGAGAGAGAGGCAGAGAGAGAAGGGGGTGGGGAGTAGAGGGGGGAAGGGGGAAGGGATAGAAAATAGTCAAGTACTGTTTGATCAAAACTTAATTTGCTTCATAGGTCAAAGTGAAAATGTTCTTATTTATTTGTTATTTATTCATTCGTTGCATTAATTTACTCTTTAAAAAAATTAATTCCTTAAAGAAAAACTGAAATGACAAAGCTTAGCAATTTTTAATCCAAACATGAAACAAAAAAATAATTCAATAATTAGACTACTGAAGCATACACATATTAGTGTTGCCAGTGCTTCCTTATGAATAATAATAATAATAATAATAATAATAATAATAATAATAATAATAATAATAATAATAATAATAATAATAATAATAATAATAATAATGGATAGCCTATTACTTGTTTTGTTAAAACTACCACCATCCATATAGGTCATTTTCCCCAATGTCCTTTAAAAATTTTAATTACACTTTAAAAACTAGATGCTTGATTTCAGAGTGTATTTTGCCTTAAATGCGTAGCGAGGTATTTTCTGTTTTTTTTCTTTCCACTAACGTCTAAGCGATCGACCAATCTTTCTCGGTTGTAGTTTGTTTTATTGATACGTTGCAAATATATATTTTAGCTATCAATGGTGTATCTTCGTGTTCACTGGTTTGTGGGCTTTCAATCAACATTTTCACTTAGTAGTTTTACAACAGATTTGATCTCATAAATAAAGAAGAATGGCAACCCGTTAGCAATTTCCAAACACTCCGTCGCGAAATTGCCGACACCCACCCTTTGATCATTCAAACCCATGTTGTTGTTCTTGTTTTGTTTTAAACTGAAAATTAAATGCCGCTAACTTAAAAAAAAAAAAACATCTAGATATGTAAAAAAAAAAAAGTCTGATGATTGACTAAACGCACCAAATATAGTAATGTCTGGTGATTGACTAGACGCACCAAATATAGTAATGTCTGGTGATTGACTAGACGCACCAAATATAGTAATGTCTGGTGATTGACTAGACGCACCAAATATCGTATCAGTCATGTCGCCACTTACGATCGAGTAATGCAGACAAAACTATGAAGTCAGCAAACTCTACGTGTAGTTGGAGAAGGCTACCCTAACCCGCTTATTAGAAGTCTTTGCTATTATTACTACAATCGGCTGAAAACCTGTTACCTGTCAACTTCTTAGCCCACTAAGAGAGTTTTCATCTTTCATCAAGCCCTTTTACCACGGCCACATAATACAACCTCTTCAAGGTACCAATTTTATTGTTGTAACTACGCAGACACTCTGACTTAAAACTGGCATGCCTTAAGGTTTTGAATGGGGCAGTGCTGAGTACGAGTTGTCACAAAACTTGACGACACTTACACCTCCGCACACTCCTAAGATCTCGTTTTGTTATGTTCAAGGGTTAATGAATATAGAGTATATGAGACCCTTCAGATCTAAACGATGTAAACCTATATAAACCAACGAAGACTCAACAGCTCTAGAAATTAAGTGTGGGCTACTGACCTGAAACCTTATTTAAAAACAAATTTCTTACACTTCATTGGGCCGTAAAAAAAAAGACTTTTGAAGGCAACAGTGTGTGACATCACATCAAATGTATAACAATATTTAACATAATTATTTTTAATAATTATTTTGTTACAGTTGCGTGAGACTATTTAATATTAATGTAAAATTCTTTTGTCAGGAAAACGTAACAAGTGTTAACTCTTCATTTAAAAAAATGCAGATCACTATATTTTTTCAACTCCAACAACAAATTCTGATGATTCCCATCAGGTTGTATGGGATAACTGAATAACATATCTGAGTTTCAAATGTGTGATGAAGGAAAAAAAAGGCTATGATGAGTACTGATAACATCTGTCCTTTGGAGAAAACTATATATATACAGATACATGTAGGAGGCGGAATAACTACTTGAATGAGCTAAAGGGTTGGAGGGAAATCAAATCAGAGCCTTGTGTTCATTATACTAATAAAACCGTACTTCAAAGTGCTTGGTTCTAGAGCATGTGATCAGAAAAGACGTGTTGAGGCCCTTACCATGTGTTTTCCAGTCAGAAACGAGAGGCGATCCCTGGCGATGAATTGGTGACGTCACGCGTGCACTTCTGTCCCCTTTGTCCCCTTTCTCGCTGCCGGGCTGGCGATGACGTAGATCACTGATGTCCCCGTTGGTGGGTGTGACGTCAGAAGTCTTCATGTACTGCTTGACCTCGGGGTACAGGTCGATGCACTGGGGGTTGATCTGCAGCAGGCCGCTAGGTCCGAAGAGGACCCCCATCTCGCGAGCCTCGTTCTCCTCCTGGGCCTGCTGACGGCGCAAAGCCACCTGGGCCGCCATGACACGCTGGCGCTCGGCGATGAGGGTGCACTTATTGCACAGACAGTCCCGCCAACGGCAGTAGCGCTTGTGGCCCTTCAGGGCCGACACCACGCCGTGATTCCGGCAGCGAGCGCACTTCGGGGTGCGGGGGAAGCGGTCATTGACGGATGAAGATCGTAAAAAGGCCGCGGACCCTCCATCGTGACCCCCTGGACCTCGGTCATCTTCAGAACCACTCATTTTGCCTTGATGCTGTGGCTGATAATGATGCTCTTCTTACTGCTGCAGTTTCTGCAATAACTGAAGAGTCTAGTAAAAATGTTGTCGTTGTGGCTATTTCTGCCTTCTACTGATGACGTCCTCGCAGTGGGGAGGAAATCTCTGCTCTCAGGTCACACAGATACGGTCCAGGAATTCAGTTCTTCGTCGTCAGAGACTTCACCACACAGTTCAACTCTCAGCCTAATGCAGCGCTGAAATCAAGTGGCAGATCCTTCGACCAATGAGTGAATATGATATTCACTATTCAGAAATATCCGTGCACCTTCACCACAATAGTCTATAGATTAAATAAACGGCTTATAGATAAAACACCGCAAATTACTGGCGATGAAATTGTCAAAATAGTCTACATCTTGTCCTTGCTCACTTTTAATAAGTTCTAAAAGTCCAAGCCCAGTCAAAGGTCACTTTAAAGTTTTACCGATTTCATTGAGAAGTATTAACTCTACAGTCTACGCTTTGTAGTTTGCACGTACGTAGATCACCCGTTACGTCGTTGTTGAAGAGCTGTTGTGAAAGATGACAGTCACTGCTTATTATTATTATTGCATTGTTCACACAGTCTACAAAGAAGATGACAATCAAGCGGCAACGTGCCACCTTTCGCACTGTAGGGTCCCACAAGTTATGAAGTTCTCAGCCCAGTCAAGTTGTTTTTATGCAGCGGCGACATCACGCTGGAGAGAGGACAGGGTGGGGAGTTTGACAGAGAGAGAGAGAGAGAGAGAGAGAGAGAGAGAGAGAGAGAGAGAGAGAGAGAGAGAGATGACTGCAAACGCAAAGCTGTGGTCACAGCGCTACACTTGGGTGAAGAAAGAGCTAGGGCATTAGAGCAAGTAGCCGAAAGAGCTGTGAAATGAAAGAAAGAGGGACCCCGTAATCACTATAGTGTCCCTACCGCTCAATACTATTCACAATCGCGGCTCTGAGAGCGGTAGTGGTTTAAATCGAACACGACCGTCAGTTTGATTTAAAATAATACTGTTGACAGCGCCACGTGTAAGAACTAGCCAACAGACTGCGAGCTGTCATTCGTCTGGTGATCAGCCTGTCAACGTGAAGGGAGAAACAGACAGATCTCTGTCGCTAGCCCTGTAGACTCGTCCGACGGCCCCTCCCTTCCTTCTGCCAAACCTCGCCCCTGTCCGCAAGCCACGCCCTACCCCGAGCACTCTTATTGGAGCAGTGGTTAAGTCTGGAATCAAGCCTCTCTACTGGAACAGTAGTCGTTTGGGATTATGATTTTTTTTCCCCCCTCGTCGTGTAGTCTCTTAATTTGCTTTTTTTCTTGATTTTCAGAGTGCACGACATTTTTGCCTATTTAAAATGGTTGAATAAATGTCATTGTTTGTTTGTTGTTATTTTCTTCTGTATTTTCTTTGCCTACTCTCTCCAACACTCTTAAACATCTTCCTAGAGCGCATCATGTCAGATGCTCTTGCAGACCATGAAGGCACAGTCAGCATAGGGGGCAGAGCAATCTCCAATCTTCGTTTTGCAGATGACATTGATGGATTGGCTGGAGAGGAACAAGAACTTGAACAGCTGGTACAGAGGCTTGACACCACCTCCAGAGCCTATGGAATGGAAATAAGTGCAGAGAAGACCAAAATGATGAACAACAACACCAATGGCATCAATACGGACATCAAAGTCCATAGCCAATCCCTCAACACAGTGCATAGCTTCAAATATTTAGGAGCCATTGTATCAGACAATGGGTCCCGACAGGAAGTCCTCTCCAGGATCGCACAAACAACTGCTGCCCTGACAAGGTTGAAGCCCATTTGGAAAGACAGGACCATCAGTCTACATTCCAAAGTAAGACTGCTGCGCTCCCTTGTCATCTCCATCTTCCTATATGTTTGCGAAGCATGGACCCTCACAGCAGATCTCCAACGAAGAATACAAAGCATGGAGATGAGGTGCTACAGAAGACTTCTGGGCATTTCCTATACCCAACACATCACCAACGACGAAGTCCGACAGACCATCACACAAGCCATTGGACAACACGATGACCTGCTAACAGTGGTGAAGAAACGGAAACTCCGATGGTATGGCCACGTCACCAGATCATCAGGCCTTGCAAAGACTATTCTGCAAGGCACAGTGCAAGGAGGTAGAAGAAGAGGGAGACCGAAAAAGAGCTGGGAGGACAACATTCGAGAATGGACTTGTTTGTCACTGAGCGAAGCCATCGGGGCTGCTGAGGACAGAGAAAGATGGAGTATGCTGGTTAAACGATCATCTGTGGTGCCCCTACGACCTTCGGGTTTCGGGACAGGATAGGATAGGATTTTCTTAAATGTTCTATTTTGTCACACCTTTACCTTCTGCGTTATCCGGAATTGACGTTTACTGGCTCATTATCATCCTATATTCAAGATTCTGCCCGGCGTCTTTCCCAATTAATACCAGTTAGTTAACATGGATGTAAAGGTAAAGGTGTTACCGTAACATTTCAGTCGTTAGGGAGAGAGGCGTTTGGGATCTCTCTTTTCTCTAGGCCAGCTCTCCCCCTCGCTGCTTTACCTTCCCCGGTTCTTAACAGATTTAGGTATGCCCATTCACAGCTCAGTGGACGGCGCGCGATGTGTCGTGGGTTTGTTTTATTTGTGTGAGTGTAATTTGGTGGTTGTCTTCCGGTCCTGATTTGACTCGGAAGAGTCCGCTGGACCTAAAGCAACAATTATGTCAAGGTTGTCTTCCAGGCATGGTCACCCATCCAAGTACTAACCCCTCCCGACGTTTCTCAACATGAACTATTGCTGGCCTGTGCCCAAACCTCTACACAACAACAGCGCCATCCTAGCATGCATGTAGTGTATGCTAACACGTTTTATCACAGTGTCCTGGAAACTCAACATTGTGTTCACTTTCCTGTCGACATCAGCATTACATAGATTTTCTCCCCTAATAGTGATTCACTGAATGGATGAAGGAGCGCTTTGGACAATTTTTGTATAATTAAATGAAACAATCTCAAAGTCAGATTCTATTATTTACAACATTCGAGAATGGACTGGTTTGACACTGAGCGAAGCCATCAGGGCTGCTGAGGACAGAGAAAGATGGAGTATGCTAATTAAACGATCATCTGTGGTGCCCCTACGACCTACGGGTTACGGGACAGGATAGGATAGGATAGGATAGATTCTATTATTATCGTTATTCTCTCTCTCTCTCTCTCTTTCTCTCTCTCTCTCTCTCTCCCCCCCCCCCCCTCTCTCTCTCTCTCTCTCTCTCTCTCCACAAGATTTATTTCCGGTCGTCTTAAAATACGCTGGCACCCTTCCATTGTCATGAACAAGAGCATGGAATAAAGGAGGTTCCGATCCTCAACGTATACGTATTTGAGCCGTAATTGTTATTGTCAGTGAATAATATACTTGTGTGTTAAAAAAAAAAAGTTTTATTCCATTAATTATAAGCAAATTTAAGATCTATGTGGCAACGTGGCACAAAGGGTTACTTCTTCGAGACAGCTTTATCGACTGAAAAATATCTGGTACATTTCATGTATTGTGTGTAGGTGTGTAGATGTGTGTGTGCGTGTGTGTAAATACATTTCCCGCTGCATTAACTGGGGGATAAATCTCAATGTTTAGATCTTCTACACTCACTTGTAAGTGACACTCACTCACTGTAAGTGATAATACTTTAATTATTCTCGAGGTCAGAATTTTTGTTGTTGTGGTAGTTTTACGGCTCTTTAAGGCAGCAATTTTTCTTCGGGAAAACCATTGACCCGAATTCTCCGTAGTCTCGACAGCAAATAAACAATTTAAACAGAAAACCCATTCTACTGAAAAGAACAGAAAAAATAATCGCTGCACCGACCGTGCCCACCAGAGGCGCCGAAGTTACCCCCATTGAAAAATGGTGACTAGGACATCGTCAACAATTTAAACCAACAGTGTAACAGTCGCTTGTCTCCGTCTTTCAATCTAACAACGTGGTCTATTCTTTAACGGCTATTCCATTCTTTTGCACTACTATTCTATTATTTCCTTCATAACCTGGGATTGGTGCTAAGAAAAACAATTGCCAAGTCCCTGATTGATGACGGGTTGGGGTGAAGTGTTGGTGGGAGGGGGGGGGGGTAAGTCAAGGTCATAAAAGATCAAGCCTAACCTCCTTTTATTTTCACAAGAAGCGTTTTGTGTGGCTTTCGCTTGGCCAAGGGAGATGAGAAGTAATTAGAGCTGTAACCGACCAATCTCACTCAGGTCTTGGCTTCTTGCCTTGATAGTCCCGGTGTAGCGTTTCAGAAGTACTCCCCATCTCAAGAGTTCTCCCCGGAGGGGGTACTTTTGGGATATAATAGAGTTACTCTCCTAACCCCTTCCCCAGAAGTAGGCCTACTTCCCCCAGAAAATGTTTATTCATGTATGGTTCCATGTTTTCGCAAGGGAGTGTACTTCTGGGATATTCTTGAAATACTCCCCCGACCCCTTTCTTAAGCGAAGGAGGGTGGAGTACTTCTAGGATATCCCAAAATGACACCCCCTTTGCAATGTTTATTCATGTATGGTCCGTGTTTTTACAAGGGGGAGTACTTTTGGGATATCCCTGATATGCTCTACCTCCACCACTTCCTTTCCGCATAAGAGGGCATTTCTATGGTATACCTCCACCCCCACCCCTTTCTCACATCTTTCTGCCCTTTAGCCCGTTCTTGATTCTTCATACTTCTTGATTCCTTATCTCTCTTTCTCTCTCTACGTTTACCACCCGTGGGGGTGCCGGGGGTTTCAGTATAAATAGTATCCCCAATTTCTGGAAATGTAGTGCCTTAAATTGCCACTGTCGCTGCCTTTCTCCTTTGTTCTTTCTCATTCCTACTCTGTTCTATCAATCTACTATACTATCTTCTTTTTCGCTAGACCAGTCACCTACCTTTCTTCTTGAAAACTTCCGGAACAAAATTCCTCATTTGTTTGTGAGGTCTGTTGGATCCGCTTGGGAATATTGGACGCTTTTCTGCCAAATGGTCACGGGGGCTTCCTATAATGTTATTATTTGGCAATATAGGCATTTTATATGTATGTGTTTTGTTGATATTTTATAATGATGTTTTTTTTTTAACGGGGATTCGATAAATTAGAGTATAGCCTCAGCGCCCCTTGCGTGAGATGTCTTTATTGTAAAGTGACCGGTTGGTGGAGTGTGTTACGTTGAAACGCGAACGAAAGTATGTCGGAAACGCGCACGATAGATCTAATCATTTCGTTTTGCAAAGTATTCAATAATGGAGTTTATTTACCTTTGATTTGAGTTTGCATTGTTGTTAGGAGAGGCTTTGTATAACGTTGATAATTTTGGTTAGTCGATATTGTTGTAGAAGTTTCTGGTTCTGTTTGTTTACTATCGATCGAAGTTTCTTGATGGTCGTAGATAATGGAGAACATTCTTTTGGCAGGAAGAGAGAAGTATGACGTAAGTCAGTGATGACGATCTTTAATTCTGATTGGTTGGTTGTAATGCGTCATTTTCTAGAACGAGCTGTCGTTATCTCGAAGGAGGAAAAAAAATTATATATTCGATGCTCCGTGTGTTTTGTGAAGTTGTTGTTGATAGTGACTTGGAAAGTGAATTTGAGAGTGGAAAGGCGATTGAGCGATTGTATGCAGTTGTTGATGTATGCTGAATAAAAGTGGAAAACTTCATACGTCGACTTTGTGACTTGTCAGCTGTTTGAGCGGGCTGCGTGGATAAACGAATCTGAGTTACACACCTTATCAGGACTTCAGCATCGGGGCTGAATCAGATACTGATAAAGAAAACACCATCATCAAACGGAGTGTAACAGAGTGCCTTCAGTGTTATCACTAGGGTTGTTTCGGGAGATCTTTTATGCCGATTAGGGTTGAGTCCTCTTTCAGCGAAGTTGTGGTATTGATTTTGTGGTCCTGATTCGGCTCTTTGCAGTCCGCTGGATCCTGTAAGCAATCAATAACTAACTAACTAACTAACTCGTTTTCAAACTTTTCTACCACTTGTACACTTTCACAAAACAAACAACCAAAACAGGTTGTCCAACCTATCCACCCTAATTTAGGAGTCATGCTACCGTAAACATACGAGGTTTTGTTTTTGTTTTTGTTTTTTAAAAGTCACAAGTCGCCGCGCTTTGAGTTCGAAATCATTCGAAGTAAAGCGCGTATTAGCATCAGGTATTATTAGTATTAAGTCACTAATTCACCAAAAAGAATTCGCTGTGTCATAACCAAGGAGTTTGAATATAACTGGAGAGCGTGAATTCATTTTCTTTACTAGGCGAGTAAAACCACTTCGATGCGCTTCGTAGTCACGCCCTCCCTCTACTTCTATAACAGAGTTTTTTCTCTTATCGTTATGTAATTTGTTTGTCAGTTCTTACTTTAGATTTCTTACTTTAGATACACATTTCTGTTGCCTTTTAAAACAATTATTTTAAATAATGTTGCAATCTTTATTGTACCGCTGTGCGATAAACATGGACTCTTCCCCCCTCCTTTTCTTCACACACCCCTACCTCACCCACTCGTGCGAGAAAAGGAAGAAAGTAATTAGTGTGGGAAGTACTTTGAGATATCTCACAAATACACCATTAGAGAAGAACTTTTAAAAAATTGAGTAAAGAGTACTGATAGGATATCCGAAAATACTCCCCCAGTGTCCCATGAGTACTCCCGGGGAGTAGTTCAGGGACAGCTTGGCTGAGCCAGAAATACTCCACTCCCCAATCTTCCCCTATGCTTGTACTCCCCGGGGGAGTGCTATTAGGGAGGGGGAGTACTTCTGGAGCTCTACACAGGATACACACTGTGCTCTTTGAAAAGACGGACACAGAAAGGGTGCGCCTCACTTTGCCTAATAAGTAAACTAACACATCGCCTAAATCTATGTTTTGACTTCAGTGCACATGTTCCCCCTTTCCCACACTGCGTAGCGGAGACTGCCGAGGCTTACATTGCTTTTCCTCTTTAACTCCTTTCCCTGAGCCAAAATGAAAAAAAAAAGATATAAAAAAATATTAATAAAGGAAGAAAGTGTCACAAGAGGCTATTTAGACCCTGCACTCGGCTTCAAGCCTCCAACGTTCAGCCTGCTTTGGCCTATGTAAGTTAAGTCGCTGACTAGCAGACGACCGAAGTTAGGTTGTGCTCAGCATGTGTAGGCTACAGTTTCACTAAGATAAGCCGTGACCTCATCCAGCTGACCAATCAACCACTACCCCCACTAGGTGGCGTTACTATTCTTGTAGTTTCGCACGATAGCAGGCCCCAGCGGGAGGATAGTTAGTCTTCGTCTGAACAGCACAGTAGACGGACGCACGGTGTAAAATCTCTCTCAGAAAGACTACAGCAGGTGACGGGTGAAAATCATTCATCGCAGTATAGCCAGGGCCTGATATTGTCAAGAAGGTAAATAATCAATCGTTTGTTTCATAGCGATTTATTGATATTATTGCTGTATTATGTTTGTGAAGTTTTGCCATGCTTTAGAATTGTGATTGTTAGTAAAACTTTGCTTGACCACCTGGCGAACCCGATCGGTTTTGGCACCACGAGGTAGCCTCCAATGTAGCCTACAACTGTTGTTTCTCCTATGTGTATACCTATTATTGCAGACCAGTGGCTGTGCCGGAGAATGTGTATATTGTTAATTACTTCTCCATGTGTTTAGTTTAGCCATGATATATGTATATATATAGGAATTATGTTGGAGATTCCAGTGGACCACGGACTTAGAAGAATTGGTCGTCCCTTATTTGTATAAATGGAGCGATCTCAACTGAGGGCTGTTTCTGCCATCAGTGAGACGCTCTGCACAACTTTTGTATACACGGCGTTGCAGAAATTCGTCTCATATTTTGCAGACGAGTAGGCATCGTGGTCCACGGCAGGGAAGAAATCCCACAGAGAGACAACCCTAACACTTGGCCTGCAACCTTGAGCAGCGAGAGCATTGGGCTCCACTAGCTCGGTAGTCAACTACCAAGAAGAAGAGACAACAACACCGCACCTCGACTATACAGTTAAGTTCACAGAACATTACTCTAAAAGGAATCTGCGATAGTCTACTCGTCCAGAAAAACGAATAATGGGACAGAAAGAACTCATAGCCCAATGATGAGACAGTAACAAATATTGAGAACAGTAGCTGCATAGACCCATCAAGGAGCGAACTACTCGACATGAAATTTGGACATTTAACTTAGTGTAGAGATTATAAGATTTTTGTATAGAGTAGAGGAAATAAATGTGTGATATATACTGTTAACAAGTGACTGGACTACCTATGTTTCATAGCCGTGTGAGAGCTAAGTGTGTCAGTGAAGCTATTACCATTTTCTCCCTATCTGTGTAACCATATCCGCACACAGACCGAGCTAAACTTATAAATGTATTAAGATTAGTCATAGGGTTATTACACTAGCCGATCCCCGCAGACAAAGACGAGTGGGTAATAGCATTCCATTATGCAGAGCCCAGCAACAATAGACCCACCATCATAGAAAGTCAGAAAGAAAGAAAGCAAGAAGAAGAAGAAGAAGGAGGAGGAGAATGGATGCTATACGTGCTTTATTGGTAAACCACACTAAAAAAAAAAAGAAAAAAAAAGCGGCGATCTGTGACAAAAACCCGTACAAGGTCACATGTTATAGACACTCACTCCTACATACACGACAATGCTCCCTTTAATTCTTTTCTATGTTGGATATTAGGCGAAACGTGAGGACTGTGAATGTGAAAGAGTCGACTGATAAGTGTTGAGGCAAAACGTGATGACTGTGAGAGAGTAGACAGGAGTTTAGGCAAAACCTGGTTTGTCGATATATTAGGCCAGATATTATTAAGAAAAGTGTGGTGCCCCGTCTGGAAAGACAGTAGGCAGTGATAATGTGATGTGATAGGAAAACAATATGGCAGTGACTGGTGACAGGAAAATACTATGGCAGTGACTGGTGACAGGAAAACACTATGGCAGTGACTGGTGACAGGAAAACACTATGGCAGTGACTGGTGACAGGAAAACACTATGGCAGTGACTGGTGACAGGAAAACACTATGGCAGTGACTGGAGGACGGACGGGCGTGTAATATCGTATAGCATGATGCCCGCTGTTGACTTTAGGCCAATCGTGGTGCCTTAACGGCGCTTTCCGTTGTCTACCAGTCCATCCTTTTAAAACCACAAAATCTCTGCACTGGTCTCCGAAGGAAGAAAGAGAAAGTAAGAGGGTGGGGAAAGTGATGGAGAGAGAGGGAGGAGAGGGGAGAGAGAGAGAGAGAGAGAGAGAGAGAGAGAGAGAGAGAGAAAGAGAGAGAGAGAGAGAGAGAGAGAGAGAGAGAGAGAGAGAAAGAGAGAGAGAGAGAGAGAGAGAGAGAGAGAGAGAGAGAGAGAGAGAGAGAGAGAGAGAAGGTAGAGTATGAAAGAATAACCAGGTCCACCCTGACCATTATTATGCCTTGCTTATCTGAAGCTTTTTCCGTCCTATTTTTGGGTGTCGGTATTACTCTTCCACTATTTCATCATTTATGATAGTCTTGAGTGAATTACGCTTTCCAAATGCACTTTATCATCATCATCGTCATCATCATCATCATCATCATCATCATCATCATCATGTGGTGTCAAGGGGCAAAAACCTTGTCTGGGGAAGGAGGAGGTCGGGGGGGGGGGAGGGGAGGGATGCGAAGCCCCCCTTCCTGCTCCCACCTGACGCTGAAGATAATGTAACAATATGACGTACATTGTAGGCCTCAACTGGAAGATATTACAGTTATCACTAGTGTAAATCTATTTCTATTTTGTGTATATACGCTCGTCTTTTTGATACTGTCTTTATTTTGAAAAAGGACACGCACAATCATAATGCAACATTGCTGAGGAACAAATACAAAAAGTGTAGTTGAGCGGAGTATTTGACTCCCGTCTCTCGGCCACCCTACCTTGAGAACACTGCCAAACCCGAGCTGTTATTTTCATTTTAACCCTTGTAAGAGGGACATCAAAATATTTGCCCTTGAAGGCGGTGAAGCGAGGTTGGTAGTAAATCGGGTACTACAACGACACTCTTCTGCAAAGTCGCTGCCACCGACTAGCATAAAATGCCTGTTGACAATGTAGTCCCGCTCACACCAAAAGCAGAAGAAGTATGATCAGCCAAGGAGAACAAATGTCGTGTCGCCTTGCCCTGCATAACCCAATGGCCACACCAAAGGATTCTGCACAGAAGGAGCCACACATGGCTAGTCTACCCAAAAAATGTATGGTAGACAACTTCTCTCCAGAGCTTGAACCAGTCGCCTCCCATTCCGCTACAAAAGAAACACCATAGAAACTACATCCAGATAAAGAAAGACAGAACGAAAGAAAGAGAGAGAGAGAGAGAGAGAGAGAGAGAGAGAGAGAGAGAGAGAGAGAGAGAGAGAGAGAGAGAGAGAAACATTTTTGCGAAGGTTATGCGCAGAACCAATATCATTTTTTTATTTAATCGTTCTTATATAGCGCTTTTCCAGCTCAAGAGCTGCTCAAGGCGCTGGCCGATACAGGATCTAACTCAAGCCGCCCGAGACGCCCACCCGCAGCCTTTGGGCGCATGGTCTGACGCCCGGACAACTGAGCACAATCCTGGGCAGCCAGGGATGGGGGAGAAGGACCTAGGTGCATGCTGGGTGTGTTCTTGTCACCGGCACTCACCCGTCTAGGACATGAGCGTCAGGATCTTTAAAGTCCGTTATGATGGAATGTATGCGACACAGACTAGACCTCGGTTTATACTCTCATCCGAAGCACACAAACACAAATTGTGTGTTTTATTTTACTCCTCTTATTAGAAATATTATAGTGTCCGATTTATTTCAACTTTCAGAAATACTGTTGATGTAAAGTGTGTTGAAACTGTTGCAACTCGACCTTAGTATGGTTGTGCCTGTACGTAAAACTCACATCAGAAGTATCATGGTTTCGCGTGAAATTTCACGGTACACGAAGACAGACAAATATGCCATTAAGGAGAAATCAAAGCTATCTACGCTTGCACTTGTAAGGGTACAGAGACGAGCAACAAAGCTGGTTAAAAGAATGTAAAAATATGACTTAGGCAGACTACAACCCTTAAGTGGACTTCAAATAAATGGAGATTTAAATCCAGTTTTTTAAAATGTTAAACTGGAAGTGACGACCTACAGTGGAATGATCTTTTTGCAGCACCATTTCTTGATAGAAACCGAAACACTGAGGGGTAAAATCTGTGTACAGCATTTAAATACTCACATGCAAAAGTTTTGTTTTTGTAACAGATTTGCTACATTTTGGAATGATGTACCAGTTTAGTTTTTTAAGCACCTAACGTAAATTCTTTTAAAATCCAGTTGGATGAATTGCACAAGTTTTAAAAGATTTTCTATAGCTGTGATGAATGATTTGTAGGGAAACGGGCGCGCGAACGCGCACGCGCACGCACTCGCCCTTGTGTGTGTGTGTGTGTGTGTGTGTGTGTGTGTGTGTGCGCGATTGTTTGCATGAGTATGCTAGTGTTTGGATGAGCATATGTGTATTTTGAAGCCTTTTTATATCGTATATCTTGTGCGCGTGTGTAAGTATGTGTTATATAGATTTTTGGCAATTCACATTTCTTTCTTTTTTTCTTTTTTTCTTTCTTTCTTTTATTTTCTTTCTTTTATTTTCTGTAGTTCTTTCGTCACCCGCTTCTCTTATCGTTCTTCTTATTATTAAAAGCAACAACAACAACAACAACCAACTTTGCTATAACTAGGAAGCTGGTAGTTTTGTCTCAGTTATTGTTCTTCTTTTCTTCAAACTAAAAACAGAATGTTGAACACTTTGGACGCTCGTATATTCATTCACTGACACGTAACCTCTTTTTGTGTTTATAAGCTGACACGTCACGAGCCCCCACGATATATGATCAGGCTAACACTATTTATTATATGTGGCGCCACCCCGGTATTCATCAATGTTTCAGTGGTGGTGTAAAACGTCATCTCATGTTCCTGGCTCTTGCTCGCGAATCATCCAAAAAGGTGTACAGTGACGTAGTCCACGAGGATACGTTACGCCACTGTCGCAGTTTTGTCATGAATATTTTAGATACTGTAATGTTCGTTGATTGTGCGCAGACAACTTTTGTTGGCGAATTTTCAGATAAGAACTGGAAATACTTTGAAAATAGTCGGTGATCATAAAGATCCAAATATCGGCCGGTCTGTCATTCAGTCCGTCGATCGGTCGGTGTGTCGGTCGATCCGTTGTACATCATAATTCACGAACAACCTAACAGACTTTGTTCAAACTTCTTAACATTTTTGAAAATGCTGATTTTTCAGCTGTGTGCGAGTGTATGTAAATACATTTGAATGGCTTGCCATCTTGTTTTATTTTGCTTCTTGAGGACAAAGCCGAGTCACAACATCGCCTCAAAAATTAATATCGCGCGAGCGCGCGCGCGTGTGTGTGTGTGGGTGGGTGGGTGTGTGTGTATAAAGATACTGTTATATTGCCGGTATAGATTTACATTTTCAAAGTGAGGATATTTGTTCGCAGTAGCGTGTTAGAAGACCAAAATGATGACCAACAACACCAATGGCATCAACACGGACATCAAAGTACAAGGCCAATCCCTCAACACAGTGCACAGCTTCAAATATTTAGGAGCCATTGTGTCAGACAATGGGTCTCGACAGGAAGTCCTCTCCAGGATCGCACAAACAACTGCTGCCCTGACAAGGTTGAAGCCCATTTGGAAAGACAGAACCATCAGTCTACATTCCAAAGTAAGACTGCTGCGCTCTCTGGTCATCTCCATCTTCCTATATGCTTGCGAAGCATGGACCCTCACAGCAGATCTCCAACGAAGAATACAAAGCATGGAGATGAGGTGCTACAGAAGACTTCTGTGCATTTCCTATACCCAACACATCACCAACGACGAAGTCCGACAGACCATCACAAAAGCCATTGGACAACACGATGACCTGCTCACAGTGGTGAAGAAACGGAAACTCCGATGGTATGGCCACGTCACCAGATCATCAGGCCTTGCAAAGACCATTCTGCAAGGCACAGTGCAAGGAGGTAGAAGAAGGGGGAGACCGAAAAAGAGTTGGGAGGACAACATTCGAGAATGGACTGGTTTGACACTGAGCGAAGCCATGAGGGCTGCTGAGGACAGAGAAAGATGGAGTATGCTGGTTAAACGATCATCTGTGGTGCCCCTACGACCTTCGGGTTATGGGACAGGATAGGCAGGATAGGATAGTAGCGTGTCAAATATACGATATTCTGTTTCAGATGCTTCTAGTTTTTGTTGCTGTTGTCGTTGTTGTTGTTGGATGTCGTCGTCGTCGTTGTGTTGTGGTCATTGTTCTTATAGTTGTTGCGCTTCTCCTCCTTCTTCACGTGAGCTGTTAGAGATCTTTGAAACGTTAGTTTGGAGGTGGCGGTGAAGGTGAGGGGTGTGGAGGTGTGTGTGGCTATCAGTGATAACAATACAGGATGCTGTCACGCGCTTTTTCTTCAGCCCAGCTCAAAGATCGGCGATCTGAAGAAGGCAGAATACAAATCAATCGCTTGTTGTTGTTGTTGTTTTTAAAATTTAGATTAACTGTGTCCAATACCAGTATTGAAGGGAGGGGGGGTTGGGGAACCGGAGTACCTGGCAGAAAACCCTCGGTGTCCTGAAAAGTCTCGTCCTCGTAACTTTGTGAGGTCAGTTCGTCCCAAGCGGCGTTCGAACCCGTGACCTTCCGCATAGGAAATCAGCTCTCTATAAGCTGTGCTACCAGGCCTCCCCAAACTATAATCCGACATTACATTAAAGTTCTTCTTTCATTCATTCATTCTTTCATTCATTCTTTCATTCATTTTTTTCTGTCTTTCTTTTCTTTTTCTTCCTTTCTTTCTTTCTTTCTTTCTTTCTTTCTTTCTTTCTTTCTTTCTTTCTTTCTTTCTTTTTTTTGTTCCTTTTTTCTTTTTGTATTTCTTTCTTTCTTTTTCTTACTTTCATTCTTTCTTTCTTTCTTTCTTTCTTTCTTTCTTTTTTTTTTTCTTTCTTTCTTTCTTTCTTTCTTTCTTTCTTTCTTTCTTTCTTTCTTCTTCTTGTTCTTCTTCTTGTGTGTTACCCATTTATTGTCTATTATCCACCTAAGTGATTTAGACATTGAAAATAAGAAAACGAGCATATTACTGAACAAATGTCAATAATAGGCATTATCCCTAAATAAACCGAAAGTAGGTTGCTTCCCCTGAAATGCGGTTACACAATACATGTTGACAGCATAAACCGAAAGTAGGTAAAGTAGGTCAATGAGAGTTGCTTCCCCTGAAAAGCGGTCAAAATATATGTTGACAGCTATTTAGGAAGTACATGTACTCCTAAAGGAAAAATAAAATTAATTAAAATAACTCTCTCTCTCTCTCTCTCTCTCTCTCTCTCTCTCTCTCTCTCTCTCTCTCTCTCTCTCCATAATTTACACATACTATAGTCACTGAAAAAAAATTTACATAAATCTTCCCACAGCTAAATAAATAAAACATTTTGCAAGCTTTAAACAAACTAAAAAATATTAATCAAATTTAAATAAAATTCTTCTTTTTGTTGTTGTTGTTGTTGTTGTTGTTGTTCTTCTTCTTCTTCTTCTTCTTCTTCTTCTTCTTCTTCTTCTTCTTCTTCCTCCTCTTCTTCTTCTGCTTCTTCTTCTTCTTCCAACAAGAGCACGACACACGACAGTATACCCTGTTGTGATCAAGTGGTACCTCGCTCTGTTTAGAAACGGGGGAATATTAAGGTGAGGAGAAAGAGAGAGGAGAAAGCCAAGATGCCAACTTGTAATATCGCACTGTCAAACGCCCTGGACAATTAAACTACACCTGGTCCATCTGGATGAATGCATGTTCCTTGGAGCCTGTTGTCTTCATTTTTGACCAAATGGACGTTTTATTTATGTACCGGTGTGGCAGCACGAAGCGAGTGAGTCGCCGGTCGGAGAGTGATTGCATTAAGTCGGCTCTCATATATATATATATATTATATTGGTACATACATATAATTATCCCGTCATATCAGGAAGACAAGTGAAATACACCAATTAAAGATATTTTGCTAAAACGCTTCGGTCTGGAGTTACAAGCCGACTCGAGATCTGAATCCTGGTTCTCTTGCAGTCCAAGCGTGCATTCTGCCAAATATTTACAGTGACTGGTCACAATCCGACATCAGCCTTTTTAATAGTTGATTAGCTGTTGTCCTAAATCACTCAAATAAATGTGATTTAAGCCTTTTAAACGCTTATACCTCTTGTTTCCCACAACTGAAGTAATCGTGATGCAAGCGTTTTCAAAAGTTGAACACTGGCGTGTCCAATGACTCCAATAGCGTGATTTACCGCGTTTTAAAATTTGATAGCTATTGTCTCCAATAGCTGTTGCCCACAAGTGCTAATGGAGCGTCAAATTTGAATGCTCGGCGCTATGATCCCCCATTTCCAGTTACCGTTGTTACGTAATTGCCACACAAAGAAACAAACAACAGCTAGCAACTAAATCTCCAAGCGGCGATCTTTAACAACGCGTTTATCTCCCTTACCTGCCATTCTAAAGCATTCTCTAAACACCTCAAAATCCAAGCAGGTTCTGATTTAAATGTTAGTGAGCGGACAGTGTGTGTGTGTATGTGTGTGTATGTGAGAGAGAGAGAGAGACACACACACACACACAGAGACAGACAGATAGACGGAGACAGAGAGAGCAGTTATTTTCTGGTACCAATAAGGATCTGCATTATGTGCTTTAGGGTCTACGCCAAAGAAAGGAAACGGTGTATTTTGTAAACACGTGTGTGTGTGTGCTTGTGTACCTGTGTGTGAGAGCTCTCACGAGGTGTTTGTGAGGGTCTAAGCGTGCATACGAACTCGCGCGTGTGTGTATAATTAAAGATGTATGCGCGCGCACAGGGGAATGATGTCTGTGCTTTAATCTGGGTGTGCAGGTGTGATGGTATATAGCGTGGGCGCCGCGAGTGTTCCTTGTGGACGGGATTTGCAGTCCCTTTTTGCTGGTTTAAACGTGGATAAATTTGTAATAATGGCCGCACACTGCAATTGTCTCATTTTAAAGTGTCGTGAAGGTTACATGTGAATGGTGGTGAGTAATGCGAAAACGATGTTTAACAAGGCTTTGGTCGACATTAGTGTGCACTTTGTTTTCTTTTAAGTTTGATAAAAGCATGTACTTTATGGTGAGGTTAAATTATAATCGTTGTGTTGCTGTTGGTTTTTATAAACAGCACAACCTTTCAGCCTGCAGCTGTAATACTGCTTTATTGCATCAGGCGTTGCCGATGGTGTATACATATTGATTTCAGCGTTGTCGGTACGCCTGCTCATTGAAACTGATCGTACTACGCTGCTTCCGCTGAACGGATTTTCACAAAATGTGGTGTGTGTGTGTGCGGGTGTGTGTGTGTGTGTATGGGTGTGTGTGTGTGTGTGTGTGTGTGTGTGTGTGTGAGTGAGGATAGGTATATCTCACAAGGACACTTTCATCCATTTTAGTATATAAAGGATTGCTTTAAAAATAGCATACACTTAAGCGTTAACGATGCTGCACGTTATGATTTGGTTTGACATCATCATCGTCATCGTCATCATCATCATCAGCGTCATCATCATCATCATCATCATCATCATCATCATCATCATCATCATCATCATCATCATCATTTTCATCATCATCATCAACATCAACAACAACAATAACAAGTCTGACAACAACAGCAAACAACAAGAACAACAACAACAACAACAACAACAACAACAACAACGTAATCATCTTTGTCTTGAAGTTGAACAATTCTTCAGACTGAATGGTGTAATCAAATAAATAACAAATTATTTCTAATTCTTCCAGATTTGTCTGCTTCTTTGCCTAACTTTTCGTCCACCCGCAAAGAAGAAACTATTTTGGCTCGCCTTCATATTTGGCATACTTATGTCATTCATAGTTTCCTTTTAAAAGGAGAAGAACCACCATGGTGCTTTGCATGTGATAAATCCTTTTCCGTTCGCCATTTTATGTCTGAATATGCTGATCTGGTTGATGAAAGAGAACAATAGTTTGGTTCAATACCTTTCAAAGAGATTTTTAAATTATGCAATAGTCAATACCTATTTCAAATTTTACATGATGTTGGTTTGTTTTATCACATATAAATCATACGTTCTTGTTTCGTATTCTTGGTTGGATTTTATTGGTGAGACTGATTTTATTTACGTCTTTTATCATATTTCAATGTTAACAGTTTAGTCTGATTTTACTTAATTTTGTGTGATCCTGATTCGGCTCTTGGCAGTCCGCTGGATCTTATAAACACTGAATATCTATTTGAAAAATTCTTTATTTATTACCTACGTGCTGCAAAATTTCTCTTAATACGTTTGTTTCGGGTATCTCTCTGAAATAACAGTGGAAGGGTGTTTGTTGTTGGAGAGTGACTGAATGTTTTACCGCATCATCGACACCAAACCTTATGCATTTTGAATCCATTTGTGTAATACAATGCAATGCCTTGGGTTGAGTTCAGATGAGTGGAGGGGAGTATAATAGTCCACAATCAAGCCTTTCAAGACTGTTTCAACTTTCATTGTACACTGCGTAGTCGTAGACCCGCCTGTCCAATAGCTAGCAGCGTGCTTCCATTATTCCATTTTAATACCTTTTTTTTTTCAAATTTGCCAAGCAGTGAATGACTGGGATTAAGGGGATCGAGAGCCTTTCTTCAACACCACTTTACACCTTTTTTTTCTTCTTTTTTTGAAAACTCAATCCATATAGGTCGCAAAAAACACAGTGTCTGAGCCTGCCAAGACATTCACCGTACGTAATAAGTAAAGTAAACTACGGAATTTATTGGTTTAAAAAATTTACTATATTTCGAAAGTTATTTTTTGTTGTAAGCTTATTGAGTGTGGCAACACTCACTGTGAATGTTAAACGTCTCTGTCCAGAGGAGGAGGGGGGAAGTGGTGTGGTCAAAGTCGGTGCCTTTAAAATAGTGCCGCCCTTGACATGGATGGTCTCCCTTTTTACCTGGAAAAAGATTATCTCCTTTACTTCCGCTTCCGCTATCCTGCTATATATGAGCTGTACGACTCATCGCCGACTAAGCGAGGGGCCGGGTAGCTCAGTTGGTAAGAGCGTCTTGCTAGTAACCGAAAGGTCGCTGGTTCGAATCCCGGATTGGTCAACGTGTGATCATATTATTTACCCCTTTACCAACAACTGGCCCGCTGGTGTCAGTATAAATCGGTCCAGTAGTCACCTATATGCGAAAGTGTCGTGTGACTATAATCTACAAACAACAACAACAACATCGCCGACTAGGTTTTAGTTTGTTTGCTTAATCGCCGACTCAGTCCCCTATACGCACTGTGTCCGGGGACGATAATCTACTAAATGCGAAAAAAAATCGCCGACACAAGTGGTGGTTCACCCGTCCCCTATACGCTTCATGTGTCCGGGGACGTAAATTTTACTAAAAAAAAAAAAATCGCCGACTAGCGTGGGGCCAGGTAGCTCAGTTGTTAAGAGCGTCTTGCTAGTAACCGAAAGGTCGCTGGTTCGAATCCCGGATTGGTCAACGTGTGATCATATTATTTTCTCCTTTACCAACAACTTGCCCGCTGGTGTCAGTATAAATCGGTCCAGTAGTCACCTATATGCGAAAGTGTCGTGTGACTATAATCTACAAACAACAACAACAACAACATCGCCGACTAGGTTTTAGTTTGTTTGCTTAATCCACGCAGAAATCTAATTCACCAGCTTTTGCTCTGTCGTATTGTCCATCTCCCATCAGTTTGAAAAACAACAACAACAAACACAGAAATCTAATTTCACCCGCTTTTCTACTTTTGCGAACAATGCGCCACGGAAACTGAAATATGATGTTTCCTATCGTAAAATGTGATTTCTCCATTCAAAAGTTGATTTTGCCATGTGCAAGGAGTGTAGCAGTAAAGTGCTGCGCATAAATCATCTTCAAGTGGCGTAGGGTCAACGGTTGTCTCCCCTCACACGAAACCCTTTCCTGCAGTTCCATCAGGAGCTGCAAACATTTTGTCATTGAACTGGTCATTTCTGCGCGGGAAAAACAACAACAAACGAACGAACAATTTTAGCGTGTAAAATATAGTATATTATACAGTAGTGTTTAATGTTATGACTGTGTCGCTGATGTGTCTTTTCTGTACGTTAAAACCTCTCGCTGGAAATATTCATTGGAGAAAGCTTTTTTTTACATGTTAAATCTTCTTTTGTGTGTGTTTGTGTTTGCTTGTGTTTTTCCACGTACACACTGTTGTATTCCAAACAATGTTGTTGTTTTTTCATTTGCAAGAATAAACTGGAAAGGAATTCATAGAATTAATTAGCTTGACGACACTCACGTGTCAATTGCCAAGCTAATTAAATTAGTACAAATGAAGAAAAAGTAAATAAATAAATAAATAAATAAATAAATAAATAAATATAGAGAGTATGACCCTTTTAGCGATTTCCGAGAGTTGGTGACAACAAAGTGAGTATCACACTCGGCGCACAAACATCGTTACTCTCCTCGGTGAGTTGGTGAAGGTAGAAAAAAAAGGTGTTGAAATCTCGTGGAAACTGCTTCCAAAGATTCCACAGTGTCGGCTCAAAGGTGGATTTTATTTTTGCGACAACCGACCTGACCTTCTGAACCCTTGCTTTGCCAAAGTGTGCAGGCAACGGTTCCAATTTCTGAGATTGGCGGCATAAAGTGTAAACTATATATGTTTTAAAATCACCAACATGATCCTGATACACAGGCAAGAACAGTTTCCCTACTCTTTTCGCCGAGAGTATGAAACGGGTTTAGTATAGTGCATGCATGCATTCCATCGCACATATTTTAACAACCCTGATGCTCATGTCCTAGACGGTGAGTGCCAGTTACAAAAGACTTCCAGCTAGCACTAGGCCTCGTCATCCCTGGGTCATCCAGGATTTTTCAGTTGTCTTGACGCTTCGACGATGGGTACCACCATAAAAGCTTCAGTGGCTTCAGTTAAACATTGTTTCAACCAGCACCTTGAGCAGCATGAACTAGTTAAGCGTTATAGATATATGTATGCTTACAATTACAATTTTAAAATATAACAAAATTGCTGGCTTTGGTACTCAGGGTTGAGGTAGCTATAAATTACCACCCCGTGTTTCCCGTACGCAAAGACCACTGCATATGGCAGGGGAGTTTTCATGAACGTGCATAATCACCGTGTGATTTGCTGCCTACCAATGGCCAGTCTTTTTATTTTGTTGTTTTTAGTTTCGTAGCATTTTTGTTAATTTTATTGCGGCTTGCTGTTTTGATGCTAAAGGTTTCTGTCTTATTTTCTTTTTAAACTTGTTATTGCAGCTTAATATTGGATTGAGCTAGCCCTGTGAAATGTTATTAATTAATTGCTTTTAAATTGATTGCAGATTGCCATTTTTATGTTTAAGTTTGATTGCATTTGCAGATTGCTTTTTGAATACTTTTTTTAATAGGTGCATTTTGTATACAGATGTCCTAGCTACACTGAAATGTGCTATTAAATGCTTTAGGTTTCTGACAATTTACTATTTAAATCATAAATGCTATAGTTTTGTTGAAGTTTCTTTAGGTTTTAATTGCAGATTGCTATTAGTTCCAACCCAGCTTGCTATTTAAATGCATAAGGTTTGTGACATTTTCTTTTTATGCTAAACCAGAGATCAAGCCAAAAAAAAAAAATTACATAAATTTATATCAGATGGCGATGATGCTGATGATGTTGGTGGTGTTGCTGCTGCTGATGATGATAATGATGATGATGATAATGATGATGATAATGATGATGATAATGATGATGATGATGATGATGATGATGATGATGATGATGATGATGATGATGATGATGATGATGATGATGATGATGATGATGATGATGATGTCTTTTCTTTCGTAATAGTATATGTATAAAAACACATTTGGTTCCACCCCTTCTCCGTCTTAATATGCGCTTTCGAAGCATGGGCCCTCACAGCAGATCTACAACAAAGAGAGCAAGCGTGGATATGGAGTGCGTCATAGGACTTCTGGGCATTTCGGGTGCCCCGGACCATCGCGCAGGCCATTGGACAACATAATGACATGCTCACAGTGGTGAAGAAACGGAAAATCCGATGGTATGGCCACGTCACCAGAGCATCAGGCCTTGTAAAAACCGTCCTGCATTGCACGGTGCAAGGAGGCAGAAGAAGAGGGAGACAGAAAAAGAGTTGGGAGGACAACATTCGAGAATGGACTGGTTTGACATTGGACGAAGCCATGAGAGTTGCTGAGAACAGAGAAAGATGGATTACGCTGGTTAAACGATAATAATAAATAATAATAAGGATATTTATATAGCGCTTTTTCCCAATGAACAATATCAGTTCAAAGCGCAGTACTTATGCATTCATCCTAAACATCCGGCTTCATACAAAATAAATCAGACACTTGCTAACGAATAAGAGACGAGGGAAGGAGGGAGGAGGGGAGAGCTAAGGATGGATGATGGGGTGGGTGGTGACGGTGGTCTGAATCAAAACAAAAAACAAAATAAAAAAATGGAGGAATGACAACGATAATGGTGGGAGGCAAGATCAGAAACATTTAAGGAAGAGATGAGTTTTCAAGTTGGATTTGAAAGTAGCTATGTTTGAAGAGCTGCGAAGAGAGAGGGAAAGAGAGTTCCAAGTTGAAGGGCCAAGCACTGAGGAATATCGACGGCCAGCAGAGCAGAGTCTGTAGCGTGGTAAGTGAAGCATGAGGGTGTCAGAGTGTGATGATATTCTGGGGAAGATACGTTTATCTTAATAGCGGATGAATTCTGAAATGAAGATGGTGTTGTCAAGAATGACACTAAGGTTTTTGACAGAAGATGACATAGGAAGAGTGGTCTGGCCAAGAGTGACAGTGTCTACAGAGGAAAAAGACAGGTTGTGTTGGTACCTGTGAGCATAACTTCAGTTTTGTTTGCATTGAGTTGGAGCTTGTTGACTGTCATCCAGTTAGAAATATCTTCAAAGCGTTCAGAAGTTTTGGTCAGAATGGATGGAAGGTTTTGAGGAGTGTGACTGTTTTTTAGCTGTGTATCATCTGCGTAGAAATTGTGGAAAGTGTCATGGTTTTGGATGATGTGAGACAGGGGAGATGTGTAAAGGGTGAAAAGAACAGGGCCTAGAACTGACCCCTGAGGAACACCGAAGACAAGTCTGGACGGTTCAGAGAGGTGGTTGTTGATGCAGACAGACTGGAGTTAGGTAAAAACGGAAACAGCTGAGGGCATTGTCTTATATTCCAAAAGAGTTCTGGAGACGCTGAAGGAGGATGGAGTGATCGATAGTGTCAAAAGCGTCTGAGAGATCGATAAGGATCAACAAAGAGATTTTACCAGAGTCAGTGGCAGCTAGAGAGGAGGTCATTCCCGATGTCAAGAATGATCATCTGTGGTGTCTCAACGACCTTTGAGTTACGGGATATGATAGGATAGGAGAGGATAGAATAGGATAGGATAGGATAGGTTCCACCCCCTCCCTCCGCTCCATTATTCCCTCACTTCATCTTCCCATCTCCTTCCCCCCCCCCTCCTCCACCCCAGTTCATTTTATGTTTACGAAGCGTTAGTTTAATGAAAACAACAAGGGCAAGAGGACTGACGGCTGTAAAACACATGAAACAATGCTTTCTTGTTTTGTCCAACAAATTGTGATGGTGGAAATAGGCACAGGTGAACTTGTGAACTGCATCTGCTTAACTGTTAACTGTTAAACCCTTTTACCGGGTCTTGGAGGCGCCAGGCAGTTTTGCTTTTTTAGTGGCAAAAATAGAGTGAACGACTTTGAAAGCATGTTATTGACCCTTCCACTGTCAGCTTTATGAGGCGCCACGGTCCATGCTACAGTTGTCAGTCTCTGTGCTAAATAAGCAAGTACGATTACTTCAGTATCCAGAACGTCATTGACCCACCCCACTACACAGAGAAAAATCAACAAACAAACAAACAAACACTACCTTGAATTTGTGCAAGCGGACGGCTCCAAAATTTAACATCAAACACGTCATAAATGTTTTTGTTGTTGTTGTGATTTTGTTGTTGTTTTTTTTATTTCTATTTTATTTTTATTTTTTTAACCAAAGTATGTTATTGTTTTTAATTGTTTAATTGTACATCTTTTTTAAATGTGTATGCTGTATCCTTACTTTTAACATAAAGGTTTTGCTTTCAAGGACTTTTTAAAATTATAGCATTTTTATACAAGGAACTCTGCAAGTTCTGATTCTTTTAGTGGCAATTACGCTTAAGTTTGTTATTATGTATTTAGTATTTGAATTTCTATGCCATTTTGTACGTTGTGCTAATCTGTATGCAGTTTTCATTGCAGTGGCCGTGATCTTGTCATGTTGGTTCGATTCTGTTTAGTTTAGCTGATTACTGTTACTGTTATTGGTATTTTAGTGTTTTTAATCGAAATGTTTAAAATTATTGTATTGAAAAGCTTTATTATTATTATTATTATTATTATTATTATTATTATTATTATTATTATTATTATGACGCTTCGTAAGTTGTTCCACACTGTTGGAGAAATGGCACTGAAGGGAAGACAGTCTGGTTGGAGGATTACAGAGAGAAGACGGAAGTTGGGGGAAAGGGGGGGTGAGAAGTGGGATACTACTTTAGTAGCCGTCAATACGCCTTTAACCGTTTCCAGCTACCCCACCTTAACTTAAAATAAAACACACAAGATGAGCTGGGGTTTAGGGGACATTGAAGAGGGGAAGAGGGAAGGGTAGTGTTTGGGAAAGATTAAGAGGAGGGGTTGTGGGGGTACCCACAGTGACAGGTTGAGATCAGGCCGGCTGCAATCCAAAAGTCCCATCATTTTGTGACACTCAAGACAGTGGAGCATTGTTTGCCGTTTGCCGATAGAAGCGGTCGTCGACAGTACAATTACGCAAGCTGTCGGCCACTTTGTCTACAATTTATAACATCTTAACCGCGAACTAATGGCTGGTTAGTCACCTCTTATTCCTGCGTTCCTTATTCTCTTGTTCTCTTTTAAGACTGTCATAACCCCCACTGTGATGTTTCAACTCCATGCTGAACATCAGAGACGGCGGAAGCGGACGTCGTAATCAGGTAGTACCAAGCCTAGGTGTCACTGATACTCAGCGTGTCTTCAACAACCCACACGCTGCGACGCGTTTTGAAGCACTTTAACTGTTGTTGACTTTTGCCTCTTCTTTGTTGAGATTTGATTGTCTCCCCTACTTTGTTAGAGTTATCAGTGCTGATTAACCAGGGCATCAAACGGCAGTTTGTTTTACATTGAGAGGTCTATTAAAGGTCTCCTTCGGATGAGTATAAACCGAGGTCTAGTCGATGCACACATGCATTCCATCGTGCCACTCAGTGCCCTAGACTGGCGACACAAATCCATCCACCAAACCCTAGGTTCCCCCATGTGCTCAGTTGTCTGGGCGTAAGATAATGCACCCAAGTGTACGCCTCTGGCAGTTTGAGTATCGGCCAGCGCCTTGAGCAGCCCTTGAGCTGGAAAAACGCTAAATAAGGACGATTACATTAAAGGGTAAAGGCATTCTTCAGCCTTGCGCCGTTTCTGTGGGAAAGTTATGTACGCGCCGGGATTCCAGTATTAATAATAACAGTTCAAATTCGTTTTATCCCCTTTAAGTGCAGGAGGGTTACGCATATTTAAACAGGGTTGGGGAGTGAGTGTGGATAGTGTAAAAAAAAGTTCAAGTTTGGTAGTTTAGTCCAACGGAGCACTATTTTGACGTCAAAATAACGGGGCCGTCAAAAAAAGTCAAAAGAAAGTATGTACATGTAGAGTTTCAAGTGTATGTCAGAGTAACGTCGTTTCTACATGCCCACACATACGTCCTCCTTTAGATTAACGTCTACAACGGCGAAAAATTTATCTTAAAGCTATCATCTTTAAAATGGCAACAGTTTTGGAAGTGCTAAATACAATTTAGGTTTAGCCTGCAATAGTTTGCACACATATAAAATGACGCTGACTGCACTGCGAACTTCAAATGATTTGTATACATTATTACATTGTTGATGTCAGCCCTGGGTAAAGCGGCCCAGTATAATTATGACCATGGTTATATTGTTAAAATAAAAGCCTGTTTTATTTGTGTTAGTAATGGATCGTAACACCTCTCCCACTAACACCGAAAGATAGCGGTGCAACCCTTTCTCATTGTTAATTGGATTCAAACGCAGGTTATAGGCTACAAAAGGAGTTCACATAAACGCAGCTGTAACTGAACGACCAATAAACATGTTATCTTTTTTAATGTGACGAATATATTGATCAAAATGCTGTTGTGAGCTGCAAAATAAGCTCGCATTAAATATCACTATTATGAGCTACAAAAGAAGTTCATATAAACATTACTATTATTGAATGATCGGGAAACTGGTTCTCTTTTTTCGATATCATAAGGTAACAAGGGGCTTCTCCGCTTAGTTAATTGAGTCTCCTGATGTTCGTTTGTTTATACACGTGCTGGAAAAGAATGCCTAAATCATCTACTTCCTTCTTAAACTGTCAGCTGCATCTGTCACTCCATGAACACCGTTGATTCATTTAACTGATGCTATTTCATCTTGTGGGGTACACACTGTAGGCGGCAAACAGATTGAAGCAAGCAAGAAGAACGAATAATAATAAGCTTGAACACTTCTGTGAGGATCTTAGATCAGGTATTGATAGCTGTGTTACACTCAAATTATTAAAACAATTGTCTCGCAATTCTAAACTAATAATTATGGTAAATACTTACATTCACACATGTGAGTCTGACTATTGCCAGAAAACACTAAATGGTTATGGTATTGAACAGCTTGGTGCTTGTATTGCTAACGATAATGACGATCATATTGAAATGTTCAATGTTGATGCTCTCGACCGGGTTATTAGCGAGCAAGAGGTTAAAGATGTATTAACTGAAAAATGGTACATTTGCTGGTCTTGATGGCATTTGAAAATGTTAACTGATTCTGGAGTGATTTTCTTTAAACGTGTGTGTGTGTGTGCGTGTGTGTGTGTGTATGTGTGTAAGGTAGGAGGAGAGGCAGGTGCAACCTATGCATGTATAAGTCAAGTCCTCTGAGCAATAATAATCGCTATTATTACTATTATATAACTGACACCCAGAAAATTGAGCACAAATCTTGGCTACAGGGTTATGGGAAAGTGAAAGTGTTCCCCGTAGGACACTGTGGTGTCCTGGACGGCCCCCCCACTCCCGAGGACAGTTCGGGACACCAAAGTGTCCCCTAAGGAGACCAACTGGGATATCGTGGACATACAGTATTTGTCCTCCACCAAACTCTAAAATAGTCCCCATCCCAAAAGGGTTCTTTACCTGTTTTTTACCTTTCCGACACATCCTTCCCCATGAAGTGTGATTCTGCATGAGACGTTCTTTGCTTTTTATGTTTTCTGGCTAGGCATTAGCAATCGTTTTGCTGCTGTCGTTTTTGTTTTGGTGATTTCTTTGTATTATTTTGGTGCGCGTTTTTATAGTTTACTGCGTGTGTATATGTGACGATTCTGCAGAATATGGTCAAAAACGTGATTGTTTCAATGTAAACTATTTCCTATCCTATCCTATCCTATCCAATCCCGAAACTCGGAGGTCGTAGGGGCACCACAGATGATCATTTAACCAGCGTACTCCATCTTTCCCTGTCCTCTGCAACCCTGATGGTTTTGCTCAGTGTCAAACCAGTCCATTCCCGAATGTTGTCCTCCCACCTCTTTTTCGGTCTCCCTTTTCTTTTATCTCCTTGCACCGTGCCTTGCAGGATGGTCTTTGCAAGACCTGATGATCTGGTGACGTGGCCTTACCATCGGAGTTTCCGTTTTTTTCACCACTGTGAGCAGGTCATCGTGTTGTCCAATGGCTTGTGTGATGGTCTGTCGGACTTCGTCGTTGGTGATGTGTTGGGTATAGGAAATGCCCAAAAGTCTTTTGTAGCATCTCATCTCCATACTTTGCATTCTTCGTTGTAGATCTGCTGTAAGGGTCCATGTTTCGCAATTACTTAAATTTAAAAAAAAAGAAAATTAGATTTGCCACGACGTCCAGCTAGACCTTTTTGATAAATGTATTGACCAATAACTGCGATGTATGGACTTATTAATATATGGATGTATATGATACTTTGCAATTAACCTTTGTGAAAATAATACCTAATGTGAAAACTAGCAAGCCGACCTGCATGGGTTTGGATGAACGTGGTTCTCTCCCTGTTTCTTTAGCAGGTTGCTTTCTTTTTAGTACAAATTGTTTATGGATTGCTGTAACGATTTCACTAAAATGTCAGTGCTTATGTTTCGTCAGTGTTCTTATTTATTTTTGTTTTAACTAAGAGTATAAACTATCTTAGTTAACTATTGTTCGTTCTCTACGAAACGATCGTGGCTATTAACTTAACTATTGTTCGTTCTCTACTAAACGATAATGGCCGCGTGAGTGTCCAGCACTTGCTATAAGCACACTGGGTGCATAGTAACACTGGTGTTTCCTCGTTTTTGTTTATTTCTTTCTGTTTAATAATATTTTGTGTTATGCACGCGCTCCAATCAGGCTCAAAGGGTGACAATCTGTGCCAACATACACGCTCAAATGTTCACCCACTCTCACACATGCAACTACTCCTTCGGATGAGAGTATACACTGTGCACGCACGCATTCCATCGCATGGACATTAAAGATCCCAACGCTCATGTCTTAGACGGGTGAGTGCCGGCTACACAAATATACCCAGCAAGCACTAGGTCCCTTCTCCCCAACCACGGACGCCCAGGATTGTGCTCAGTCGTCTGGGCGTCAGACTATGCGCCCAAAGGTTGCAGGTGGGCTCTTCGGGCGGCTTGTGTTAGATCCTATATCGACCAGCGCCTTGAGCAGCTCTTGAGTTAGAAAAAGCGCTATATAAAATTATTGCATTACAAAAATTGTTAATACAACAAACACATCTATCACTGAAACATGTGGTGTTCATGCAGAGAATTCGCTATTAGAAAGCGAAAATGAAAACGAATTTTTTTTTTGGTAGTGTTAGATTGACTGCATCCAATGCCATTATTGAAGAGATTGAAGAAACCTGAGTACCCGGAGGAAACCCTCGGTACATGAATAGTCTCGTACCTAAGCCACAAAAGTTCGCCACTTGCGGGAATCAAACCCGCGACCTTCGACATAGGCAACCGGCGACTAACCCACTGTGCCAAAAGGCACTCCGTATTTGCATTTAAAAAACATTGTCGCATATCATGAACCAATCACACACAAGCAAACATATAAACACAAACACGCGCGCACAAGCATACACACACAAGCACACACACAAATACACACAATCACTCACACGGTCACTTTAGCGTGTAACATAGCAGGTAGGGGTGAAGACAGGATGGGAGAGAGAGGAATTGGGGGTAGGGGTGAAGACAGGATAAGGGCTCTCTTGGTATAGTGGATGAAGGTAGAGTTTGGTGGGGGACAAATGCAGTACGTGGAGGACCCAGTTGGTCTCCCTGGGGGACACTTTGGTGTCCAGAACTGTCCACCGAGGGACTTCTGTTGACCGGGGACAGTTCAAGACAATTTTGTGTCATCTACTGGACACTTTTAGGTGGGGGGGAGGGGGGGGCCGATCGGGATGTTACACCGGCACTATCTCGTCTAGGACATGAGCATCCGGATCTTTATTGCGATGGAATGCGTGCGTGCACAGTCTAGATCTCGGTTTATACTCTCATCCGAAGGAAAATTATAAACTGTTAGAGGCAAGGCACGGTGCAAGGAGACAGAAGAAGAGGGAGACAGAGAAAAAGGAGTGGGAGGACAACATTCGAGAATGGTCTGGCTTGACACTGAGCGAGGCCATGAGGGTTGCTGAAGACAGAAAAAGATGAAGTACGCTGGTTAAACGATCATCTGTGGTGCCCCAACGATTTTCGAGTTACGGGATAGGATAGGATAGGATAGTGGCACACGGCACGTCGACAATTGTGTTTTCTCACGTTACGTAAGACTGTCGCACATTGTTTATACACACATTGTTATCACACAATGTTGCTTTTGTGGTTTACTTGGGATGTTAACACACATGCTAAGTGATCGATAGTTTGTACTTAACATTAATGTGCGAGCTTTCGTAGCTTACTATTATTTAATAATTAATCTTTCTTAATTTCTTTAGTCACACCTTAAACTACAGCGTTTTATAATAAATAGCTTTAGCCTTTTCATGAACCTAGTTTCATATTCATACTTAAAGGTTGTAATCTTGTAGCCTGCAATGTAATGCATTAGCGCCGGTAATGATCTTCATATTGTCAGTATACGAGACTTTTTAATATCGTTTTATTAATGTCATTGTATTTCGTTTTTTAAACGAATTGTGTGTGGTTCATTTTATGCTGAAACATTTTACTCTCATTCTCAGGAAGCCTTTCAATTTTTTTTTAAAGAAAGAAATAAGAAACAAAGAAGATTTCATAAGACTTGTCTGGCTTTTTATTTTCCCGTTCTTCAGCTTCTTTTCAAACGGTGTTAAACTTTAAAATCGTCGCCAGATATAATGTTTATGTGTTGTGCCAGAGCGTGATTGCTTGTGCTTGGGATCTTTGGACTTTTTCACTCAGATTCAAAGACGGTTGACAATCTTCCTGCTGCTTCTAATGGACATTTATTTCCCAAGTAATCTCCCTTGGTACCATCATACTTCCGGTACTTTGTATTCACGGTAGCGCATAGGGAATGCATAAACAGAGCTTTAGTTAGAGGGAAGTAACCGTGTTACAACTCTACATTTGGTAAAGGACACTCAGAGTGAAGAGACGGAACTCTCTGTCTGAAATTATCATTATGTGAGTGCCTCTGAAACAGCAGTGTCTAAAGACAGCCCTCAGCGAGGCAGGCAGGCAGGCAGTATTCAAAGTGACTCAGCCCATCTTCTCTCCCGACTGTTTGAACTGCTAACTTCCAATGTTTCCATTAGAAGATTCCTCTGTGTTCTTATTAGACCACAAAGATACAAGAGCTTCTTTATTGCTTCTGTCAACTCCAGACTCAACAAAAGCTCAACCAGAATGAATCCTACCTTTAAGAAATACTGACTTGATGTTTGTTTCCCTAACTGTAGTGCTGCATAGTTCTGCTGATGATGATAATGACATATATATCATGATGAAATCATCATTTATTGTTTTTGTTTTTTTTCTAATCCTATTTTCTCCCATACTACTGGAGGGATTTGTTTCAAGTTTGGTATATTCTTAGACTTTACCTATGCCTCCAACGTAAAACCAACTTATGCAAATCGAATAATCTGATCATATCACTCCCCTTCTACATTCACTCCACTGGCTTCCAGTGTCTCATAGAATTATCTACAAAATCGCTATTTTATGTTACAAGTGCGTCCATGGCTTAGCCCCTTCTTACCTCACAAAGAACTTTCAATTCTATAAGCCTTCTAGAAATCTTCGTTCTTCCTCTGACACCCTCATGCTTCACATAACCCGCTACAAACTCTTCTCTATTGGCCGTCGATCTTTCTCAGTGCTCGGCCCTTCAACTTGAACTCTCTTCCCCTCTCTCTTCGCAACTCTCCAAACATAGGTACTTTCAAATCCAACTTGAAAACTCATCTCGTCCTTAAATGTTTCTAATCTTGCATCCCATCATCATCGTCGTCATTCCTCCATTTGTTTTGTTTTGTTTTTTGGTTTTGATTCAGACCACCGCCACCACCCACCCCATCACCCATCCTTAGCTCTCCCCTCCTCCCTCCCTCCCTCCCTCGTCTCTTATTCGTTAGCAAGTGTCTGATTTTATTTTGTATGAAGCCGGATGTTTAGAATGAATGCGTGAGTACTGCGCTTTGAACTGAAATTGTTATTTGGGATAAAGGCGCTATATAAATATCATTATTATTATTATTATTATTATTATTATTATTATTATTATTATTATTATTATTATTATTATTATTATTATTATTGTTGTTGTTATTATTATTATTATTATTATTATTATTATTATTATTATTATGTAATCATGATGACGTCACCTTTCTTTTTTCGTTCTTATGTAGCGCTCTTCTAGCTCAAGAGCTCCTGAAGGCAAAGCCAGCTTGCATTCTCAGGCACATCGTCTAACGCCTCAATCGTCGTATTTATGTAACTGGCACTCACCCGCCTAGGACATGACCCTCAGCATCTTTAACATCCGGGAACATAATCCTCATCTTCCTCCTTCTTCTCCAACTTCTCCTCACTTTTTGTCCTTCTTTTTCTTAATTGTCTGAAATACAATGTGTGTGTATGTGTGTGTGTGTGTGTGATTGTATGTGTGCGTGCGTGAGGGTATGTGTGAGAGAGAGAGCACACGCGAGGGAACTCTTCACCCGTTAGGGTCCAGCATTTGTTATGATGTTTTTTTTCTGTTTGTGTGTGACCCAAGTGGCAGAATTAGTGATTATGAGCTTATGTGGATTCATACATGATAATAGTAGCTACGAACTTGACCAAAGCTTTTATAGCCGGTATTGGGATCCGTTGGGCACACATTTCCATGTTAAATATTTTACATCAGTAATCGATAATCTATTCATTTACTGTATACATAATTATATATGAATAATAACAACAAAAGCTATAACAGCATCAGCAACAACACCAAACATAGTCTAAGAAAAAATTAACTTGATGAACTGAATCTAAGTTTTTTTTTGTTAATTGTGTGATTCCAGCGCCTTGAGCAGCTCTTGAGCTGGTAAAGCGCTATATAAGAACGATTAAATAAATAAATAATAAATAATTTCAGCTAGTCAGACTGGGAGATACAACGTGAACTGTGTTGATGTCTACAGGGCTGGATGTGACGACCTTTGTGACGCAGCGACAGGACGCTGCTCACGTAAATCTGGAGGGCTTGGCTTCTCCTGTGATGAAGGGAAGACTGATTATTATGCCGTCTCCATCCCTCTCCCTTACTCCCAACCCTCCACCCCTTCACACTCCCCGTTGACCTGTAGGTGGTGTGGTGTAGTGTGATGTATGTGTGGAAGGAAGGGGAGGGGTGGCTAACGGCCTGTCTTAATTGGAAGGTTCGTGGGGGTTCACGAACCTCTTTTCGAGGTTCTCAGATCAGGTGGGGATCATAGAACCAACGGACAGTCAGACCGATATTTGGATCGTTCTGATTCTCGTCTATTGTGAGGATATCCTGGAGAAGATACGATAATCTTACAAGGAAATTAAGATCTGTAGATAGATGAGGCGTTTAGCTATCTCTATCAGTGGTTCTTTAACACGGTTCCTAAGCGATGTGAGAGACTGACTGACTCACGGTGCTTGGTCACATAAAAATTTATATTTGTTCTCGGGTTTTAAACTATCATTGGCTCACTTGAAGTAATGATTTTTGCTAGTCAAATGACTAGTCTAATTGGTCTCCAGAGAAGAAGAGCTAGTGGTCACACAACAATACAAACAGAATGACACCAGTCGTATGTATGTGATTTGAACTTTTATATGTTCAACACAAATTCTAACATGACTTTAATTAAATGTAAATTCATAGCTATAACTGTTCAATGTGCTGGGAAATTTCTTTAGCAGTTCTTCTTCATCATTTGCTAAGCATTGAGTTGAGAGGGACTTAGCTCTCAGTTTCTGTGAGTGCTTGGGTTTGGTGGTTACTCTGAGGGAGTCTTGTCACTCTCAGGATGATCGGGCGAGTCTGGTAGCTACGAGGTCGGACGTACCGAGGTAGATTCTAGATGATCTCCTTCTTTTCCACGGAAGCAAGCGTTAAGCGTTGACTCCACAAAACAGCCAAGAAAATTAACACTAAAAAAAAACTTATTTTGGGGCTAAGTGTGTGTCTGAAACGGATACTCCGATAGTATGGCCACGTCACCAGAGCATCAGGCCTTGCAAGGCCATCCTGCAAGGCACGGTGCAAAGAGGCAGAAGAAGAGGGAGACAGAAAAAGAGGTGGGGGGATGTGATGATATCCTGGATATCCAAAAAAGCGTTTGACCGAGTCTGGCATGCATGCAGCTCTGTGGGCAACCATGAGAGTGTACAACATCAGCATTAAAATTATTGAAGTCATCAAAAGCCTGTATGACAAGGCCTCCACAGCAGCGCCATCGGGAACTGGTTCAAAACGGACATCAAAGTCCAAGGCCAATCCCTCAACACAATGCATAGTTTCAAATATTTAGGAGCCACTGTATCAGACAGTGGGTCCCGACAGGATGTCCTTTCCAGGATCGCACAAACAACTGCGGCCCTAACAAGGTTAAAGCCCATTTTAAACAGAAAGGACCATCAGTCTACATTCTAAGGCTGCTGCGCTCCCTTGTCATCTCCATCTTCCTATACGCTTGCGAACCATGGACTCTAACAGCAGATCTACAACGAAGAATACAAAACATGGAGATGAGGTGCTACAGAAGACTTCTGGGCATTTCCAATAACCAGCACATCACAAACAACGAAGTCCGACAGACCATCACAGAAGCCATTGGACAACACGATGACCTGCTCACAGTGGTGAAGAAACGGAAACTCCGATGGTATCATGGGCACGTCACCAGAGCATCAAGCCTTGCAAAGACCATCCTGCAAGGCACGGTGAAAGGAAGCAGAAGAAGGGAAGACAGAAAAAGAAGTGGGAGGACACCATTTGAGAATGGACTGGTTTGACACTGAGCGAAGCCATGAGGGTTGCTGAGGACAGAGAAAGATGGAGTACGCTAGTTAAACGATCATCTGTGGTGCCCTAACGACCTTTGAGTTACGGGATAGTATAGTATAGGATAGGAAGTCAACAACAACCATAATCATGTTTTATGTGCATACCACCATTTTTCTATTTCTACGATTGTATTACATATTGTGTGTATGGAGCATTGCATTGTATTATATTATTATTTTAGGAAACGGGTTCTTACGTTTGACAACTGATTGGGGGTGTTGTGGGGTGGGTGGGGCTGAGGCAAGGAGGGGAGGTGGAGCGGTGAGTGGGTGAGGTGGATGGAAAGGAAAGGAGTATCAGGCAGCTCGGCAGAAAGTTCAAAAGAATATCAATACGGCCGTTTAGCTGTATCTGTGCTCTATCAGCAACAGTAAGAGAGTGTTATAGAGTATATCTGTACCGGCAGCAGGGGCCAAACTGCTACAGCAAGAATGGCAACAGTAATAAAGATTGCCATCGCTTCCCTTATTTAGCATTTCAACACTCCTGCGACAAACGAACCATATAATTCGCGCGTTTCAAACCAGCCGAGAAGAGACATTGCCGTTGGTTTGATGCTATCTACAGTGTGTTTCTAGAACTGATTATAGAGAACGGCGGTATTTTTTTGTTGTTGTTTTGTTTTTAAAATAAGAAATGCAACCTGGAATATCTTTGCATGGGCGCTTCACAGTTATATAGAACGGGTTTGATAGGAATTCAGTAGAGGGTGACTGTTATAGAATGGAACGTAAGAAATCAAACTGTTATGATGGAATCCATTAAAATAATTTGTAGCAAACCTTTTGCCTTCTAGTTCTAGCTGTGATTGTATTCCTGTTTTTAAGTTTGCTTTATCTAAGATGCTCTCACGTGCGTGTGATTACAGACCAACTCTCAAATTGCTGTCCGCGATAGAATTAATGTACGACTGTATCATTGAAATCGCTAAGTTCTCATGGGCATAGGTCTGTTGTGTCTTTTCGCTGCTGACTGTAGAGTAATGCAAGATGTATCAGATTTAAAAACCGTTGAGTTACATATTTTAATGGTCGAGTTACGCACACAACTGTGAAAGTAATTCTCTTGACCTGTGCTACTCATTTTAATATTTAAAACATATCGTATTGCAATTTATATAGGTCGATAAGCACTTAACAGCGTGGAATCATTTCTCTTCACCTGTCGGTCAGTAACATGAGCTGAATGTGACGGGAATTACCAGCTGCCTGCGCTCTGTAGAGAGGAGGTGACTTTTTCCTTCTTTTCATTTGCTGATTTTGTCAGGTTTATTGCACACGGTGGTGGTGGTGTTTCCGTAACCTTTTAGTCGTTTGGGAGGGAGGCCTTTGGGACCTCCCTTTCTCTGGGCCAGCTTAATGAGGGCGGTGCCTAACTTCTCTCCCACGCTGCTTTACTTTCCCCGGTTCTAAACAGATCCATGAGCACCTATTCATAGCTGGATGTGTCGTGCGCTCATTTCAAATTTGTGTGTGTCATTTTGCTGGATGCCTTCCTAGCACTAACCCTCCCTCGCCCGACGTTGCTTAACGTGAAACATTGCTAGCATGGTCATCCATCCAAGCACTAACCCTCGCCCGACATTTCTTAACATGAAACATTGCTAGCATGGTCATCCATCCAAGCACTAACCCTCGCCCGACGTTGCTTAACATGAAACATTGCTAGCATGGTCATCCATCCAAGCATTAACCCTCCCCCGACGCTGCTTAACATGAAACATTGCTAGCATGGTCATCCATCCAAGCACTAACCCTCGCCCGACGTTGCTTAACATGAAACATTGCTAGCGTGTACCCAGACCACTAAACTACTGCGTCACACGAGGTAAGAGTCTACGTATTGCACAGACTATGACTCTGAGGCCGTAACAAGAAGAAGAAGAAGAAGAAGAAGAAGAAGAAGAAGAAGAAGAAGAAGAATTGATAAACTAATAAATGAATGAATGAATTAATTAATGCTAAACGCGCCTTATTTATAAATCCGACATAAAGCGCGGCGATCTGTAATCAAAGTACACGCTCACATGTTACAGACACAGTACTTTATCTACACAACAAACACACACTCATCACTCAAAACAGTGGTGGGAAGGCAAGTCGCTATTAGTATTAGTAGACGAAAAGGAAAGCGAATTTTATTTCTGGACTGTTACTAGTGTTAGATAGACTGCATCCTATACCATTAAGGAAGGGTGAGAGGAAACTGGAGTACCCGGAGAAAACCCTCGATGACCTGAACAGTCTCGAGCCTAAGTCACATAAATTGGCCCCTGGCGGGAATCGAACCCGCGACCTACGGCTCAGAAAAAACAGGTGAATAACCAACTGCGCCACCACACCACCCCATGATGATGATGATGGTGTTGATGATGATGACAATGATGCTGATGATGATGATGATGAAGACAATGCTGCTGCTAATGATGATGATGATGATAATGATGATTGTGATGATGTTTGATGCCAGAAAAACAGATGAATAACCAACTGCGCCACCACGCCACCCCATGATGATGATGATGATGGTGTTGATGATGATGACAATGACGCTGCTACTGCTGCTGCTGCTGCTGATAGTGATGATGATGATGATGACATTATGCTGATGATGACAATGATGATGATGATGACAATGCTGCTGCTGCTGCTGCTGCTGCTGCTGCTGATAATGATGATTGTGATGATGTTTGAGAAGTTATTCGTGAGAAACTGTTGGCCTTAGGAATCAATGCTTCGTATTTTTGCCTCTGTCCCTTACCAGTCGCTCCTTGCCATTGTTGGCTAGCACATTTCCCAGCTATTTTTGTGTGAAATCTATCCCAATAAATTTAAAGGCTATTCTTGTTGCAAAGGGTCTGCTTTGTTGTGCTAGTTGCAACTGTTTTGCAATTCTAACCGAAACGTTCTCAAAATAGAATGGAATTTGCATAGTTTAGTCCTAAAGTTTTTAGAACTTTGAAACAGTGACCCCGCATTTTCAGCGTTTCACAATTCTTCTCTCGCACCCACCCACCCCTCTCTCCTCCTATAGAACTACATTGCACAGGTTAGCGCATAGCTTATTTTTTAAACTTCTTTTTCACAAAGAAATTCTCTCTCTCTCTCTCTCTCTCTCTCTCTCTCTCTCTCTCTCTCTCTCTCTCTCTCTCTCTCTCTCTCTCTCTCTTTGCTTGGCGTTTATTTGTTTTAATGCTTATCGTTAACTCCTCCAAATTATTTTGTTTCCTTTATACATGACATGAAATATCCCCGTAACAGCAGGCCTTGTTTTATCTCACCACTAATTGATAATTTGCATTTGTCGCGATAGCGTCTGAATAATGACGGATAGGAAACTCACCCGCAGATGTAAATGAGAGCGCATTGTTTCCTCATTCGTTTGTGAGCGGGACATTTCATGCTCGGGGACGTCCCGTCGCATGCAGCAAGGTGCGCGTTTGGGTGGATACAGCTACCGTGTAAACTTTATTGGTATGTCGTCATTCGGGTAGCTTGCAGTGTGGTCACATCGATAGTCCCGCTTTGTAGAATTCAGCATGTAGCGAATTTCACACTGCCGCGAAGTATCACTATCTACCCATTAGAAAGCGAGTAAACTCTCACGGGCTCTTCTGCTCAGTGTGATTGCATGAGAAGTTAAATTTCGATGCGAACCCAAAACATCCACACACACAAAACCGACCCTCTTTCAGGGCAGTTCGAAGGCTTGCTTAAAATCTGTTGTTTTATTAGCTGTAGCATCACGAATGTGTTGTATGTTGTCTGATTAGTCGGAAAGCGCAATAACGTAAAGTAAAAAAGCGTCAAATATCACAAAGGTGTGATGACGTTAGAGATATGGAAAGAAGTTAAATACTTGTTTTTTACACAGTGCACTTACCACCTCACACAGATGCTAATGTTGCTAGACATAGTTTAGGGGCTTAACCATAACAAACACACATCACTCTGCAACTGGTTGAATCGAGAGATGCAACAATTATAAATTAAATAATGTATGTCTTTCACTGTAAAGAACGCACAACAGTCCTCAGAGTATAAATGTGGCCATTATTATGGCCGTTATGACCCTACATTTTTTGTGGAAAGGTTTATGCCCATAACAGTTCAACCATTCATTATATTATATGGCATTAAAACCGAACAATGAACCACTCATAAAACAATGAATGCAAATAAACGGACTGTGTTTTTGTTTTTTCTTCGTAGTCAAAAGTCTTCGAAGTCATTCATTTACGCTTCTGTTTAAGTGATGATGTTGTTCAGGTCCACAAACTGACCAGTGAATTTTCCTTTTTAAAACATGGAATAAAGAAGTACGTCGACTTTGTTCTTCCTTTCCATCAGCTAGTAAAGACCGCATAGTACTAGGACTATCGATCAATACCCAGTTCCACCACACCTTGGCCCCAACACGCAGACGTTGCAATTTCCTTTCTCCCCGTGTTACTGATAGGATCAGTATCGCAGTCATTTGTCAGTCATTTCATAGTCACTTGCAGTCTTGCCGTACAGGGTAGATACAGGACATTCACAAAAATTAGGACGTCCAGATGCTTTGAAGCAAGAACTAATAGGGGAAAAACCGGACTTCCAAAGAAGAGATAGGCTAATGGGAATTCGAATTTAAAAGACGTATAAAGAAGTGAGATCCACAGAAGAAAGACGTAAAGAGAGTTTGACAAAAATAAGTACGAAATATAACCCCCCCCCCCCTCCCATCACCCTTCACCTCCAATACAATTATGTGGTGGTTCAAGTTTAAAAAAATGTTTGGGGAGGAAGATGTTCCAAAGAAAGAATCAGTTTAATGTAGACGTCCAAAGACAGAAGCTGAAAAGAAAGGTTTAGAGAAACCAAATATACGTTCCAAAGGTACAGCTTGGGAACTTTACATTACATTACATAATTGTTGCTTTAGGTCCAGCGGACTCTTCCGAGCCAAATCAGGACCGGACAACCCCCAATCCGCATAAAGGATCTGCTGAAACAACCCTAGTGGGAAAACTGAATGCCTTCCACCAGCCAGTCACTTTACAATAAAGACATCCCACGCAGGGGACGGCTGAGGCTTTACCCCAACTAATCGAAACCCCGTTTACAAAAACAAAATAGAATACAAACATCATTATAAATTATCAACAAAACACATACATATAAAATGCCTACATTGCTAAATAATAACATCATAGGAAGCCCTAGTGACCACCTGGCAGAAAGCATCCAACATTCCCAAGCTGATCCAACAGACCTCATACACGAACAAGGAGTCTTGTCCCGGAAGAGTTTTCAAGAAAAAAGGTAGATGACTGGTATAGCGAAGAAGACGATAGTATAGCAGATTGATAGAACAGAGCAGGAATGAGAAAGAGCAAATGAGAAAGACAGCGACAGTGGGAATTTAAAGCACTAAATTTCCAGAAAGTGGGGATACTATTTATACTGAAACCCCCGGCACCCCAACGGGGGTACTGTTGCCGCAGTGAATCGGTCATGCCTACAAAGTCAAGACAGGTTTTCAACTGGGGCTTTCACTTTTCCCTTTATAGGTTAGAACAATCTACAGTTGCAAGATTGCTCATGACCCCAAGGGGTAAGCTTGGGAACTGAGACCTAGGAAAAGCAAGGACAAGTAAACCTACTTCAGTTTCAGGTTTATCATTACAAAATGCATTTAATATGGAGGTCTTTCTGAAGACAGAGGTAGACAACAACTGAGTTCCTTAAGTGGCAAAGAATCCGAGGAATCCCTCCATTGAGGATGCAGAGAGGCTACTGAATAATATTCAGGTGAAAGTGTCCTCAATTAAACACCTGGCGGGGATGTCGGCTTCTCGGATACATCAATGAATAACAATAAACTAGAGGCGCAAAAATCAATGTTTATTCTAAACTATATGAAACTGCTGATGTGTTTGTCGGTCATATGATTTACCACTTTGCTCTTTTATATCATCCATCAGAGTGTTTTCTGATACTTCTACTGCTCTGAAATTGAAAACGGACTCATATAATTTCAATTCATGTTCAGTTGTTTCTTCCGTCTTCTAGTGATGACCGAGGAAGAGGTACAAGAATAATATCCGAGGATAAGAATTAGAACTTGTAAATTCAAGTGAACGACGAATGAGGCTTTGTGGTGGTGGGGGATGGAGGTGGGGAGTGTGTGGGTGAGAATAAAGCCTTAAACATTTCCATTTCAAGTTTAATAAAAAGTAGAAGGAAAGGTAAAAGAAGAGCGTGGTGAAGAAACACACAAATTATGAATGAAACAAACAGCCCATAAACAGGAAGTGGAGTCCTCATTCAGACACGCACTGTACCACTCCTGACCAGCCAAGTCATCACTCAAACCTCGCTATGGGTTCAACTTCCGGTATAAGGAAAAGCCCAGCAAGATGGCGACTGTGAATGAGCCCTGTCGCTAAGTAGTTGAAACAATGGGAGGAGGAAGGTGCAACATTCTTGCTGGGATCAGAACGTGGGCTGAACATGAAGATTGTCACCTGTTTAACGGTCCTAATCCTGAAGCTCAGCCGTCTCAGCACTTGCCTGCCACTACTCGCTGTGGTTTACGGTTCGGACTCAGTGGTGGTGGGACAAAGCTCCATTCACGGACTGGCTCGGATACTCATCTGAGTAATACCACACTCTGATAATCAAACTTCACTCCCCTCAGTTCGGTTCCTTTTCCCATTACCATTTCTACTTCAGTTATAAGTAAGGCCAAATTCTTAGTTCTTTACAGCCTTCATCATTGCCAGTTCCTACAACTATCAAATTTTGTTTGAGAAGAATAGAAAGAAGAAGAAGAAGGAGGAGAATGTGTTTTTTGCATACACCAAAATGTGTTTATTTCGGTTGCAGAAGCAACCGTCTTATTTTACTATATGGTTTTCTTTTTGGTTTCACATTGGAAAATTATTTTTGACCGAATGTATTTGTAAAATGTATAGCCTACTTAGCACAATTTTCTGTGAATCTGCAGTTACAGTATATAAAGGACCAAAATACGAAACTACGAAAACGACAGTGGAAAATAATAAGCAAAAGCCTGGCACGCCCCAAAGAGCAACCGGAAGTGACACTGTGTGGTCACCCACTGTACGCATGCACAAATTGAGATACACATGACGACTGAAACGTAAGCAATAGAGGAAAATAACTGAAAAGTCCGAAGAAAGGGAGATAAGTGTCAAAATTCAGCGAGTGTTTGCAGACGTGAGTGGGCCACGACCTTCTTAACTCTTTTAGTCCGGAAGTCAGTAGATAGTGAATTTGGCTGAGCTATAAGTTTAGTTGAAAGCTAGGGTTTGCGAAACCTGCTTTTCTCGTCTTCCATTACCTCGTGGCAAGAACAGTGGGGCGACCCAAGCAGTCTTTCTGATTTTCAACTTTCTCCAAAAACAGCAGCAGCAATTAGCAGCGACAGCAGTAGAAGGACAGGAAAGCTAAGGTTAACAAGTCCTGCTTCTGTTGTCCTTACAAACTTCAAGGGTCTAATTTTTGACCAGGAAATCTGAATACCTAGTTTTCACATTCCGCAAGACGAAGAAGAATATCGTATATTTGTGAATACCGCACCAAAATTGTAGAACGATCTGCCCCTGGCTTTGAGGTAGTTACAGTCAGTAGAGGCCTTCAAGAAAGCCTTGAAGACATATCTCTTTAAATCTTGGCGGCAGGGATAGCTCAGTGGTCAGAGCGCACGAATTGTGTAAGTGCGTCTTGGGCGACGTGGGTTCGAATCCTGACTTCAGCAAACTATTTTGTGATTGCTGGATATTACGGGCCAGCGCCTTGAGAAGCTCTCTGAGCTTGTAAGTGCGCTATATAAGAGAAATCTCTTTTTTTCTTTAAATCTCGTCAATGTTTGTTATGTTTATCAGTTTATAGTCCCCTCTCTTCCCGTAAGGATTTTCAGAGAGGAGACTGCAGTATCCACCTGTATATAGTGTGTATGTAGTCTTTGAACATCTAATAACCATTTCCATTTGGTTTTCTTCAGCGCAATGTGCATGAACTGTTTTTGTGGAGACTTGAGTTATATAAGATTAGGCCTACATCATCATGATCATTAAGAGAGGAAGAATATAACCACACCACATTGATAATGAAAATAAGTCGTAATAAAAGAAGGCTACCTATACATAAAATGAATCTCTCAACATATTTGCCCTTTTAAGTCTCCCCCGAACCCTCCTCTCCCCAGTCCCTCCCACTCTAGCCTTATTTTGTTTCCTTTCCATAGTAAATCCTAATATGTAAAGGCGAGAGAGAAAGAGGGCAGATAAACAGTAATAACCAGTCAAACAAGCACTGTCTCCAAACAATATTGATTGTCTGCTGCTCTCATAACAAATGAAGATGGTGTCACAACAAACGAAGATGCTGTCACAACAATGGAAGACGCTGAAACGATGCAGGCTGCTGTCCTTCTACACTAAAACAAGCGAGGACGAGTGAAAGACATTTACCGAGAGATAACAGACAATGGTCAAACTAACAAGCATTGGTCAACGAAGTGTACAGTCGTTGAACAAAGTGTGGGTGCAGTGGTCAATGTCAGACCGCAAGGGGCCAGAAAGGCAAACTGTGATGGTGTCACGTCCACTTGGCACATCCCTGTTGGCCCGACCTCGGACCTCTGACCCCTGGCAAACGCAACGCGCATGAATCTTCTCCTTCCGGCAAGGTCACTTATGTCCTTTCAACGTGTCCAACTTACTTTCCCCTCACTTCCACCACCACTTATTTTTGCCTGAAACCTGACCACTGAACCCTCACAAGCAAGTAAACGTTACGAAAGCTCTAGTCTTCCCTTCCTCGAGCATCATGCGGCCAAACTCCAGCATCCTTCAAAGCATAAGTGAATAACACATCACAGTAAACTTCTATTGTATTTTCCTGTAAGGTTAAAAACATTCTCACAATAGATATTTTCTTACATTGCGTCTACGTAGACTAAATGGTATGTCTTCAATCGGTCGTTCTTACCACATTTCCGCTTTTGCTGCACTGAATTGTGGGAAGGAGCCAGCGCGTGAACAGTACGCTCCGTGCATGAGCTAATCAGAGGTACGCATGTTAGTCCAAATAACCTACTAAATAGCTGGGGCGCTGTTGCACTCAGTGCTCAAGAACTCAGCGATGCTGTTCTTGTTTGTTTGTTACTGTTGTTATTTTGTTTTGTTTTTCCTGTTGGGGATGGGGTGGATGTGGGCCTATACAAAATAATAAAATGCATTATTTATTTATAAGCTTACGTATCGTCTAGTCTATAAACAAGAAAAAAAAGACATATATTCGGTATAGGCGTAGGCATATTTATGAATTATTCCATAAAACAATCTAAATATATTTAGGCATCTGGGAGGCGGAATATCCAAGGGTGTCAATGCACGATCGAGATTGCAAGAATCAGTAGATTTTTCTTCCTAGCTTTCTGTTTCTCCTTACATTACATTACATTATTATTGCTTTAGGTCCAGCGGACTCTTCCGAGCCAAATCAGGACCGGACAACCCCCGATCCGCATAAAAGATCTGCTGAAACAACCCTAGTGGTAAAACCGAAAGCTCTCCACCAGCCAGTCACTTTACAATAAAGACTTCCCACGCAGGGGACGGCTGAGGCTTCACCCCAACTTATTGAACCCCCGTTTAAAAAAACAAAATAGAATACAAACATCATTATAAATTATCAACAAAACACATACATATAAAATGCCTACATTGCTAAATAATAACATCATAGCCCTAGTGACCACCTGGCAGAAAGCGTCCAATATTCCCAAGCTGATCCAACAGACATACACAAACAAGGAGTCTTGTCCCGGAAGAGTTTTCAAGAAAAAAGGTAGGAGACTGGTCTAGCGAAGAAGACGATAGTATAGCAGATTGATAGAACAGAGCAGGACTGAGAAAGAGCAAATGAGAAAGACAGCGACAGTGGGAATTTAAAGCACTAAATTTCCAGAAAGTGGGGATACTATTTATTCCGAAACCCCCGGCACCCCAACTGGGGATCTGTTTCTCCTGGCACTGGCAGTTAAAAAGTTGCCTTTCTGCGATGAAGATGGAGGAGAGGGCAGCAGGAGGATGAAGGAGAAGAAAAATAAGAACAAGAACAAGAAGACAAGAAATAAGAAAAACGCTATCGTAATCTTCCCTTGAAAAACTATCCCCACTTTGCAACATCCACCCAAATCGGTATCTTCTTCACCATCACGCTCTTCTCATCATATCTCCGCATCTCTTCCATCTTTTATTAAATATCCTGTTCTTTTTCTGCAGCCTGGATCTGGATTGGCAATCCCGTCGGAAGTTGTGCATCGTCATGATGGTTCTCATCAAAGACTTTTGATACGCAATAATATTAGCCTAGGACTAACAAGCTTACTTTTGGACTCCAGTAAGTTAATCAACTTGCGCCTTCGAGACATGACAGATGAAAATAACCTGCGTTATTCTGTACTGTCTCGAAAAAGAAGAACTTAAAAGGACCTGGAGTATCTTGGCTGCCAAATGTCACGTACTGTGGCAGAGGTGGACCTTGACAGCCAATGTGACGTCATGTGCACGTGCCCGATGCTCGTGCCCTGCACGTTCTGCCCGCCCCCTATTGTCAACACAGCTACTATGGCTGGTCAATTGTGTCCACTTTCACCTTTTAAAAGAAAAAATGGAGAGGGATGGTGGACAGGCTGGGTTGGGGTTGGGAGCAAACTGTGAGAAAAATTAGATGGCAAAGTAACTAAGCTAACTTAGAAACATCGTGATTTTTTATATCCATAACAAAATAATGTAGTATTTAATGTGTCCGGGGACGTAAATTTACTAAAAAAAAAAAAAAAGGGTTGGCTACAAAGAATTTTTGACCATTACGATACGTAGGCCGTGTACTCTGTCTCTGTTATGGTTAAACTAACTGTATGCAATAATTTGACATATATTTTTCAGATTCCTTAAAGCATATAATCGTTAGCTTAATTAGACGCAGCATTACATTCTCTATTAGAATATTATATAAACTTTACTTGTGATTTACGTAGCAGTGTTGAATTAGAGCGCGATGTTTAGAATAGCGCGATGCCTATCACGGTGATAAAGACACCGCGCTGTTGGGGGCGCTGATACGAGCTTGGCCGGTCGTCTCAGCTCTTCCCTTGTGTAATCGTAGATTAACACACGATAAGAACATGATAATTGTCGATGATGGCGATAGCAAAGATTTTCCACTGTAACACCTTAAGTGTGATAATTTCCGATGCCGTAGTTCATTCTCTAATAGTATATACTTACATTAAATATTAGTTTTATAGGGACATACATCGGAAGAGAAACAGGGGAAAAGTTGTAAGAAGAGGTTAGATGTAATTATTGTTGTTGTGTTAGGTGATTTCTATTTTAGTCCGTCATAGTCGGAACTCATAATAGTAACCATGTCATATTATATATCGTTGGAAAGGGGAGACGTTGTTCTTTCTTTGTCATTATTATTTATTACATTAAAGAGTTTTTACGAGTTTAGACTCGTGACACTCTTTAGACCAGCAGACAACTCCCTCTTAAATTGCGTATTATATTTATTTCGTACCAGATTATAGGTCCGATATTATTATATCAGTAGAAAGGTCGTATTTCCGCCCATATATAATTTGTATAGTATCCGCTACGTTAGCGTTTCAAGCATTCTATGTAAAATAAAGTTTAACGACTAACACAAATTGTCACCGCCACGACTCCCCCTGGGCAGACGCCACAAACAAACACCTTCCACACGCAGACAACCCAGACAGAATGGCGATTTCCCGCAGACGTGAAGGGATGAAAAACACAACAAATAATATACAACTTTCAAGCTATTTATTCATTCATACCACACACTCATACACATACAACATTTACACATGAAACGAAGAAATGGTAATGAAACAATCAATGGGTCAATGGAACGATGCAATGGTTCGTGGGTGATCGGGGGTCGCTAATCGACCAACGTCCTCAAATCGAACGTGCACAGCCAAAGTCCGAGGCACGTGTTCACAAACAGACAGGGGGGTTAAGCGTAGGAGAGGGACAACACAAAACGGGCCCACCTGGCGAAATGCAGTCCCTGGTAAAGTCTCCTCAAAAGTATCCACTCCCTTCCGTGACGTCCAAACGAAGGAGCGTTGCCACCCGCGGTCGCCACTGACGATGATGATGGAGTGATGTTGATGGCGCTGACAACAGAGGTGGTAGACAAACGAATGGCGATGTTGATGATGTTTGGTCCACTTGACCAAGTGTCGTCGTCGTTGCTGCCTCAAGTTATCCAGCGACGAACTGGCGGATTGACGAACGTTGAGCTGCGAACTTCGAACTCGATCCTCGAATTCAGTCCTCAACGACAATCCTTGACGAACCTCGACGAACCTGTAACATGCTTGTCGCATCGTAAATGTCATGTTCTGGATTCTGTCCCCCTCCCTCCATCACACTTACCCTCCCCCCACTCTCACTAGCTACTCCACTAAACTTCTGCCACTTGAGGGGTCCAACTGCAGTCTATTTCCCCTGTCTTTGACTCTCTCTCGCTTTCTACTGTTATCGTCACTTGAATCAAATACATATTATACAATTCAATGAAATCATGGATGCCTGGAATGAACGATGCTGCAAATGAATACAAGTAACCATCACCACATTATTCATATCAAACATCCCCAACGACAACAACAGCAACCGCTTCCACACTACCTTCATCACACTCCACCCCCTTTCTTCTCCCTCATTCTCCCTCCTTCCGTCGCTCTCTTCCTTTCTTCTGCCTCTCCTCAGTGCAACCTTTCTCATCCTTCCTTACCCTTACGTACCAGCTATCATTCAACACCCCAAACAGCCTGCCCTTGGTTATTAGCACAGTGAGGAAAAAACCACCATTGCACTAACCCACACGGTTCGATGTAACCGCACCCCGTAGCCCCTTCTCCACTGCTCGTCTACGAAAGTACATCCAATTAGGGTAATCCGGTAGTGTGTAGTTCCCGTAGTAGACAATGCCTCAATACTACCTACCACACTACCAATAGGCTTGCTTTTCTACAACTACACTCCAACCGAGCGTATCACTTTAGAAATTGGCAAACTTTAAACTAGTATTCTTCTCAGAACTAGATACTATTTTTCGTTAATATCCGTCCCACCCTAATTCCAGAACACAGCAAAACCACAGAGCACTAGACAAACACTGTCCACACTGTACTGCTGTCAAACACGTTCTGCCGATAGTGAGCACATTCCTAACCTGGCCTAACCGGCGTATGCTGTTTACCACGCTTTGCACGCTCCCGAGACAACAATAATCACACATACGGCAACACGCAGTACCACCCCCGCCCCTATACTCTTCACACACAGACTACATGGCTTTCTTCACAGCTGCCCTGTGACACACCCCCCTCCCAAGACGAACCTACGGAGAGTTCAAAACCTAAACTTCCACAGGGTCAGATCTGCTGAGGAAATCCGCTTCAATGTTGTCTCTCCCTGGAATTGGTCGAACTGTGAAGACGTACGCCTGCAACCGCATAGCCCACCGGGTGAGTCTGGCACTGTTGAGGTGCGTCCGTTCTCAGGATGAACTCCTCGTCCAATACTGGTAGCTTTACCACTGGCTCACTTGTCAGCGCTCTCTTCACGTCATCCAAGGCTTTCCGGCCGTCATCCGTCCTGTTGACCTCTCCCTTCTTCCTTACCCGCACGATCGGTGCTCTGTACGGCGATGAACAAGGCTTGATCACCCCCGACTCCAGCATCGATTCCATTTCACCCTTGACGACTTCCATCTGTGAGAATGGTAGCGGATGCTGGTGCACGCGAACAGCGCTGTCGTCAGTCAATTCCACTTCGCATTCGCCCACGCTGGTGCGCTGGGGTCGATCTGTCAGCTGACTCGCGTACTGTTGACTCACTTCCCGTAGCTGGCTCCGATGATGTGCATACAGCGACGGGTCTATCTGTACGTTTTCTGGTCCTTCGCTCGCTCGCGGCGGTGTCAGTGGTACGGTGCCCTGGTAGCTGATGCCTGATGCCCCCTCCGTTTCTGCCTGGTCCAACACCACTGCCACCGTCGCCCCTGGTTCCGCTCTACGTTCTACGTAGCGTTTCAGCACGATCGTGTGGTACGGTTTCCTGTTCTTGCCGGCTCTCTGAACACGCGCTTTCCTGATGCGCCCCTTGGGTGTCGTCCGCTGGCATACGTCGCATGAAGAACAGTACTTCCTGACATCGCGGCACATCCCTGGCCAGTAGTACTTGGTCCATACCTGATCTAGGGTCCCCTTGGCTCCTCGGTGTTCAGCCATAGGCGTGTCGTGTCCCACGCGTAGCACCTCCGACTGAAGCTTGGCTGGTACCACCAACTGGCTGCGATCCATTTTGTCCTGTCCTGTGTATTCGCGGTACAACAGGCCTCGCTTCCAGACAAATGCCACTTGCCCTTTGCCTCGTTGCTCCTTTCCTGCCTTTCGGTCCGCTAGCTGTCGCACCCTCGCAAGTTCGTTGTCTTCCAACTGTAGTTGACGAATCTCCTTCGGCGTCGCGACGATGCTCATAGTCGGTCCGACCACCACCGGTTCTGTAGCGACTTGCTCCTTGGCTGGCTGCGCTCGTGTCCGCACAGCACAACACTCCGCGTCTCCCTCGCCGAATACTGGCAGTGCTGTGTCTCCTTGCTGTTCTGTCCTCGCCCAGTTGCCGATCACCACTGGGTAAATCAAGTCTGGTACCACCACTACCTCCACCCTCCCAGTGTAGAACGGTGACTCCAGCTGTACCCATGCTGTCGGTAGCGACTTGGATAGCTGGCGAACGGCGAATCCTATGCGCTGCGTGCGTCCTGTGTACACAAGGTTGGCAACCTCTCCCTTCCGCAGGCAAATCAAGTCGGCCCCCGTGTCCCTCACAGCCGCCAGCGGAACACCTTCCACTACCACTTGGCTCTGGAACCGAGGATCTCCCCTCTTGCCTGCCTCCTTCAAGATGCGCAACGCTCCCCCACTTCGCTCGCTGCGTTTCGGACAATCTCGCTTCAAGTGCCCTTTCTGACCACAAGTGTAGCACACCCGCTTGTCAGGCGAGTTGGGTCGTGGTCCTGCTGGCTGGCGACCCTCGCTCTTGTCCCTGGGTGTAAAGGGCTGACGTGGTGGAAAACGTAGGTTGGTTCCCGCCCTGGCGTCGACGTACTGCTGCGCTAACGTCGCGGCCTCCTCCACCGTTGCTGGGTTGCGCTCGCGCACGAACGTGACCAGTTCTGGCGTCAAACCGTTGACCATCTGCTCCATCAGCACTAGGTCCAGTAAGTCCGCATACGTGGCCTTCTTGTTCGCTAGTCCCATCCAGCGCTCCAGGAACAACTCCGACTTCCGTAGGTACTGCTTGAAAGTCTCTGGTGGCTCCCTTCGTAGCTGGCGAAACTTCTTCCGATAGGTCTCGGCCGTCAGGTTGAATCGTACCAACAACGCTGCCTTCAGGATCTCGTAGTCGGCAGAGTCGTCCTCGTTCAAGCCAACGTAAACTTCCCTCGCTTTCCCTTTCAGCAAGGTCCCCAAGCGAATAGCCCACGTGTCCTTCTTCCAGTCTTGAGCCTTGGCGAAACGCTCGAACTGACACAAGTAGGTTTCTAGGTCGTCCTTATCCTCGAAGAATGGCAACCTAAGCTTGACCGTCTCGAACTCGGGTTGACGATTCCTGCGGTTCCCGGCGCCTTCCTGCAACCTAAGTTGCGCCATCGCTATCTCGTGTGCCATCTCTCTCTCTCTCTCCCTCTCTCTCCGGTTTGCATCTTCCTCCCTAGCCGCTTGGTCTATCGCGTAGTCTAACGCTGCCTGACCTTTCAATCCTTCGCGCTTGGCGAGCCTCAAGATCCTCTCCATCGGCGTCTCGTCCGCGAACGGTCCTGTCCTTGGCGTCTGTGCCGCCTCGACCTTGTAGATCGAACGGTAGGGGTTGGTCTCAAACCTCTTCAGCCTCGTTGCGTCGCTCAGACGATCCTGGTCTCCGTAGACGTCGATGCCTGCTGACATCCCGCCAGTCGCGCCGAATCCCGTCACAAAAGGATCACTCACTGTGTCTCTGGCTTCGAACGTCGTCAACTCCTCGTCCACTGACCCACGACGCGATGACCTGACCGGCGATCTCCGTCGCTCGTCCGCAGAAGGTAGATCGGTGACTCCCGTATCAGCTGCTGCCGCCGTGCGCTCGTCCATCGTGACACCCACGCGAGAACGCGTACGAGCCGCGATCGGTGACAGTCCTTCAGTCTCCTCGATCGATGCCATCCTGCTTTAAGAAAAGCAACAACAGCCAACAACAACAACAACAACAAGTCAAAGTCCCTACGTACCCTAACCTTACCTAGCCTAGCCTTAGATACTAACCTACCTATCTAAGCTATCTTCCTTACCTATCACCCACCTCCTCCCACTCAAACAGTGGAAACTGGCCCGCAAGGTAGCGAACCGGTTGGAGAGTGCAATGGCCCCTTCCCTCACGTGTGGTCGAACCCAGGCCGGCTGTGAGCCTCCGCTAAACAGCGACCTGACTCCCTCCAACCACCCGCTGGGGTGCACACTCTCACCGAATCACGCCTCACACACACGGACACCACAAGACAATCACAAGACAACTTCACGTCTGGGCACACTCACACATACCCTGCATCTCCACCAAATGTCACCGCCACGACTCCCCCTGGGCAGACGCCACAAACAAACACCTTCCACACGCAGACAACCCAGACAGAATGGCGATTTCCCGCAGACGTGAAGGGATGAAAAACACAACAAATAATATACAACTTTCAAGCTATTTATTCATTCATACCACACACTCATACACATACAACATTTACACATGAAACGAAGAAATGGTAATGAAACAATCAATGGGTCAATGGAACGATGCAATGGTTCGTGGGTGATCGGGGGTCGCTAATCGACCAACGTCCTCAAATCGAACGTGCACAGCCAAAGTCCGAGGCACGTGTTCACAAACAGACAGGGGGGTTAAGCGTAGGAGAGGGACAACACAAAACGGGCCCACCTGGCGAAATGCAGTCCCTGGTAAAGTCTCCTCAAAAGTATCCACTCCCTTCCGTGACGTCCAAACGAAGGAGCGTTGCCACCCGCGGTCGCCACTGACGATGATGATGGAGTGATGTTGATGGCGCTGACAACAGAGGTGGTAGACAAACGAATGGCGATGTTGATGATGTTTGGTCCACTTGACCAAGTGTCGTCGTCGTTGCTGCCTCACGTTATCCAGCGACGAACTGGCGGATTGACGAACGTTGAGCTGCGAACTTCGAACTCGATCCTCGAATTCAGTCCTCAACGACAATCCTTGACGAACCTCGACGAACCTGTGACATGCTTGTCGCATCGTAAATGTCATGTTCTGGATTCTGTCCCCCTCCCTCCATCACACTTACCCCCCCCCCCCACTCTCACTAGCTACTCCACTAAACTTCTGCCACTTGAGGGGTCCAACTGCAGTCTATTTCCCCTGTCTTTGACTCTCTCTCGCTTTCTACTGTTATCGTCACTTGAATCAAATACATATTATACAATTCAATGAAATCATGGATGCCTGGAATGAACGATGCTGCAAATGAATACAAGTAACCATCACCACATTATTCATATCAAACATCCCCAACGACAACAACAGCAACCGCTTCCATACTACCTTCATCACACTCCACCCCCTTTCTTCTCCCTCATTCTCCCTCCTTCCGTCGCTCTCTTCCTTTCTTCTGCCTCTCCTCAGTGCAACCTTTCTCATCCTTCCTTACCCTTACGTACCAGCTATCATTCAACACCCCAAACAGCCTGCCCTTGGTTATTAGCACAGTGAGGAAAAAACCACCATTGCACTAACCCACACGGTTCGATGTAACCGCACCCCGTAGCCCCTTCTCCACTGCTCGTCTACGAAAGTACATCCAATTAGGGTAATCCGGTAGTGTGTAGTTCCCGTAGTAGACAATGCCTCAATACTACCTACCACACTACCAATAGGCTTGCTTTTCTACAACTACACTCCAACCGAGCGTATCACTTTAGAAATTGGCAAACTTTAAACTAGTATTCTTCTCAGAACTAGATACTATTTTTCGTTAATATCCGTCCCACCCTAATTCCAGAACACAGCAAAACCACAGAGCACTAGACAAACACTGTCCACACTGTACTGCTGTCAAACACGTTCTGCCGATAGTGAGCACATTCCTAACCTGGCCTAACCGGCGTATGCTGTTTACCACGCTTTGCACGCTCCCGAGACAACAATAATCACACATACGGCAACACGCAGTACCACCCCCGCCCCTATACTCTTCACACACAGACTACATGGCTTTCTTCACAGCTGCCCTGTGACACAAATTAATTACAGAGAGAGGCGAACAGTTTCATGGGTGTTTATTTATGTTTGTGTGTGACAATGACTGAATGGGAAATTACATTGTTGGCACATTAAAATATGAGAGAGAAACTGTGGGGTGGGGACTTTTATCTTACTGTTCCCAGCTTGGCAACACTCATTGTGAATTTGAAAAGGCTCTTTCAGCCTGTGACGCTGAAGTATGGGATATTTGGGCCATTGTCAAGTAAAAGCATGGACTGACTGATTAACAGATTAACTTAATACTAGTAAGCCAGTTTAAAATAACAGATGGTCAATGACACAACCCAGGGGAAGAAACCACTGACAACAAACGGAAAATAAGGAATAGTTTCCCTGTTTTGGGTTCTCGTCTATAATGTGTTAACCCACTGACGCACGCTATCTCACCTTAAAGTTAACATCGCACAAAGTGAAGATATGGAAAGAGAGACGTAAGAGAGCATCATCTAGGAACTAGAGTTTTGAACAATTTTATTGAACTAAAAACCGCGTTTTGAACAATTTTTTGGAACACACCAGAGCACCAGTTATTTGAAACAAACGAACAGAAAAACTACACAAAGTGCGCCTTTCCCAGAGATTGATACAACACAGTCATCGGATTTCGGAAGAGATGTTTTGTATTCACTCTCATCAACACAAAATATTTTACACCTGAAAATAGCAATTGTACTTGAATCCCATTTTCCCATTGTGATGATAGATAGAAGTACAGAATAAGGTGTATTTGCAGATTACTGTACAAAGAAAGAAACAATGATGTATTGAACTACACCAACTAAGTAAAAGAAATAATGGGGAAAGCAGAACAAAGTTAATCAAGAAATAAATTTGGTCATTGACAGAACAATCATAATTCAAAAATGAATATAATTATATATAAATAAACTAGTTGTTCCTGTATAAAACAAAATTCATTGTACAAAAAAACTGCAAAATCATTTTATTTCCCAAGTAACAAAATCACAGGTAGTTCTTACAGTGCACACATACCAAATGTGTCTTCTACTCTAAAACAAACATCCTTTTGTATTTCATGTTACTGAAACTACAAAATCACGCATGCAGCCAGTACAAGAGTTGGAGTGGGTGCACAAGGACCAATAGGGGTAGTAAAGTTGGACAAGAAAAAAAAATGTACGCAAAGAATACTTTAGGTAAAGAATTATTGTTCCAAACATAAAATGTCAAAAGCAAACAAATGCTTAATAACAATAAAAACAAACGAAAAAAAACAACAACAAAAAAACAGATTCAAAACCAACTATCTTAAATGTATTCCACTTCATACTAAAATGGTTTGTGTCTCCAAATAGTACATTTTGTTTGTTTGTTTTTTCTGAACTTCAACATCATTTAGTTGACTGTAAACACAATCAATGTGGGTTCACTGTACAATTGCACTCTCAGTCTCAGTGAATTAACCCACATCATATATTAATCACTATCTTATCTTCCCCTTACTCCCACTCAAACAATAAAAAAACTAAATACCAATTCGTTGCTAAGGCTCATATTTAGAGACAGATGATTTGTTTACTGTCATTCAAGTGTATAAACAATCATTTGATATATTGCAACTTTCAACAATAAAATAACAATCAACCACACACAATATTAAAGCAACTGAGGAATCAATTGAGGTGGAGGAAGGGGAAGGGAGTGTGGGGGTGGGGGAAACAATTAACAGAAATTAATTTGAGAAATAAATCTGCCATGTAAGTTTTTGAATTTATTGCAAAATGTTTCCAAGCTTAAGAGGCAAGATTGTATCCCCTACATATGTACTGAATGTCCTGCACCAAACAAAAACACAAAAAAATAAATATCACACACACGCAACCGAGACCAAAATGTTGTATTCTTGCTTATCAATGAAGCTATCAAAGCAACAATTCTTGATCTAGGTATAGTGCCCATCCAAACTTTTATTACCTCTTTTCTTTGAATTCTTGTTAAGAAAAAATAACATATATCTAAATTCAAGTATGTAAATAGTGAAATTATTCTGTTTAGCCCCAACATTAGACTTTGGTCCAGTATCAACAATGGCAAAGTTTCTAAAAGATTTATTTTGAAACTTCATTCAAATGACCATGTTGCTTTTTTAGGAGGAGGTAGGATGGCAGGGAGGGGAGAAGGGAGGGGCACAAGAAGGGAGGGGCACAAGAAGGGAGGAGGAAGGGGAGGAGAAAGGGGAGGGTGTTGAGAAGTAGATAGCCATTTTAAAATGAAAGACCAAGAACCATTTCCTGTGCTTCAATTTGGATTCTTGATTGGCAAAAGTTCTAATTAGTTTGTGACAAGACCATTTTCTTGCAATGTTATGTTTAGATTACCAGAACTCCAGAGGACCAGTCATCCCATGTGATTGTTTTGGATTGCTGAAAAGATTTTAAGTACCATTTCCCAGTGCAGTGTCATTCTTTGAATGACAAAAAATATTTGGCCAGAGAACTGTTTCTCAGTGCTTTGCTTCTTACAGATCTAATAACATGTGTTATGGTTTTCACCCACCCAGGACACACATTGCCACCACTAAACATTCAATATCTAACACCCATAATCAACATACTAATTCAAATGTTCACTCTCTTGGTTGCACTTTTATACATTTTTTCTTTTTCCTTTTAAATGTTCAGGTGATTTGTACAAGACTAGACACTTTAATTATAGTTCCTTCTTTGTTCTTGTGCCATCCAGTGCTAACTTCATGCTCTTCACAACTGCAACATATACACAAACACAAAAATCATTTAATTATTGTTTTTAAATGGCCACAGCGCCGTAATCATGCACACTTGACAATAGCGCTTGAACTGAGTGAATAAAGAACTTGGACTAGTGAGGAGTACAAGGAAAGATACAAAACAATGCACAATGTTAACCTGGAGTATTTCATGCACAATTTCATCATGGTCTCTTTTAGGAAAAGACTACAACTACATGCATCTCACACAAATCCTGTCTTTCATCTTACCTGAATTTGCATCTGAATAGTAGTACAAGTATTTGGGGTTGCCTCCTTCATTGATGATCTTCTGTTGTAGTTCACCATCTGGGGCTGAAAACATTTACATGTAATTAAAAAAAATTATATTATACTAACAATAACTCAAATATATACAATAATATACAGATTACAAAAATACATTGTTCTGTCTCTGGTTCAAACCATGGCAACTAAGAATATAGATCACATGCTAACTGCGTAATCATTTCCTACATGAATTTGTCAAATAAGCAAAACAGGTATTTCATATCCTTTATAACGTGCAAACAATCACACTGGTGCCTAGATACCTTGGAAAGTAATGCAATCTTTTGTCAGACACATTGGATTGTTGCTCACAAATCGATCATTGCTGCACTGTCCATACTCCACACAAAACATTTATTTCCCTTGGCATAAATTAAAGAGACCCCCCAAACTTACAAAAAGAGTCAAAATATATAACACAGTGCTGATGCTTTATTGGGAACAATAACCCACTAAATAATGAAAAAAAGAATGTACTTACTAAAGAAAAGAATGCGGGGTATGTATCCACCGTCAGGAGTGAACTTGTCTCCCTTTGGTTCTTCGTCATCCTATCCAAAACAATGAATATTAGCAAAACAGCTCTCAGCCAGTCTTATTAGTGAGTGAGTGAGTGAGTGAGTGAGAGAGAGAGAGAGGAGAGAGAGAGAGAGGGAGAGAGAGAGAGAGAGAGAGAGAGAGAGAGAGAGAGAGAGAGAGAGAGAGAGAGAGAGAGAGAGAGAGGAGTTTGTTATAATTTACTTGTAAGGAGACTAACTAATTTACTAATATTATCTGGAAGATGTTGATAAACCCCCTCCCACCAAAATATATTCAGGAGGTTTGTGAACCTTACACAAGTTACAGGAATCTTAAAGTTAGCTTTCCTTACTAAAAATGTTTATTCAATGAGCATCAATAGATTTTAATTTTAAATAGAAAGGTAACATCTGGCAACTACACAAATGGGCAGTGGGCTTCACTAGCATTAACATTTTACATTCCTATATACGGGCATACAGAAAAATTACATTAAAAATCATGAAAATATTTTGTCAAAGGAAATGCGAGAATGCAATATTTTGCAATAAACGCAAAACCTTTAGATGATTTGGAACTCCACTTTGGAGGCACTTTTCTTCTTCTCGCAACTTGTACCTCACTTTTCTGGTAGTTTACCACTGACAAGCGACATTCAAACAAACAGAACAAAATCATTCTTTCACCTTAAAAAATAATGAAAGTTGGTACAGTTAGTTTCACTGACCTGCACATTGACCATGACAAACTGGGAGCTTAATTTCTGGACCTCTTCACTTGCTGCAAACTTGGGTTTCAGGGCTGCAACAAAAAGTGTAAAGTTTAACTCTTTAAAGCCAAATATTACATGACATTCAAACATTTTTTAAGCATTTTAAGTTTTTGTTAAGGTGTAATATCTCCAAAATTATTGCAGATTGCAGATTAACACTTTGAATTTGGTGAGCTGAAGGAACAAAATGTTGCTATTTTATTTGCCAAATTATTGTTGATAAACACTTTAAATTTTATGAGCTGAAGGAACAAAATGTTGCTATTTTATTTGCCACGTGGATCCACATGGATGATTAAATGCTGATCTTTTTGTTTTTCTGCAAATCCATATGCACCATAAAAAATTAAAAAAAATAATGATGAACTGCTTTAATGCGATATAAACTCAAAAACTAATTTCCTTTCTCCTGCCTTTACCCCACATGAATGTGTGTTTGCTGGGTATGTGAGAGTGAGACCGAGTTTAAAATGTGAGCATATAATGAATCTCAGGGTTCGTACAGAAACTGAAACTAAAAATTCCAGACTTTTTCCAGACTTTTCCAGACCAACATTTGAATTTTTCAATACTACTCGATGACGTTCCTTTTAATCGCATAAATGTGCATATAATGATCATAATGATGATAATAATAATAATATTAATATTAATAATAATAAAAATAATAATTAATCACGCTTTGTGATAACATACACTGTTGCTTTTAAAAAAGTCCTTTAAAACTTCTGCAATCTTTTTGAGATTCAAGACTTTTCCAGACCGGGGTATGATTTACAAGGCTTTTCAAGGGCCTGGAAAGTCAGACTCATTTTTAAAGACTTTTCCAGACTTGTACGAACCCTGATGATAGATACAGAACATTACACTTTGTGTCTGATTTGGGAAAAAGTACATTACTATAATATATATAAAAATAATAATTAATAATAGATCCAATAGACACAGTACAGTCAACTTTATCTGACTTGCATGTCGGCTGCCCTTTCTGATATGACAGGGTCAAAGCAAGTACAGGTTGGTGTGAACCTGTGTTTGACATGACCCAATAATATTAATAAAATTAAACAATGGCAGGGATTAATCTTGAAAGTGACCATGATAGGTCATTTGACCAGTTCACAGGAAAAACAATAGGTCATTTTGGAAAGCAATAAGTCACACAGTCTCATTCGATCGCTTATCAGTACAAATGGTACAAAATAACAACGCTAAGGCATTAATCGATTTTATATTCAGCCTTTTGAAATTGTTTAAATGACATGCTGATACACACAGTTATAGTTAGAAATTAAAATCCTTTTTAATTTGTCTGCTAATTATTACTGTTTTCACTGCTTTGAAAGGGACAACAGTTTTCTTGGTTTTGCTGCTGCCCATATCTGCAGCGCTCTTTCTATATTTACAGTTTCAAGCTTTACAGAAAGCAGCAAGTTCCGTGTTTCTGCTGTCAGTCTGTTCCGCAATGCTGTCAGAATGCGGCATGCAGAGAAGCTCTCTCACAATCAGCAGTTTGCAGGGGGCAGGTAACTGCGAAAGCAGCCAGCTTCAGCAGGTTTGGAAATCCATCCGCGTGGTGAGCTGCAAGCATGGCCCACACATCCCTGATGTTTTCTCGTGGGTAGTCTTGTGAAAGCACTGTTGCCTTGGCCCTCCCCCATTCTACCAAACATGCCTCAGAATTCAGTAGTGGCTGTGAGGAGGCACTTTGTTTTTGATTTTCTTCATCAATCCAATCATGAGTCTGGCTCTGCCCCTAGTGATCCAATAACTTCTGCATCTTGGCATCTCTCCATTTAGACAACTCCTCTTTGCTAATCTGACTGATGGCATGGCAAGAGTTCCAAAACAGGACACTCCATTACCGACTTTTGGCCAGTTTCTGACCTTGGCTTTTTTTTTTGTTGAGGCATTTTTTGTTTGTTGACAAAATGGAATCGCAAACTAGATCTACACTGTGACTGTCAATGCGTTGGCGTGTTGCATGTCAGCAATGAAAACTATGGATCGGAATTTTAAGCTTGTATTATACTAAAAGGGGAAATAATTTCGTTTCGGTAATGGTTGTGCTAAGTTTTATTGAGTTTGCAGTTTGTATAGAACTTTTTAAATGACAAATCTTCGCAAAGTTTGACCGCCCGATCGTAAAATCAATAGGTCACTTGACCAACTGGCTGGCAAAACAATCGGTCATTTCAGATTTGTATGCGTCAATGACCGATGACCGACGCCAAGAATAAACCCTGCAATGGAGGTAAAAGTAAAAGAGTTGACATTTTTGGCTTTTAAAAAATGTTTATTTAAAGAACAACTAAACTTTAAGTGTAAACCGATCATTGCGGGCAATAAATAAAAAATATTATACGTATAGAGGTTTATACATTAATTTTTTCTATACTTTGCTACGCTATAGCACAGCAATGCATAGTGCCAACGCACAACGCTTTCATACTGACATAAACATATATGCGTATCTCTACTTTTGAAAGTCGTAGTGTGTAGACTCAACATAGTATACAAAACTAAGGTGGAAAAACCTCTTGGCATTGACTACTGTTGTTTTCAAGAGAGTGGGCTTCTAACATGGTATTGAAGGGGATGTTAAAAGTGTTACTAGTGTACAAAGTGGTTAAGGAGAAAGTGATGAAGATGATGCGTAATTCCAGCGCTGTTTTCCACAACAATCAGGAACGGTCTATTATTGAACTGTTACCTCCCAAAGTCCCTTGCACTATTTGTAGCTTTTTCTGTGGGAATTGGATGTGCAAATTTAAGAAGGAAAAGAGGTGGCGTGGTGAGGGGGTATTTTTAACAAATACGTTGATAAAGAGCAAAGATAATTATATCAAACTTGGCTATTGGTTAGTCCATGCTAACCTTTTTTGGACCTAAACTTTTAAGTCTCTACTACAGTTCTTGTTTTTAAAATATTTTATTTAAGTAACTCATACAAATTGGCATGTATAGAAGTAGAACGATTAAAAGGGGAAGCAACCTGCGCCAGTATAGAATGAGTTAATGAATATCTGTAGCACACCGCAGTTATGTCAAATCCAAAATAACATTATTCTTAATCGCACCTTTACAAGCTCCACACCAGGTCTTGTGCACCACTAGCATCAACGGTTTGTTCCTGCATCAAAGAAATATTTCAATTATTCCTACATCAAAGAAATTTTTTAATTATTTGAAGAAAAAACAAACAAAACAAAAAAAAAGAAAAAATCAAAAAAAAATCACAGTAATATTTGTCAAGGAACTATTATTTTTTTAAACAGAAGTACTCTTCATACATTTTTGCGTATGTCTAATCCTTGCTAAATTTCGTATGTGTAGGTACTCCAAAGTGATTTTTGATTTTCTTTAACTCAGTTTGGACACTAAAGTATTTACATAGATCTTTTTGTTCTGAACACATAGGACAAATAGGGATAAAGTTATTAATGTTTGAAAATGGCGAATGTTGGTGTTTTTATGGGCAACTTTTTGGAATTGAAGAAATTGACAACTTTGTAGTCTCAAAGTGAAGCCAATATTGATACCAGAAAGCTGATTTTTGACAGGTAACCCCTTCATATGTTATACTCCAAGCCCAATTTTCTTCAGGCCTATCCCATGTAATGTTCAGCTGTTTTGGTGCTTCAAATTTGGGAAATCATCAAATTCGCAATGCGTGCTGGCAAATTATAGGCCTACTAATACTAGTGTACTACTACGTTCAGCACTCGTTTCGCTGAATAGGCCTACAAGTTCGCCATGGCCGCAAGATAACCCGAACACCGTTTGGGTACACTTTTCTACGGCAAAGCGCACCGCGATACAGTAATGCACAAATTAATAAATACCCTAGTTTTATAAAGGAAAGTCTGCTCTTTATTTCTTGCTAATTTTTAAACTTCTAGTTAAAATCAAACTTACATCAAAATCGCTTTAATCACTTTGTACGGCTCGTAACAACTCTTTCACACATCAGAGTCCGCCATATTTGATATGTGAATGAAACTAAGTATCCGAACTTCTCATTTGTTCTTATTTTTAGGCCATCCAATGAAATATCTTAAAGCACTTCGAGTTTGAAACGAAACGAGCCACCTCGCAGCAGACGACGCCGACATTTTGTTTCGCAGCGGCATTCAGCGCTCGGATAGGGGCGTATTCAAAAGCTGTTTTCTCGGAATCTTTCGCATAAACGTGCATTAAAAAAAAACACAGATGTAAAGATAAAGCTTTCAATTTTTATTTTAATACAGCCACTGTTCGTTTTGATGCAGTTTTATATTAATAATAAGTGTTGAAAGTGAAGTCAAAACTGAGTCAAAACTGCCGAGCGGACAAGAGCCAATGAAGGCTTTGGAGTACCAATATGTGAGTTCCACTCTGGCTGCACATAAATAAAATGATTACACTTACTCATTTTTGCTCTTGGTAAAGGCCTTGTCAAACTTGATCCACTCAATTGTGTCACCCCATCCTAAAAATAATATATAAATCTCAGAAACTGATGCAAAATGGTATACATCGCTGAAATAAAGAGAGTTGCTGTGTGTAGATTGGTTATTTTCTTATTTAAGTGCAATCTGCAAAATATTTGATCCAAGCCATTTGTAACTTACTATGTAACTTGAAAATCGAAAAGAAACACTGTTCAAATTAAAGTAATGAAGTGAAGCCAAGATTTTTACAGAAAAGAAAAGACACAAGCAAATGAAACAAATTAAACAATACAAATACATTATTACAAATAATAATAATGGGTGAATAATTAAAATACAATGAACTTCATAATATATTATAATAAATAAATATTGAGAGAAAAAAAAACAACTAAAATACAGAGTTAGAATGATAGAATTAGAATAATTAAATAAAAGAATTAAATGCATAGAGAGGCAAGTCAAACCTTGATGTATTCCATAGTTACTTTACTAAATACAGGTCTATATCAGTAAAAATGTATATATAATATTGTTAATTGGCCTGTAGACGTGGCAAGAATACAACAAAGATCGACTCAAAAATATAATAAAGCAGACGACTTTTTTCAACATCTCAGAGCTATCACATTTGAGCACAATTACTTTGTCAAAACTTTTGCAAATCGACACTCAACATTGACCACATCCTACTCGTTGCAGTGCTTTTATAATTTACCTCTGGCTAGTTCCGAGGCAGCTTTTGCGATAAATACCAAAGAAGCTAGAGCAAACACGTTAACCGTTAACGCCATCTCTTTTGTTTTGAGTTTACTTCAGCAGTGAATAGTCAGGGTGCATTTTATTTAACCCATCTTAATTATTTTATTTTTCCAAACTTAATTTATAGAACATTTTGGAGTCTACATTTATTACATCAATCTAATATTTTGATGCAAATAATAATATTTAATTTATTTGTATATTAGTGCATTTTAAAATTGTAATTTCCAGTTTATGCGATACCGTTGTATGGCGGAATACACGTGAAGATGGCCGATACATTTGGAGATGATCTTTTCGATGTATTCGAAGATAAATCAAGACCTCAGCCTGAAAAAAAGACTGAAATCTCAGAAGCTGATGCAAAAAGGTAACTATGCATCGGTGAAATAAGGATGGTTACTGTGTGTATATTGGTTATTTTCTTATTTATTACAGAAACATTTTGTTGTGATTGTTGGCTGCCCACATCATCAAAAAACGTACCGGGGTTTTATGTATTATTAAAGAGTATCCACACTATCTGGAAATTTAGTGCTTTAAATTCTCACTGTCGCCGTTTTTCTTCTTTGTTCTCCTTTGTTCTTTCTCATTCCGAATATGTTCTATCAATCTGCTATACTATATTCTTCGCTAGACCAGTCACCTACCTTTTTTTCTTGAGAACTTTTCCAAAGCTCATACTGTCATAGTCATATTATGTTGGGTCAGCTTGGGAATATTGAACGCTTTCTACCAATTGGTCACTAGGGTTTCCTATAATATTATTATTTAGCAATGTAAGTATTTTATATGTATGTGTTTTGTTGCTATTTTATGTTTATATTCTATTTTGTTTTTGTAAACGAGAGTTCGATAAGCCTCAGTGTCCCCTGCGTGGAATGCTAAATGTAAAGTGACCTGCTGCAGGGCTGAGCTTTAACGTTCGCCAATGGCCCCTAAAAATAGTGTGTGGCGAGCTCGATTTGGGGTACCATTCGCCCGGCTGGCGACTTGAAAATACCGTCAGTGGTAGAGATTCTATACCTGTACACAGACTTTTGACTTGCAATGTAAAACAAAACTGCGCCAACCGCTTCTGCAGTCAGCACCGGAGACCCGTTCCGATGCATGCTAGGAAATTAGGTAACGCTAGCAAAGCGAGGGATTTGCGAAGTAAAAATAGCCTTTTCTCGCGAGACTTTCTTCTTTCCCTCGCCGCGAAACGCTACTGCCCTGCGAGACCCTAGCCTTCTTGCTTCCTTGCGTGTATCGGAACGAGTCTCTGACTTCCTTGATGAGTCACGCGAGATTTGCCGTACTTTCGATATTCCCCATTCTCAGTCTTTTGTCAATCTCGAACGATGTGGCGCTTTTTAAGCGGTGTCTCGGAGCCTCCAGCAAAAAAAAATAAAGTCCGAAGAAGAAAAAAAACAGCTGAAGAAGGCACACCCAAGCTCCTTCAAGTTTTGGAATATTGAGGAGGAGGATGTCGATGATGAATAAATTATACAGTGCTTGTTTTAAAAAATGAAACAGTGTTGTTGTTGAAATTTATCTTGTTTATTAGCTGCAATAGTTATACAGTTTAAAAAAATGACCGTGCTTTCAATCAAGGGGTCTGGCAACCTGAGAAATATTTTGGCAACTTCAACTTCCCAGATTAGGAGCCTGGCTGGCTCCTTAGCCTGGCTTGCTAAATCTCAGCCCTGCTGCTGGTGGAGTGCTTTCAGTGTTATCTCTAGATATCATGATTTTTTCCTATGAAGTTTCAGATTTTGTTTGTACCCCTTTAGTGGAGCTTGATACTAAGTTAATAGAGGTCAGTATATATATATATTTGTTTGTTTATATTGATTTTTTAGCCTCTTATTTTTTATTCCAGAGCGGATGAATTTTTGAAAAAGATATCGGCAAAGAGAATAGCGTCCACCGATGGCAATGAAGGAACACCCAAAAAAACCAGAGGTGAAGAGGGCAGGTAAGAATATCTGTCAAGTGTAATATTACTAGTGTTATTTATACTAGTCACAAATTATAATTGTAGTTGCACGAGTGAAGATTTTTAACGCTGACATTGTCCTTTATCCATAATTAACTCAGTCCATCTGCTTACAAATTTGCCAAATTTGGCAGTTCTGTGCACACAAAATCTGCACCTACAACATGTTAAAGTCTTACTAAACATGAACGCATCCTAGAAGTAGAAGTCTTGAATGATGTAATTTGCAACAATAACTCATCGGAACAAAGAACAAGTTTGTACAAACACAATGTCTGATCGACTAATGACTCTGTCCTTGTCTCACTTTACCAAGGCAAAAGACATAAGAGATTTGTTCGTCCATGAGTTTACATTCGAAAAATTGCTTTCAGCCATGTAAAACAATAATAATAAGATGCCAACAATGATAACGACGGTACATGTATAAACGATTGTATGGGATACATTTTTCTTGTGATATTGATAAACAGCAGATGATACAGAACTGTCAACACTCAAAGAGTGGTCAGACTGATGACTTCACTTCTGTTGTGTCTGAAGTAGAAACATGTATTGACAGTGTCCAGGCTTGGATGAATAGCAACAGGTTGATGCTTAACACTGACAAGACCGAGGTTATACCTGTAGGTGCACCTTCCCGTCTTAAGCTGGTCGGCAGCGATTCTGCAAACATCGGCGGCATTACCATCCCATTTAGTAATATTGTTCGTTATTTGGGTGTCAAGCTTGATAGTTCTTTGTCCATGCATGACCACAACAGTAACATCTGTCGTTTGTCCTTTCTTGAGCTTCGGCGTATTGCGTCCTTTAGACAGTTTCTTTCAAGGGATGCATGCACACAGTTGATCAGTGCTTTTGTGACATCCAAACTTGATTATTGTAATTCAGTTCTAGATGGTCTCCCCATTGATGAAGTTAGCTGACTGCAGCATGTACAGAACTGTGCTGCTCGGCTTGTGCTTAAAAAACGGAAGCATGATCATGTCACGCCTCTCTTAATGCAGCTCCACTAGCTCCTTGTCAAGTTCCACATTGAATACAAAATTGCTGTCCTAGCTTTCCGTCATTTTGACCAGCCACTTCCAACATATCTGTCTGAGGTACTCACTACCTACACTACAACTTGTTCTTTGCGCTCATCAGATGAAAAACTTTTGAAAACGCCCAAACATCGGCTTAAATTAAAACAATTGGCGAGCGGTCTTTTAGTTTTCAAGCACCCAAGGCTTGGAATGTGCTGCTTGCCGGTTTAAGAAATTATACAAACCTTGTTTCCTTCAAGAGCTGCTTAAAAACGCACTTGTTCTGCAAGGCGTTTTCTGTGTAAATTTAAGAACAGTAACAATACTTTCTGAGTGATGCTGTACATGATGTAGTGCGAATGTTGTGATGATGTGTACGAACGATGTGTGTACGCGCATTGAGTTGTTATTCTAATGAAAGATGTGTTGTATAACTGCAATTCATTATTATTATTAATATTATTATCTAGAGAGTGATGTTGGTTTGTGCACCGTTTTGTGCATTCATAATTAAGTGTTCGTAATGTCGCAGTTTTATTATCCAAAAGATTTTTCCATCGTAAAATCATTTTAATTGTGCCGAGTTAGTGCACAAAACATTCTTTCGGGAGGTATTTATAAGTATTTGTGTAAATGTCAATTCGAAAACTCATGATTACGACATGCCAAACTCTGAGTTCATGATTGTGAATAGGCCTATGTAAAACGGTTTTTAATTGGTCGTGAACAATCGCTGACTTTCACAGTTTCAGATTTAAATTCCCCTCCCAGACAAATGCAATGGATTAAATCTTTCACAACTTTATAAAGCAAATAATCTCCTGCAAATTTTGACGTCATGTAGATGAGGAAATTACTCCAGCTTCTTCAAAAATGATTTGTGATCGGTAGGCTAATACAGTAGTAGTGAGCAAAAAGAAAATAAAGAAGAAAATTCTTAGTAGGGGAAAACCATCGTCTTAATCTTTTCTTTTTTTTTTCGAATTATTTTCATTGCACAGATGCTAAAAGTACTAAATTTAAATCTTTCAGCTTGGTGATGATGTGACGGCATTTGTTTGTGAAGTAACAAAGCGGGAAAAGTGCAAAAATAAATTATGTGTCTTGTTTGTTACACAACATCCCAATCAGTTCAAATGATGATGTAAAATGCTAAACCTACCTCATTTTTGACTCCTTTGATCCCAGGTGATGTTAAACAATCAATAGTAAGTTAATTCTTTTTGTTAATATCACAATGTTGCCATTTATTGTTGACATGCCTGTGCTACGAGCAGTGTTGTTTCAATCTGACATCAACAGAAATTGAATTGTACAGAAGATCACAGAGTTCGGACCAAAGATGAAAATAAATATATATAGATGTTCAGGGTAATTTCTTAATAGGTAAAGCAGCTTGTTTCTGACAACAGCTTTTTAAAATGTCACACTGCAAGGGATTTTGCTATGCACTGAGGACATGTATTAAAATATTATATTTAAAAAAAAAAAAGCTCAATATTCTAATTTCTTCGAGTGGATCTAGATATTTTCATGTCTCAGTATGTGAATATTGTATATATAATTACCAAATATTATCCCGATGGAAAGAGCTTGAAGAATAGATCCTAAAGTCGTTAGTTTCAAAGTAAGATAAGTGCAAAATACTACTAGCTTTTCTGTTTCCCAAATATCAATTCCATCGGACAATAAAAACCGCAAGTATCTGACCTTGATTGTGGAGCTGCATTGCGGCTGCTTCTCTAAAGGGGAAAACAGGAATTCCTTTTTCAGTGAGCATCTACTTAGCATTGAATCAAACATATCCACCAAGTTTCAGCTGAATGGGTCTGTTAACACCGGAGATCAACAAACAAGCAAGCGCACAGAAACGCTGAGACAGACATTCAAGCAGACAGACAAACAGATTACTTTTTCCTGTAAACTGTGGTGTTGGCCAAGAAACTGCTAGTTTTGACTCAAGTAAAGGGTGTATAAAGTGTAACCTCTATAGTTCAAAATTTAAGTTGTTGATGCGACGTATGTTCATTTTTTGCTTGAATAACAACATAATAATAAAGATAGTGCCTGCAAAGTTTCAGACAATTCTATCTACTATTTCATCATTTATTGTAATTGTAGTCTCCGATGGGAGTCAGAATTGCAATTCTTTTAGTCTTATTAAAACATGTTACTGTCTCACTGACATTTACTTTTCAATCACAGAAATGTTCGAAATTTACTTACAAAGCATACTTCTACATTGCTGGTGGTAATCATACTCAAATCTTCATTTTCTTTTCATCTTTGCAGCCGTTTACTATTGTACTACTTTTCTATTAAGCTTTCCACCCTTCAATTCACAACTTATGCTATAACAAGTAGCATGGCGATGGTATACTTTTTTTTTAGTCAGGGCGTTTGCGAACGAACCCAACCCCCTTAATAGTTTTATCCTCATTTTTATTTTTTCATTTTGACGTTTATTCTTTGTTGATTGTACACCCCACTGATAATAAAGTTGTTTTTCACAATTCTTCAGCTCACACAAAAAACAAAAACAAAAAACCCCCAACATTTCTAGCATCAAAATAGTTTTATGAACATCAATAGAAACTAAATCAAGTCCGGCATTGCATGTTTTGTGTGTAAAAGTGAAAATAAGTTCAAACACCTTTTGCCATTATGACAGAAAGGAAAACCTAGACTTAACCAACTTTGAGCACTGCTTTTCATACATTCTTTTTCAATATTCATATTAATATATTGTAAGTATCCTATCCTATCCCGTAACTCAAAGGTCATTGGGGCACCACAGATGATCGTTTAACCAGCGTACATCTTTCTCTGTTCTCAGCAACCCTCTTGGCTTCGTTCAATGTCAAACCTGTCCATTCTCAAATGTTGTCCCCCACCTCTTCACATCCCTCTTCCCCTGCCTCCTTGCATCATGCTTTTGCAGGATGGTTTCTCCAAGGCCTGATGCTATGTTGATGTGGTCACACCATCGGAGCCTCTGTCTCCCCACTACCGCGAGCATGTCATCATCAACAGCTGATAGTCCGTCCAGTAGTCTTCTGTAGCACTTCATCTCCATGCTTTGTAATTGTATACTTCGTTGTAGATCTGCTATAACATCAGTATATTTATCAGTACAACTTATGTTAATCTGATGAATAAAATTTGATACAACAACAACAACAATGTAGATCTGCTGTGAGGGTCCATGTTTCGCAAGCGTATAGGAAGATGGAGATGACAAGGGATTGCAGCAGCCTTACCTTGGAATGTAGGCTGATGGTCCTGTCTTTCCAAGTAGGTTTCAACCTTGTCAGGGCAGCAGTCATTTGTGCGAACCTGGAGAGGACTTTGTGTCGGGACCCATTGTCTGATACAATGGCTCCTTAATATTTAAATATGCACTGTTTTGAGGGATTGGCCTTAGACTTTGATGTCCATGTTGATGCCTTTGGTGTTGTTGGGTCATCATTTTGGTCTTCTCTGCACTTATTTTGATTCCATAATGATAAGCTCAGGAGGTGCCAGGTGTTGTCAAGCCTCTGTACAAACTGTTCAAGTTCTTATTCCTCTACATCTAATCCATAAGTTTATGAATGTGAATTTTGTAAAGATCTTTAAGATCTTTAAAAAATTCACCTTCATAAACTTATGGATTAGATGTAGAGGAACAAGAACTTGAACAGTTATAACTTATATTATGCAATTTTACTTTGTTGTGCAGCAGTGGTACAGTGGAGGTTATGCCACGCATCCAAGTTCACAAGGTGGAGACTGTGGAAGCTTGTCAGCACGAAGTACGTACATTCCATTTACTTTTTTCTAATGCCATAAGTAATGGGTTATATGTTCATAAATTATCTTTTTTCATTACTGTTTTATAATACAGTGATCGTCCTAGGGATTTGCAAAACCGGTACGACGTCACTGTAAACAAACCCACTCGAACGCAAACCGGTAGGCCAGTCACGGAAACCGATATGACCCATAGCAAAGCTTAATAATGCATCACTATTTTTGCCACCGAAAGTCTGCCGACGAATGCAGTGATTAATTTATTGCTCACCGTAAAGCCTACTAACTATAACTGAAACGATGTTTGCCAAAAATAAAAGTGAAAACAGATAATTTTGCTTCTTCATTATTACTAGCCTATCTGCCACTGTCGCAATACATACTGACGAGCACGAGGAAAGAAAACATCGAAAAGTGCGCGAGTTTAATTTATCCGTATTCACGATAGCCTTGCACCGCCAATGTTATATCATTCTGTATTAATTACCTCAAAGAATATGGCAAGGCTACTGAACGCATTCGCAAGCCTCTCGTCTACACTCCCTAAACACATAATCAGCGTGGCTGGCTCTCTCTCTCTCTCTTTCTCTCTCTCTCTCTGTTATACTCAGTTCGATGATGGTGTTTTTCGTTATCAGTATTTGATTCAGCCCCGATGCTGAAGTCCTGATAAGGTGTAACTCAGATTCGTTTATTCACACAGCCCGTCCAAACAGCATACAATTCACAAAGTCGACGTATGAAGTTTTCCACTTTTATTCAGCACACATCAACAACTGCATACAATTCTCAACTCAACTCAACAACTTTCACAGCAACTCTCCAAATCACTATCAACAACTTTACTCTCTCTCAACAGCGACTCGGCTCACGATTAAATAACCTCTCTCTTTTCTGGAACGATTTCGTACATGGTAGAAAATGACGTACTGCCACCAATCGAATAAAAGATCGTCATCACTGACTTACGTCATTCACATTTTCTCTACTTCCGGGAACATTCACGACCTTCGATATCCATCCGGAAATTTCTATCAAGAGTAAACACGCATATCCAGAAGATTCTCAAATAATATCGACTAACGCAAATTATCAACGTTATACAAAGCCTCTCCTAACAACAATGCAAACTCAAATCAAAGGTAAATAAACTCTATTATTGAATACTTTGCAAATCGAAACGATTAGATCTATCGTACACGCTTCAGCCATACTATCATTCGCGTTTCAACGTAACATAACCCCCCACTCAAGAAGAAATTTACCTAATTTCTTTCAACAACGTTGAAACGTAATGAACAAAACAAAAGTCAGAATTAAAACTTACTTCAGACTGTCTCATTTACTGTCAATGTTCTCAGTTTATATACACAGTCAATGTTTTTTACTCACACACTCTGCTGAGGAAGTCCGCACCAACATTGTCTGATCCTTTGATAGATTCTACTCGCATGTTAAAGTTCTGCAAGTACATAGCCCATCTCATGATGCGACTGTTCACAAACTTGGCAGAGTTCAAGTAAGTTAGCGGCTTGTGATCAGTCTGTAGCACGAACTTCACTCCTTGAAGGTACAGTTCGAACTTCCGGATTCCCCATATGATGGCAAGGCACTCTTTCTCCATGGTCGAGTAATTTTTCTCAGCCCTGGACAGCTTCTTGCTGGCGTAACTGACCGGAAATAGTTTCCCTTCGTGCTCTTGCATCAGTATGGCGCCGATGCCTTCGTCCGCTGCGTCTGTCCTTAAGACGAATTCCTTGGAAGTATCGGGCAGTCGTAGCACCGGATCCTTCGAAAGGAGGTCGCGCACAGTCTGGTATGCCCTCTCCTGAGACGGTCCCCACTGCACTTGGTTTGGACAGCCTTTCCGCACCAGGTCCGACAAAGGTGCTGTGATGGCTGAGTAGTTCGGTACGAACTCCCTATAATACCCAGCCAATCCCAGGAAAGATCGTACTTGCTTCTTTGTTTGGGGACGTGGAGCGTTCAGAATTTTGGTGACGTTTTCTAGCAGAAGCCCCTTTTGTCCTTCTTTCAGCGAATGGCCGATAAAGTCGACGTTGTCAGTCCCCAGAATGCACTTACTGGGTCTCACGGTCAGGTTAGCTTCTGTTAGACGGTGAAACAGCTCCCTCAAGGTCTGCAGATGCTCTTCCCAGGTGCGGGTGTGGACTAGCAGGTCGTCCCAGTAACACACGACGTTGTCCATCCCTTTGAGCATCTTCCTCATTCCTCTCTTCAGGGTAGCTCCGCTGTTGACCATGCCAAAGGGCATCCTTAGGCACTCGTACGTCCCATCAGGAGTTATGAAAGCAGTCTTTGGTATGTCCTGTTGACGCACGGGGACTTGCCAATAACCCTTGCTGAGGTCAATCTTTGAGAAGATTCTACTCCCCGACAGTTGGCGGAAGAGGTCTGCTGCGGTAGGCATCGGCTCAGGGTCGAAGACGGTGATCTTATTAACCTTCCTGTAGTCGATGCATACTCTGTTGCTGCCGTCCTTCTTCTTCACGACCACGACAGGGGACGCGTAGGGGGAACTGGACTCCCTGATGATGCCCATCTTCAGCATCTCATCGATGTCTTTCTTCAAGGATTCACGGGCCTTGAAAGGGATCGGGAAGGGCTTGGATCGAACAGGGATATTCGAAGTGAGGTGGACTTCGTGTTCGACCAAAGTTGTAGAGCCAGGGACATCGCTGAAGTTGTGGGGAAACTCGCCCATAAGATTCTTGAGCTCCATCTTTTGACCTTCCGTCAAGCTTGGTCCTAGCTTAACATCATCGATGCCTTCTTTGCTGTGGAAGTCTCCAAGTTCCAACAGTTCCTCGCTATCAAAGCTGTTGTCGATCTCAGCTGCTGTTGCCACATGCACAGTCTCTGATGGCCTTTCCACGTACAGCTTAAGGAGGTTGGCGTGGTATATCTTGGAATGCTGACCGACCTTCACCTTGTAGTCGTTGATTCCCACCACGGTCTCCACTTCGTACGGGCCTTTCCACTGCATCAGCAACTTATTATGATCAGTAGGTAGCAGCACTAGCACTTTGTTGCCAGGTTTAAACTTCCTGCTCACAGCCCTACGATCGTAGTAGTGCTTTCCACAGTCCTGGGACTTCTTCAGGTTTTCTCTGGCTATCTCGAGAGTCTGCTCCAGCTTTTCCCGTAGCTCAAACACGTACTGGTAGCTGTTCTTCACCTCTGGGGTATCTACTTCTTTCGTCCACAGTTCTTTTAGGATGTGCATCGGCCCTCGGATGGTTCTTCCGTACAGCAGCTCGAACGGAGAAAAGCCGGTGGACTCCTGCGGTACTTCTCTGTAGGCGAAAAGTAAGGCGTTGATATAGCGATGCCATTGTCTGGGCTGCTCGCTGCACAGTTTCTTCAGGGTGGACTTCAGCGTAGCATTGAACTTCTCGACAAGCCCGTTGCACATCGGATGGTAGGGTGTCGTAGTCAAATGCCGGATGCTCAGCAGTCTGTTGACCTCCTTCATGCAGTCAGAGACGAACTGCGTCCCGAGGTCTGTCAGAATTTCTTCAGGCACTCCAAGCCTACTGAACATGTCCACCAGTGCCTCTGCTACAGTTTCAGTGTCAATCTTCTTCAGTGGCACTGCTTCTGGGTACCGAGTCGCATAGTCCACTAAAGTCAGTACCCACCGATGACCTTCTTCACTCGGAGGTCTTATTTCGCCGATTAAGTCTAAGGCCACCCTCTTGAAAGGTCGGTCGATCAGAGGCATCCTCTGCATAGGCACTTTCGGGACCCTTCCTCGAGGTATGGTCTTCTGGCAAATGTCACATGATCGGCAGAAACGGCTGACGTCCGCATGAAGTCCTGGCCAGTAGAACACCGCCTGGATTCTGTCTGACGTCTTCTTGATGCCTAGGTGACCTCCCATGATTGAGTCATGCGCTACTTCCATCACTTGGCGCCTTAGAGGTAACGGTACCAAGACTTGACGTAGTGGTTTCCCTCCGTTGACCCTCGGGTGCTGGAAGATTCGGTACAGGATCTTGGCCTTCACCTCAAAATAGACCGTACCACTGCCTTTGGTCACGTGGTCTTGGCGGTTCCTGTACTTGTTTAAAGTACTATCAGCTTCCTGGAGCTGGATCAGCTTATCTCTGTCCACGATGGCAGCTTTGGAGTTGTCGGCGACCTTCAGTGGCGTAGACACCTTGTCTCTCTTGGCCTGGGCCCTGGTAGTAACAGCACCGACGATCTCTGGTCGGCAGGGCTGAGCCGGAGTAGCCACATTGCCCCGTAGCAGCTCTGACAGGTCTCCATCGGGAAATGGCAATGGATCCTCCTCCACAACTTCGACGCGTTGGGTTGAGGCAGGACTCCATTCTGGATCGGGGTCGTCGGGTCGTCTCGCGCCGTCGATATTCCCGATCATCAAATCATACAGCGGCTTCTTCAGGCAAACCGCTTCGACTTCGCCTATATAGAAAGGGGTGTTGACATGAATCTTCGCAACTGGCGCTCTCACACATTTGCTGTCGGCCATAAGTGTCCATTTTGAATCGCCAGTGAACTGTTCTTTAGCGATTAGGTCTTCTCTGACGATGACCCCACTGCAGCCAGAGTCTCTTAAAACAGTCACTTCATGATTTCCGACGCGTCCCTTGGAAACAGGCATGTTCTGGACGGTCACAGCTGCGCTGGCGACGACGGGGATGGATTTCCCGTTGGCAAGGAGAAGTTGGCCATCGGTCATGCGCTCTTGTACGTCCGCAGGAGTAGCTGTGCGCTTGGCCCCACTCGGAAGAATGAAGCTCCCGCCGCACACTTGATGGTCAGATCTACTGGTTTGCCGTTGATTGGAGAACCGCCTCTGCCGGTTGCCCGCCGCTGAATTGTCCGTACTGCTCCGCTGTCCGCTACTTTTGTTTTGAGGACAGTTAGCCGCCCTGTGGTCTGTAGCGTTGCAGGTGAAACAGCCTCTTGAATGCCCTTCCCTGGGAGGAGGCGTGGAGTCTGTCTGTCTCTGGCTCGTCTGGCTTCCCTGGATCTGGTTCACATGGTTTCCAGTCTTCTGAAAATGTTTCGTCGCGCTGGGTGGCCCCAGGGTTTTCCCATGAGCGATAAGATATCTTTCAGCAGCCTCAGTCACATCTTTAAGCGTCTGCAGCTTTTGTTCTTCTAAGTGGGTCGCTAGGTCCTTGTGACAGGCATTGAGAAATTGTTCCTTCACGATCAGGTCATGGAGACTGTCGTAAGACTTCGTTTCGCCTGATAACTCCACCCACTTGTGTAGATATGACGACAGGCGCTCCACAAACTGCTTTGGCGTCTCGCCTGACTTAGGCCGGCATTCACGGAAGCGTTTACGGTAGCCCTTCTCTGTAAAGTTATAGCACTGCAATAGGGCCTCTTTCAAGACGTCGTAGTCTTTAGCGTCATCGTCCGACAATCTGGTGTAGACGTCGAGTGCTTCTCCCGTCAGAAGTGCACTTAGTCGAATCGCCCAGTCTTGAGGTTGCCAGTTAGAGCTTTTGGCAAACCTTTCAAATCTCGCCAAATAACTGTCGATCTGGTCCTTCCCGTCGACGAACGCTGGCAATTTTGGAGCTTTGTTGTCACTGATAATTTGTGGCGCATTCTGCTGGTGCTGGATGCGCGTCATTTCTAGCTGGAACTCAAGACGCTTCAGCTCGAATTCTCTGTCTTTTTCTTGCCGCCGCTCTTCTAATTCTCTTTCTTCACGTCGTCGCTCATCTTCTCTTTCTTCACGCTGACGTTGTTCTTCTCTTTCTTGTATTCTCTCCTGAGACTTGACGTACTCCGTCAGCTGTTTGCCTTTTAGATTCAGTTGCATCCCTTTCTGCCAGAAGTCAGCCATCTTGATGCTTCTGGAAAGTTCTTTTCTGGAAAGTTCTTTTTCTAGAAAGTTCTTGACTGTAGAGTTCTTTTTTTCTGGAAAGTTCTTGACTGTGCTGTACCTTTCTAGACTGTTCTAGAACAGCACGCTTTCTGCAGTAGCGCTGATGCTTGCCACTAGTCGCTTTCGCTGACGCAGGCCCCGCTGTCCTCGTCGTATGCGACGCTGCACCACGCTGGTGTTGATGTACACGCTCCTGTGCTGAAGTAGACGCGACGTCCGCTCGACGCTCGCTGTAACACTGGCGATGTAGCTCCGAGACTGTCCCTCGACGTAGTCTTACGGTAGCCACGTAGTCCCGATCTGTTGTTCGCTCACGAAGCAACTCTTCAGCGACTACTCGCCCTTGCAGTCAACCCGAACCTATCGGTGATGTAGTCCCAGTATGTTGGCCCCTCTCGACGCAACTCGTTGGCGGCTACCCTCGATGACTGCTTCTCGTAACGTTGACTCGCTTGTTGTAGCAGTTGAACCCTTGGCTATGGCGTGAATCGCGGCTTGACCCCCAAAATGTTACACTCAGTTCGATGATGGTGTTTTTCGTTATCAGTATTTGATTCAGCCCCGATGCTGAAGTCCTGATAAGGTGTAACTCAGATTCGTTTATTCACACAGCCCGTCCAAACAGCATACAATTCACAAAGTCGACGTATGAAGTTTTCCACTTTTATTCAGCACACATCAACAACTGCATACAATTCTCAACTCAACTCAACAACTTTCACAGCAACTCTCCAAATCACTATCAACAACTTTACTCTCTCTCAACAGCGACTCGGCTCACGATTAAATAACCTCTCTCTTTTCTGGAACGATTTCGTACATGGTAGAAAATGACGTACTGCCACCAATCGAATAAAAGATCGTCATCACTGACTTACGTCATTCACATTTTCTCTACTTCCGGGAACATTCACGACCTTCGATATCCATCCGGAAATTTCTATCAAGAGTAAACACGCATATCCAGAAGATTCTCAAATAATATCGACTAACGCAAATTATCAACGTTATACAAAGCCTCTCCTAACAACAATGCAAACTCAAATCAAAGGTAAATAAACTCTATTATTGAATACTTTGCAAATCGAAACGATTAGATCTATCGTACACGCTTCAGCCATACTATCATTCGCGTTTCAACGTAACACTCTCTCTCTCTCTCTCTCTCTCTCTCTCTTCATTTCTCTTTTTTGCGCGTTTCACCCAAAACCCCGAATATGATGGTATATGGAGAGCTAGGCCGTTATCCACTATACATTGATAGTACCATAAGAGCCGTTAGATACTGGTTTAAACTTCAAACATTTCTTCCAAATCGGTTGCCAAAACAAGCTTATGAAATGGATAAAAATACTTTCCTTAGACAACCTTCAAATCAGCTTGACACAAGAAATTGGGTGTACATGATAAAACAATGTCTAGATCATTTTGGTTTTTCAGAGGTTTGGTTAAATGGAGCTGGCAACGAAATATTATTTTTACGTCATTTGAAGCAACGTATGGTAGATTGCTATAATCAAGATTGGTTTGCGAAGTTAAGAGACAGTGATAGGTATATTACTTACCGCTCTTTCAAATCAGTATTACAGCCTGAAATATATTTCACTGATATAACGATAATTAAATTTAGAAATTCTTTTGTCAAGTTCCGTTTGGGTGTTATTGATATAAATGGAAACAAAAGATATAGTAATGTGTCCAATAACTGTCCATTTTGTAACCACATTGAAGATGAAATACATTTTCTTTTGCATTGTCCTAAATATGATGATCTAAGAGATAAATATATTTCCAAACATTACACAAATGTACATCAACCACCTCTAAACTTTTTTTTACAAAATTATAACAAACATATTACAAGATCCGTAGGAATGTTTATTTATTATGCTATGAAAAGACGCGACGAACAATGTAATGTCCGCTCACAAACGATCGTCTTGAAATAGTGTTCCACTGTTACTTTGCTTTTCCATGGAAATGAGTTTAAATGTTTATTTTGCGTTATTGGTGCTAAGCACATATTTGTTTATTTCCGGCATTGTTTCAATGATTATAGTTGTTTTGTGTTTGACCTCTTGGCGAACAGGCTGGAGGCCTCGTCAATAAAATTGTGAATCTTGTGAATGTGAATCTTGTGAATCTCTTCATTTCTCTTGTTTTTCTTTCTCTTTTCCTTTATTTTTGAAACCAGTCAAACAAAATAAAAACCGGTAGGCTCTACCGGCTAATGATTTTTCAACCGGAATTTTTATTCTCAAACCGGTAAAATACCAGTAATTTCCGGTTAAATCCATCCCTGTAATATATAGTGTTTATTTGTTGTTTTGGACCAAAATGTATGGTACAAAATGCTATTAACTAAAGTCAGCTTGTAATAGATTAAAAGAAACAAAAGTGTTTTCTCTGAAGTAAAGAATAAGTATTGATTGTTACTGCTAATTTGATCAACAAGTTGTAGTAATGGTTGTCCTTCTGTCAACGTTTTCCAGAAGGAAGTTTGTTATGATTGAGATGCACACGATAGTTCCGACCGTTTTATTTTGCAAAGCATGCAATGATAGCTTGTATTTACCTTTGATTTTGTGCTGTTGCGAGCAGGATCTTTGTATAATGTGGATAATTTTCGTTGATCGATGTGGTTGTAGTATTGTGGATAATTTTCTGGAATTTCTTGTTTATTATCGATCGAAGTTTCTAGAGATCTGTCTTGTAATAGCTAAGCAATTTTTCTAACCTAAAGAATGTTCTATGACGTAAGACAGTGCATAGTTCCGGTGATGAGTTTTATTTTGATTGGGTGTTATTGCATAATTCTGGAATGTTCTAAGTTTCTCTCGATCCCAACGAGGTTATATAAGTGACGCACTGTCTGCTTGAAGAGAGTGGTTTTTTAATCGAATTTCGAAAGCAATTTTGTATCATTTGTTGGTGTTTGTTGAATAAAGTTAAAAACTTTATATGAGAACTGCCGAGTGAACAGGCTGCGTGGATAAACGAATTCGAGTTACACATATTAAGATTAAAGCATCAGGGCTGAATTGATCTATTGATAAAAGTTTGTAACACAGTTGAAACCATGGAAATTCAGGCTGTGTAATCATACGAAGAACGTATGTCGTGCAACTAGTATATTAGTAGTGTGTTAGTTCTAGACGAAGCATTTATCCCTTAGTTATGCCATTGTTGATTTTGAATCTAGATTATGTCACTATGTGACAGGAGTGCTGTATGTCACTATGTGACAGGAGTGCTGTATGTCACCATGTGACAGGAGTGCTGACATGCAGAAAATGTGAATTTCCCCACTAAGCTAGAGACTCCAGCAAAAGTACTCACGCCAAGTTTCAGACTAGTCTGTGAACAACATTCACAAACAATAACAGAACACAATTTACGATTTGGTGAAATCATTGATAATAGAATTAATGGAGGAACCAGATAGCTCCAGTAAGAGCGATCACATCCGCTACAAGGTATTTTTACTTGCTTTCAGGAACCAGAAGTGTTTTCAACATCTCTGCCTTAAACTTATATACAACATATAGCATTGTTGCATCTAATGTTGAAATGATCACTGTCAAACTTAATGCTTTGACAGGTAGCGGTTCCACCTGACCAGGACTTTGTTCCGTTGAAGCCCTGCTCGACTCAGCCTGCCAAGGAGTACCCCTTTATCTTGGACCCTTTTCAAAAAGAAGCCATACTGTGTCTGGAGAACCATCAATCTGTCCTTGTCTCAGCCCACACATCCGCCGGCAAAACTGTTGTGGCAGTGTAAGTGTTTGAAGAAGTGGAGACAAAGAAAGAGGGAGTTTTGTAATGTTTTAGTCTGGAAACCTGTCCTCAAAACATCATTAGAAATGAAAACTGTGATGGAAAAATTATTGTGGCATTTTTGATTGTGCACTTTTGCTTAACTGTAAGAGAAAAATAAAACCATGAGAACATGAATGTATGTCTATAATTTTTTAAAGCGTATATAAATTATCCACACACAAGACATGTTTACAGCGTCCAAGTTTAGGTAAATACACATATTGCGAGTTCCATAAAGAGTATGTGAGTCATATGGGCTGTGTTCTTCTTGTTTTTTTAATCCCTGAATTAGTAGTGACTGGGTTTTGATGAATCGGTCTGTGTGTTTTGGTAGTTTAGCAAAATGATACAGAACTTTGTTGGGTTGTCTGTCTCTCATATGTGAATGTGCTTTACTGCATTTCTGGTGGCTTCAGAATATTGTTTGATTAGTTAGAAATACTCTCTTCACAAAAGTGCTCAGAAAGATTTTAACGGTTACCGCTCTTTCTATTGATGATATAGGTTTGATCTGGCTATTTCATGTGATGTCTTACTATCTAGATGTTTTGTCATGTCTTTGTATCTATATTTTAAATAATTTTTTTCCCCAATAGGTATGCCATAGCAATGTCTCTGCGTGACAAGCAGCGTGTGATCTACACATCGCCCATCAAGGCCCTGAGTAACCAGAAGTACCGTGAACTGTATGAAGAGTTTGGGGATGTGGGGCTGATGACTGGTGATGTCACCATCAACCCTACTGCTAGCTGCCTGGTTATGACCACTGAGGTATGTAGCCATTTGTTTTCAGTGTACTGTGGAACTTTGTTTTAACAGATCAGATCGAAGGAAATGCATACAATGCTTAAATTTTAGTTGCAACTTCAAGTTCAACGTTGTAACAAGTACGAGCATGGCCAATGCCTATTTTTCTGCTGGGAAATGCTCTTGTGTTCACCTTTTTGATGCTGGACTACAGTGCTGTAGTGAAGTTGATTTGGTTGCTAATCTTGCCACTATGGGAACCCAAGTTACTGTTCTGGAGAGTTTGTCAGGATGAAGAGTATTTGCTAGAGAGGGGGTAGAAACTATAGGGGCCTCAGGCGTCTATTTGAAATGCTGGCTCTTCTGTTGTTTTTTTTTATAGTATAAATGAGTCTAGAGATCCCTGTGCATACACATGAAATATGGGAAGCTTACAATTAATTCATAAATTGTTAGTGGCATTGCACATGGTGATGGGTTTTTTATTTTATTTTTTATTTATGTGGAGCAACAGATTATATTATGATATTGAAGAAAAAATTATGTTGTGCTTTCAGATTCTGCGTAGCATGTTGTACAGAGGGTCGGAGATCATGCGTGAAGTGGCCTGGGTGGTCTTTGACGAAATTCACTACATGAGAGACAAAGGTTGGTAACAGATTTTGCAATAACACCCTAATGCGCACAACTCTGCTGAGGTTTTTACGCTATGCATGCCACGGGTGCAGTTAATATTTAACCTAGATTGATCTGGCCAGTACTATTAAATCATGTTACTTTCCTAGATTGCTTTCGCTAAGCAACAAAGCTTTGTGCTTTTTTAAAAATAAAAATTGAAGTCTTAGAATTGCTTACATGACCCTAGAGTATCCATAAAGAGTCCTTGCAACTATCCTATCCTATCCTATCCCGTAACTCGAAGGTCGTAGGGGCACCACAGATGATCGTTTAACCAGCGTACTCCATCTTTCACTGTCCTCAGCAACCCTGATTGTTTCGCTCAGTGTCAAACCAGTCCATTCTCGAGTGTTGTCCTCTCACCTCTTTTTCGGTCTTCCTCTTCTACCTCCTTGCACTGTGCCTTGCAGGATGGTCTTTGCAAGACCTGATGATCTGGTGACGTGGCTATACCATCGAAGTTTCAGTTTTTTCACCAATGTGAGCAGGTCATCGTGTTGTCCAATGGCTTGTGTGATGGTCTGTCGGACTTCGTCATAGGTGATGTGCTGGGTATAGGAAATGCCCAGAAGTCTTCTGTAGCACTTCATCTTCATGCTTTGTATTCTTCGTTGTAGATCTGCTATGAGGGTCCATGTTTCGCAAGCATATAGGAAGATGGAGATGACTAGGGAGCGCAGCAGTCTTATCTTGGAATGTAGACTGATGGTCCTGTCTTTCCAAATAGGCTTCAACCTTGTCTTTCCAAATAGGCTTCAACCTTGTCAGGACAGCAGTTGTTTGTGCGATCCTGGAGAGGACTTTCTGTCAGGACCCATTGTCTGATACAATGGCTACTAAATATTTGAAGCTATGCACTGTGTTGAGGGATTGGTCTTGGACTTTGATGTCTGTGTTGATGCCATTGGTGTTGTTGGTCGTCATTTTGGTCTTCTCTCTACTTATTTTGATTCCATAAGCTCTGGAGGTGGTGTCAAGCCTCCGTACCAGCTGTTCAAGTTCTTGTTACTCTTCAGGCAATCCATCAATGTCATCCGCAAAACGAAGGTTGGAGATTGCTCTTTCCCCTATGCTGACTGTGCCTTCGTGATCTGCAAGGGCATCTGACATGATGCGCTCTAGGAAGATGTTGAAGAGTGTTGGAGAGAGTAGGCATACCTGACGCACACCGATTGTTGTTCTGAACCAGTTTCCGATGGCGCTGTTGTGGAGGATTGCACTGGTAGCCTTGTCATACAGGCTTTTGATGACTTCAATAATTTTAGTGCTGATGTTGTACACTCTTATGTTTGCCCACAGAGCTGCATGCCACACTCGGTCAAACGCCTTTTGAAAGTCTATGAACACATGAAGTAGATGTTGTTGGTGCTGTAGGTATTTCTTGCAGATTATTCTGAGGTTGAAAATCTGTTCAGTGGTATTTCGCCCTGCCCTGAATCCTGCTTGTTCTTCAGCTATGATTTGTTCAGCTTGGGGTTTCAACCTGTTGAGTATTATTTTCAGGAGGACCTTGCTGGGATGGCTGATGAGGCTGATAGTGCGGTAATTTTTACATTCCTGAAGGTTACCTGCAACTATAAAATAAAACCAGTATGAAACGCAATGCCTAGGTGAACAGCACATTCTTTAGATTTCATTGAATTTTTTTTTCATAACATCTGTTTGGTTTCTCAGAGGAAAGCATAAAGAAGTTGGAATGATCCCCACATTGATCATGGGTCCTGTTTCTGTAGTGTTAGCATATTTGTACTCTTGTACAATGATCTGTTTATTTATTCATTCACTCGTTTATGTGTATATTTCAGAGCGTGGTGTAGTATGGGAGGAGACAATCATTTTGTTGCCAGACAACGTACACTATGTGTTTCTCTCAGCCACCATTCCAAATGCCACACAATTTGCTGAATGGGTCTGTCACCTTCACAAGCAGGTCAGCATGTCAACTGTATATTTCAATTATGTGTTGATTGGTTATTGAAATGTGTATGGATAAGTGGTAGTAGCAGGGTGGAGAATTGTCCGCGGATTTCCGCGGAAGGCATTTGCATTTCCGAGAAAAAAATATTGAGTTCCGAGTGTGAGAAGCTGAGGGGCTACCCTTTACTGGGCATGGCGGCCAAAAGCGGCCGAAGGTCTAAACAGGCAAAACGTCTAAAAGCGTCCGTATCAACCATGTGGTTATATTCTCGCGTTGTTTGAAAGATTGCGAGACTTCCGGCAATTGACTTCCGGTTTATTCTGTTTATGAAAACATTCGACTGCATTTCCACAAGTTTTCTCTGTGATGGCTGATGCGTTCGTTTTTTCTATTTTTTTTCAAATTTTCTTGTGTGTGTGTCTAAAATAGATGGTTTGGATTCTTCGACTGATGAAGGGGAGTTTGTAGGCTTCCATTTATCAGACAATAAAGTGAGAGAAATGGACTTGGAATCGGAGGAAGAGATCGGTACTGACATTAGACAATTAGTGTCAGAAGTGTGCATGCATACGATCTTTCAGACTGGCATGAAAGTGAAGAAGAGGAGGGGGCTTGTTTGGACTTTTTAAAACTTTTTTTTTTGTATACACATGGAGTAATAAAAAACAAGACATGACAAGAGAAGTATAAAAAAGTAGATAATCAAAATAGAATTTATTTCTTTTCAGTTTGCATTTTATTTCATTTAAATCTATACACTAGTCACTAAACCTAAGATGTGGTGTTTTTCCTAAATATCTCTAAAATTATAAAAATTCTTGCCTGTTTACAGCTAAAAAATAGACAAACGTGTGCCCAGTAAAATTGGAAATGTGGAGTTTGTGTTTGTTAGGCCTACAAATCAAGATTCTTAACTTTTTTGAAAGACATGTGCATAAAACAATCTTTTTTTGTTGTTGTTGTTTCTATTCATGTTTACTTTGTGCTTTTTGCTTTCAGGAGAGGCCCTAAATTACTTTCAAAATTGCATACATTCATTTTCTTCCTGGGGGCGAATACCGAGGCTTGGCCCCTGGGCCCCGGCCGGATTTCAGAGATTTCTTGATTCAGTTGTTCTCCACCCTGTAGTAGGATTGAAGTCTATTGTTTGTAGTTTGATTGAATTGAGGATTAAGTTAGTGACAGAATAACTAGTTTGTTTTGATTGCTTTGTTTACCCTCATACATGTAGTACTTCTAGACCAAAGTTTTCCAGAGTTTTTCAAATCTGTGCAAGATGAGTGCTGAATAGTCAAAGAGGATTTTTGTGTTTGTTAATTTTTGTCTTTTAAGAATTTGATACCGCTACTTATAGCAGGTTTTCCATCGAAACCTTCTGTATTGTAGCTTTTTCATCGAACCTCCTGTTTCCCTAACAAAACAATTACAGAGACTGATTTGAGTAGGAGAATTATTCAGATATGCATAGAATTCTGAGCACTTTATCTACATGCATCAGAGCTATATGGTTTGGACAGAAGTTGGGAAGCATTCGAGGCATACAACCTTGGCAAACTGTGAAAAGTGGCAAAAGTGTAAATTATACTTGGAAAATTATACTGTATATTTTCTTTTGTAACAGCCCTGCCACGTGGTGTACACAGACTACCGTCCTATTCCACTGCAACACTATATATATCCAGCAGGTGGGGATGGTCTACATCTGGTGGTGGATGAAAATGTAAGTAGACCTCTTTATATATAGACATGTTATATATATTGTTATATACACGTATATATATATTGGTTTTATTACAATGTCAGTTTAACCATATTCTTCGATATTTAGCAATCAGTTTTGCTACTCTTGTAGGTAAACACATGGATGAAAGTTAGTTTTTTTTTAAAAACAACAGCAACCATGTGCTGGTTGTCTATTACTTGCTGTGAAGCAGGTGTTTGTCTAAAATCTCAGTCTCTCAAGGGAATCAGTGTCGAACTTGTAAAAACCCAATCCATGAATGCATCTACGTCCTTTGCAATGATGCAAGAAGATGTGAAGTTAGAGCTGAAGACGGAGCGTTTTTGTGGTGTCATATGGTTTGTTGCACATATTTTAGTCAGTAATCATAATGTATCTCTCTGTAAACAAAGTATTAAGGGCAAGTTCTGCATAAACACTTGATATAGTTTGTTTTGAAGTTTATCTACTTGTTTGATCATGACAAGCCATAAATAATCTGATGACCTAGACAGACTTGTTTAAAAAAACAACTACTGAAATTGTTTGAACAGGGAGATTTCCGTGAGGAGAATTTCAACACAGCCATGTCAGTGCTGCAGGAAGCAGGTGACGCTAGCAAAGGAGATCAGCGTGGCAGAAAGGGTGGCGCCAAAGGTTTGCTGACTTTGACAAGTGTCAATGAAAGTTGTCTTGTTCATATTCAAGGGTGCTGAAAGCCAGATAAAATTATAACTCGCCAACTGGGCTGGTGACTCAGGCAAAGTTACATGCCCCATGTGCACAGCATTTCTCCTTGCCCGGAAATTAGTGTTCATAAAAAAGTAACATAACACATTTTGTGATTTGGTGGAACTTATCATTGAAAATAGAATGGTAGAAATAGATGGATCGAGCAAAAAAAAGATCTCCAGTCTTGCTTTTTAGCTGCAACATCTAGGCTGCTCAAGAGTTTTTTTATTCTCATTTGGTGACTGGGTTAGTGCTTTCAGCACCTCTGATCTTAAGTGAATGTCGAAATACTAAAAAGAGAAATAGAAACAACAAGAAAACAAACATGTTTAGGATTGTACACTTGATAAACTTCTATTAATTGTTGCTCAGTTCTATCAGTGTGAACTAAATTTTTAGATGAAGAAATAGGAAAGGTTGTTGATGGATTTCTTTGTGCTGATTTGATCAAGTAATTTTCAAGTTTATGCTATTGTGATAAAAGCTGTGCGTGTGTGTTTCAATCATTTTGGCAGTAATGAAAGTGTTCATGGGGATTGTAATTGATTTTTAAGACTTTTGATGAAGCATCTGCAAACTAGTTAAGATTGTTTTAGGTTGCAATTGTACTTCATCTGTTATTAAGCTTATCATTTTTAAGACCAAGACTTACTGTGTAGGCAGTGATGATTTTGGGTTTTCATTGTTATTAATATTATAATGATTGTATTTCAGCTCATGAGTCCAGCATTTTCAAGATCGTGAAGATGATCATGGAGAGAAATTTTGCTCCTGTCATCACTTTCAGCTTCAGCCGAAAGGAGTGTGAGGCTTATGGCACGCAGATGGCAAAGCTTGACTTCAACTCGGGTAAGGAAGATTTTTGTTTTGCTTGATTGTACCTCTCATTTTCCGTTAAATAAGTTTTCATATAATTTTAGTAAGCCACTTCTTCTTCCTGTAGATGGCCTACATACTTTTTACTGATGGTTCTAACTTTTTGTTATCAGGGTGGTCATTTGATGTTTTTCATCTTCTGACAGTCGTCTGCTTCGCATTCCCCATATAAAAACAAAACTTTTGGTGAACGTCCATTCTGCACTTCAGCCCCAACAGTTTTGAATTCTCTTCCTTTAACTCTTTGCTTTGCTGGATCATCTCTTTCCTTTTAGTCTGGACTGAAAAAACTTATTTTCAGCAGTGTCTTAAAAAAAAAAAATCTTTAAATATGTGAAACTAGCAGTCAAAAAATAACATGAATAGCCTTCAGGTATTTGTGGAATTTTTGTTTGTGAAGCGGTTCACTGGTCCTGATAAAATATAATTTGGGCATGGAAAAGTCATGGAAATGTAGACTTGTAAATCTGTTTGAACCCGGATTGTTATTAACATTTTCAGAGGAAGAAAAGAAGCTGGTGGAAGAAGTGTTCAACAATGCCATTGACTCTTTGAATGATGAAGACAAGAAACTCCCACAGGTATGTCTGCACCCTCACATACATCCACATACATAACAAACACGCACACATACAAACATGCACATGCATATTCACACACACATAGGCATGTTCACACACACACACACACACCACTTGCCACAAACACATGCACAAAGACATGCATAATTATTCTATAGACGCTTTGAATCGCCATGCACCGTAGCATATGTGCACTATATAAAGTCTTTAACCCAATACCACCTGCATCGTGTGATACGGCCCACCAGAAGTTCCGTATCGTTTCCCTGAATTGCCAGGTATGGCCTGCTAAACCTATATCCGTTACAGTATACTTTTGGTTTCTCCCTATCTTACAATGCAAACGGAAATATGCATGCACATTGAGTGCTTTGCTCAAGCTTCCTGTATCCGCTTACTACAAAGCAATCGACGAAGCAAAAGTGCTTCAGAGATTTTTTGAAGTTGTGACTTGTGTTTGGCTTCAAAATGGACGATGACGCAAGTTTAGATCATTGGCATCAAATACTGTGTAGTTCTAGCGATTAATCTGATACTCCTTTCCAAGGATTTACCGTTGAACAAGTTGGAAAAGGCGATGAATCTGATACTACTTTCCAAGGATTTACCGTTGAACAAGTTGGAAAAGGTGATGAATCTGATACTCCTTTTGAAGGATTTACCGTTGAACAAGTTGGAAAAGGCGACGAGTCTGACATTGTTCTGCAGTACTTAGTTAGAAAACATGATTATTGCTACTATTTTTCTGTCGATTTTTTTTTTCTAAAGTTTACAGACATACATTCTTTGCTTCATGTGAAGTAGTGTAAACATGAGATTTCATTCACAAATGCTTGCACAAAAAACAAGGTGACAACAGAATACTTTAACAGCCTTGTTAATAAATATGTTACTAAGGTTCTTTGGCAGTTTTTTTGTTATTTTATGGATGAATGCACATTTTTAGATGATTTGAATTGAACACACCCAAAAATTATCAGATCGTTTTTTCATAAAACTCTGGTATATTTTTTTTTCCACAAATAACTCTAGAATAATACAAGAAACTTTTTTCTTGAAACTACAATCATTTGTTAACGTTTCTTTTGTTTTTGGATTTTGGGTGATTTATTTTGTAAGGTGAGTGTGAGTAGTGTACGGAGTTGCTTCCCTTTGCTCAGGATTGCTATAGTAGTCGGCCATTATAGCATTAGGTGGGATTGGATTAAAACACTTCAGTTTATATAGCATAATTTGGGTTTGCGGTTCACTTAGTACTGATGCTGTTGTGTGACAGGTGGAGCACTTGCTGCCTTTGCTGAAGAAAGGGATCGGCATTCACCACTCTGGGCTGCTGCCTCTCCTTAAGGAAACCATCGAGATCCTCTTTTCTGAAGGACTTATCAAGGTATTGGTAATTTTAAGATAGGCATTTTGCTGTTTACCCAGAGTGCTAAGAATTAACTGGAATTGCCCCCATCTTTGTGATGTATGGCTCTTTCAGTTTTTGTTTAAAACATATATGCCGCAATGAGAATTTATATATATATGTAATCATGTAAGTCTTTATTTTCAAAACATCGAATGCTTTCTCATGGTTTGGCAAAACAGGGAAAAAACCAGAAGGGAAGAGGTTGTTGATTGAAACTGTAATCTGAATGAATATTCATGAATGTTTCAGGCGCTATTTGCCACAGAAACCTTTGCTATGGGTCTCAACATGCCTGCCCGCACTGTTCTTTTTACCAGCTCTCGGAAATTTGATGGCAAAGACTTCAGATGGGTATGTCTCTCTGGTGTTTGTTTTATTTATGAACTCTTACTATTTTTCGCATAAGGATTGCTTCAGCATCATTCCCATTCATGTTCTGAGAGAAGTGCTTTTGAATGAAATACTGCAAATTTTTAAACAAGAGAGCTCTCTCTCTCTCTTTCGATAGTGCCAGATTGTGTTCTGGCAGTCCACAAGTCTTGGTTTACCAAAAAGATTGGGGAAAAGTGATTGTCATGGTTTATCAGGGTTTGAGATGCCTAAAGTTAAACACACTTTCATTAGTGTTGTCGATCACATTCACAGTTAAGGACTGCTGTTTGAGAAATCTCCAGTTTCTTAGTGTTAATTGTATGGGTGTGTTCATATGATTACATTGTTTTCAGATGACATCAGGAGAGTACATTCAAATGAGTGGCAGAGCTGGACGCCGTGGGTTGGATGAACGTGGTATCGTCATCCTCATGGTGGACGATCTCATGACCCCTACTGCTGGCAAAGCCATCGTCAAGGTAACTAAGTTGATTTGAATAACATGTAGCTATGCATGTCTTCACTACTTGTTTTCTTGTGTGTTTTTTTTATTAAAAGAGCTGTAGAACTATTGACCATGCTTTAAAATATAATCACTCAACTGCTGGCTGCACTAAGGTTGATGCACTTTAAACACCCTGTTAACTAAGGATAGTTTCCACTGCAATAAAGGAACCCAAAGCTAAGCACTATCTATACCACCAAACTTGTTTGTGTATTATCTTTATACCATGAAGATTGGATTATTTCAAGTTTGTTTTTTTAATTAAGATACCACATACTTCTGCTATTGCCCTAGTTGTAATTTTCACACACACACACACACCCATCTTTTCCCCTCCCACCATCCCCAACACACACACAACGAAGAAAAAAAGACTACAAGTTATTTGACGTATACTGTTATCTTTCCTGCAGAACCACCCATTTGGTTTGTGTCTATTGTAGGGTTCAGCAGATCCCCTGAATTCAGCCTTCCACCTGACATACAACATGGTTCTGAACTTGCTGCGTGTAGAAGAAATCAACCCTGAGTTCATGCTGGAGAGGTCTTTTTACCAGTTCCAGAACTACGCTGCCATCCCAGGACTTCTGGAAAGTCAGTGTTTTCAAAACTTACTTACTTATATAGAGATTCTCCATCTACCGCATGCAGCCTGCACTGTTCATAATCAGATGTAAAAATAAGGTTCTAGAAATTCAATAATTGCCTTTGCTTGGGTTGCACCATAAGGCCAGTTTCTATTAGAATAAACTTTCCCCTTGGCTCCCCGCATACTGAGCATCAGTGGCTTATTTAGAATGGGCTGTATGTAGGCGTACACCTCAACAGTCTGTGATACTCGGATTGGGATCCACGTTGCTTTTTGGGCGCGCTGCATCGATCGCCTATCAGCCTACTAGCATTTGATCTGTGCTCGAACCTATAGCAAATGGTCTGTTTTGCAAATATACATTCTTTTAACTGTTGACACCTACTGCTTTGTGACAGTGGATGCAAGTTTGGCTTGTGCTTATGCCTGCACACGAGGATGCAAAACTGAAGATGGTAACATGCTCCTATATTATTACGTCTTTGTCCTTGGGACTTCATACACAAAAAATATTGTTTAGTCCATTGTTGACTTCATTTTACTGTACAATTTCCAAGAAAGTGCCACTAATTCGTTCAAGTTGAATTTATTTTGCAGAGTTGAAGAAATGTGAAGAGAAGTTCCACACCTTTGAAATTACTGATGAAGAATCCGTAGCAACCTACTTCCGAATTCGCCAACAGCTTGATGCCATGGGGCAGGAACTGAAAAACTACATTCAGAAGCCTTGTTATCTGCTCCCTTTCCTTCAACCTGGCAGACTTCTTAAAGTAACATTGATTTTCTTTCCAGTGGTATATTTTTATTTATTTTATTTATTGTGTGGTTTGTTGAAGGGGGAGAAACCGGCTTGATTGTTTTTCTTCTGTTTTTTTGTTGTTGTTGTTGGCTTGTTTGCTTGTTTGTCATCTTTATATTATTATTATAATTATTATTTACTTCCCTTGTTGAGAAGGTCTGGTATTTAAACAGGATATAAGTGAGATTGAGTTATTTGATCTTCGTTGAATTTTATTAACTTTTGTTTCATGTATATACTGACTTAATTTATAGGTGTGTGTGTGTGAATGAAAGTGAGCTTAACTATTTTAAGGTATCTCGCTTTACAAAAGCTATTATTATTATTATCATCTTCATTAATTGTGTTTTTTAATTTGTTTTCCAGATCAAGCACGATGACAAGGACTTTGGCTGGGGTATTGTAGTCAACTTCCAAAAGAAAGCTGACCAGAGCACTGTGAGTTAACTCCTTTCTCATTTATTTAGTTAGTCATTTTTTTGGTTTGTTTTTTGTTGGTTAACTTAGTTTGTATCTTACTGTTTGTTTCTTTAATCAGGGTTGGCGCTATCTGATTTTGAGGTTTGCATCATGCAAGAAATGTATGCATATGCTTCGAAGAATGAATGTATAATCCAGTAAATGGTACTGGTATTTATTTAATTTAAAAGTTCATGTTTTTATCTTCTTGAAAAATGTATTTATTGATAACTTTTGAAGCAAGACCAAAGATGACAGAACTGTGGTTATTTTAGTTGTCCTTGTCTAGCTTTTTAAGTATTTCGTGTCATCACAGGCATCAGAAGAAACCGGCCCACTGTACGTAGTAGAAGCATTGCTGTACCTAGACAAGGACAGCGTGAGGAGCCGCAACACTGCCAACATCAAGCCCTGTCCAAAGGGGGAGAGGGGGGAGATGCAAGTGGTTCCCATCTCCACCAAACTCATCCAGTCCATCAGCGCCATCAGGATCTTCATCCCTCAAGATCTGCGCTCTGCAGATCACAGGCTCAGCGCCCTCAAGTCACTGCAGGTACAGTTTTTTAACAGTCAGTTCTTACAGTACAGCACTTTATTTCTCTGTCTTCTGTGCGTTGTTTTCTCACTTATTTCCCTTTATGCCCCTGTATGTCTCCTGTGACATGTGTTTTTAAAAGGGTTTTGTTCCCTTATTGTTATTGAATGTTTTTGTTCTTTTAGAGAAGCTGTTGTTGAATTGTCCTCAAGTTTGTATTTTGTTCTGTCGATCTACCTACCTATTATTATGTATCGTCTATTATCCATTGTCTATTCATGATGTGTAACACATTTTGTTTATGTAGGAGGTGGAAAGACGTTTCCCCGATGGGCTGCCACTGTTGGATCCCATCAATGACATGCGCATCAATGAGAAAGGCCTGACTGAGGTCATCAAGGTAGGAATCATTGTTCTTCACATTTTAACATACCACAGCCTGGAAATAATTCTGCCGTTAGTGTACATATGTAATAGTGAGTTACTGCAGAATTGTTTCTATTTGGCAATACGGAAAGAGACGAGATGATCCAATGATGCTGGATGATGCCATGTCTGTTTTGCCTTGGCTGATGGTGGTTTCAGTGGTTCATGGCAGGGATGTGTATCTTGGTGAAGGGGGTTCAATCCTGATGTCAACAAAATTATTTTGTCAATGCTGTGAGCTGGTAAGCATGTTATATGAAACAATCAAGCAGAACAGCCCTTTGAGGATAAGTTCTAGGTAAATAATCTTGTTAATGTTAGTCCTTGCTATACTTCGCCTTAACAACCATTCAAGTGTTTGTGGTGTGGCAAGAATATTGCGAAGCCCTGACTGAGTTACATAATTATCAACCCTTACTTTTGATTAAACAGACCATGCTAGGATGGCTATTGTCCTGCAAAGATAAGGCCCTGGCTGGGTTAATATGCTGGGAGAGGAGTCAGGCAGGAGTTTGCTAAGAACTATTATGCAGTATTTGATTTCTTGCGTGTGTGTGTTTGCAGAAAATTGAGAAGTTTGAGCACAGGCTGTACAACCATGCTTTGCACAAAGACCCGCGCCTCGACGACTTGTTCTCCTCCTACGAGCAGAAGACTCAGCTTGGCAATGAGGTGAAGGCGCTGCGTCTGGAGCTGAAGAAGAAGAAGTCGTTGCTGCAGATGGACGAACTGAAATGCAGGAAACGGGTGCTGAGGCGACTGGGTTACGCCACTGCTAGCGACGTTATTGAAACTAAGGGCAGGGTAGCTTGTGAAATCTCAAGGTGAGTGCTGCTATTCATTGTTATTTCATGTTGGAGATGGTAATCAGCTTTAATCTATTATACTTGTTGCTGTTTGTGGTAAAAAGTAGCGAGTGTTCTGATAACATTTGTGGTCTTAGAAGAGAGAGGCATTAGGACCTTTCTTTTTTATAGAACCAGTCTGAACAACAGCAAGAAGGCCTACCACAATGAAGCGGCTGACAAGTGTTAAACAGCCCAAGGTCTCCACGATCCAAAACAATTCTGGTGTATGCCTTACAGAAGAACAAGAAATCTTGGATAATGGACAGAGTGCTGCTCTGACCTTTACAACTAAACGCAAATGGAGACCCATTAGTTAGCATATCCCCAGAACAGAGAAGAAGAAATCCTCCCAATTCTTAGAGAAGTTGAGGCAGCAGTGCAATTGCTGAAGAAGGGGTGTCGGCTGGAGTGAACAACATACCCGCAGAATTGCTTCCAGCAGGAGGAGAAGCGATGATTGACACCCTCACCATTATCTGTAACACGATCTGGCAGAGTGGGGAGTGGCCTAAACCATGGACCCAGTCACTTGCCATTACTCTACCCAAAAAGGGTAACCTTCAGGAGTGTGTAAATTATCGCACTGTCAGCCTCATCAGCCATCCCAGCAAGGTCCTCCTGATAATAATACTGAACAGGTTGAAATCTCAAGCTGAACAAATCGTAGCTGAAGAACAAGCATGATTCAGGCAGGGCAAAGTACCACTGAACAGATTTTTAACCTCAGAATAATCTGCGAGAAATACCTACAGTACCAACATCTATATCATGTGTTCATAGACTTCAAGAAAGTGTTTGACCGAGTCTGTCATGCAGCTCTGTGGGCAACCGTGAGAGTCCTAACATTATTATCATCAGCCCTAACATTATTAAAGTCATCAAAAGTCTGTATGACAAGGCTACCAGTGCAGTCCTCCACAACAGCCTCATCGGGAACTGGTTTAGAACAACAGTGGCGGCGTCAAGGATGCCTACTCTCTTCAACATCTTCCTAGAGCGCATCATGTTAGATGCCCTTGCTGATCATGAAGGCACAGTCAGCATAGGGGGTAGAGCAATCTCCAACCTGTTTTGCGGATGATTTTGATGGGTTGGCTAGAGAGGAACACGAATTTGAACAGCTGGTACAGAGGCTCGGCACTACCTCCAGAGCCTTTAGAATGGAAATTAGTGCAGAGAAGTCCAAAATGATGACCAACAACACCAATGGAATCAACACGGACACCAAAGTCCAAGGCCAATCCCTCAACACAGTGCTGCTCTGCCCCCTTGTCATCTCCATCTTCCTATATGCTTGGGAAACATGAACCCTCACAAAAAAACTACAATGAAAAATACAAGGCAGGGAGATGAGGTGCTGCAGGAGACTTGGCATTTCCTATACCCAGCACATCACCAACGACGAAGTTTGACAGACCATCACACAAGCCATTGGACAACATGATTACCTGCTCACAGTGGTGAAGAAACGGAAACTTCGATGGTATGTCCATGTCACCAGAGCATCAGGCCTTTCAAAGACCATCTTGCAAGGCACGGTTCAAGGAGGCAGAATAAGAGTTAGACGGATAAAGAGGTGGGAGGGCAACATTCGAGAATGAAGGTTACTGAGGACAGAGAAAGCTGGAGTACGCTGGTTAAACGATCATCTGTGGTGCCCCAACGATCTTTGAGTTATGGGATAGGATAGGACAGCTTGGAAGGTGGTGTCCCTTATCCCTCCCTCTCATAGTTTTATCTTCCCGAATTCTAAAGAAAGGCAGATGCCACATTCACATTGGGGTGAAATGGAACAGTTGCTGTGTATTGTTTTGTTCTCTGCATTTGTTTGGCGATCACAAGTCCAAGTACATAACTAGGCTGCTTGTAGCGGAGAATCTTGAAATGAGAGTGTGTTTCCCCTGCCATGCCCCTCTCTCACACTACACTACTGTTCACTTTACTAACAGCAATTATTTATACGCAAAGTAATGTTTTTTGTTTTTTGTGGCAGTGGTGATGAGCTGGTGATGACGGAACTGCTGTTCAACAACGTTTTCAACGACCTGAGTCCTGCCCAGTGCTGTGCCTTGCTCAGCTGCTTCGTCTTCCAGGAGAGGGCCTCAGAGATGCCCAAACTCACTGAGGAACTCTCTGGACCTCTCAGGCTCATGCAGGTACCAAAGGAATTGTTCTTGTTTTACAGCATTGAGATTTACAGCGTTTAGCATTCTATTGTTAGTGCATTTGTGGTGGTGGAACAGAATTTAGCTTTATAATAATTATAATATTTACTTTAGTGCATGTGGGATGGTGGGCAGCCAAGTGGTGAGGACACATTGTTCCGGTTTTCAGAAGGTGAACAACATTAAGCCATTTTGTCATTGGATGAGGGCACAGGACTGTCAAAACATTTTGTGAAACAAACAGCGCACCAGTACACACATCTCTCTCCACCCAGCAATTACTGTGGAAAGAATTGCAGCAAAGGAGAAGAGATAAAGCTGACCTTATGACAAAAAGGTTATGTGAAAACAGTTACCTTTACCTTTTCAGTGATAATTGATTGCACATTTTCTTAAGTGTTGGCGTGTGTTCTCAGGAAACGGCCAAGAGGATAGCGCGTGTGAGTAAGGAGGCCAAACTAGAGATGGACGAAGACACATATGTGGAATCCTTCAGACCTCACATGATGGACATTGTGTATGAGTGGTGCAATGGCTGCTCTTTCGCCAAGATCTGCAAAATGACCGACATCTTTGAAGGTATTGTTCATTCTATCTATTCTAACTTTAGCGGAGGTAATCCGATGACTTCATTTCAATTCTATGTATTTAAAATCTGTTCACAATTAAGAAATCTTAAACTTTTTTTTTTTAAGTACAAATTAAAAGAATTACTCAGAAAATGCAGTTGCAGTAATTTAAAAAAATTTTTTTTTTAAAATGGAGACAGATGTGTAGAATGTGTGTAGTGAATAATAGCATGTAGTTTTGTGTGAATGCTGCGTACTGTTTTACAGGCAGTGTGATTCGCTGCATGCGGAGACTTGAGGAAACTCTGCGACAGATGGTACAGGCATCCAAAGCCATCGGCAACACAGAGCTGGAAAACAAGTTTGCTGAAGGTGTGTTCACCTTTTTAAGCCACATTGTTTCCCTTTACATTCAATATTTTTTTCCATTTTCACTTCTTTCCTGCTTGTTATTTATTCACCTCTCCAAACAAAAAAAAATCACATTTTGTATATTTGTGAGAGATGAGTTCCATATAGTACAAAAATAACATTTAAAAAAGTGTTATCTGTCCGTCTGTGTCCGCTGTCCATCGTCCTCTGTCTGGCAACTGTGCAAAAATGTCTCAAAACCTATTTCAACTATCACAACCAAACTTGGTAAGATTGTGTATATATCCCTGAGACCTCTAAATAATCAGTGAATGAATTACTTCACTTCAAGATCCCAGGGTCAACAAATGTTAGTCAAAACTGACAATTTTTCACAAAATTTTACTTCTTTTTTTTTCTAAGTTATTAATATTGAACTTTTGATTGTTTTATCCATGATAAATATCAATGAGACACATATCCTATGCGTCAACCTCACTCCAGGGTCAAGGTTACTAGCTGGAGCTGTCCAAAGCCAGTTAGTATAGGTACTTTGAAGTGACTTTGACCCTAAACTATGAGTGACATGAAGTCCAAACTTTTTGTATTTAGAGATGATATGTTTCATATATGTTCCATTTTTGTGTTGATCGTGTAGGTCAAGGTCATTTAGGCCTTGCAAAAACACATACAAAAAATAGGTCATCATACAGTAAAATGGCTCTAATTAACCCATAGTAAACAACATTGCGTTATTTGATCATGCATGAAAGGGTAATGAGGGTAAAGATCATGTCAAGTCACTAAGGTCAAGGTCATCCCAAGGTCACTGTTTTTTTGGCATAATAGAACTTTTGTTGTTATTTATTTGATAATATTTGGAGCCAGAGATCAAGGTCATGTTAAGGTCAAGAGCATGTTGAGTTATATAGGCGTGCCTTTATAATTTTTTTTGGTTTTCTTGTTGTCGTCTCCCTGGATCCTTTTTCATGCTCGTCTATGATCAGCAGTGTGTGGACAGACAATAGTGATTATACTGAATATTGATTGATGATTTTCCTTTCCAGGTATCCGACTGATCAAAAGAGACATTGTGTTTGCCGCCAGTTTGTATCTTTGAGCGGTCAGCCAGATGGCAGTCAAGTGATGACTACAAGAGACATTTTGTGTGTCGCAAGAAAGTCTGGCACGCTACGGGGCAGCGTGCTTAGCATAACCAACTTGATAGATACAGAAAATATTACTTTTCCAACTTTTTATTTTAGTTTCATGTTCATAAATGTTATTCAGTTGTTGTTTTAGAATCTTGCTTCAGCTTGTATAGTGACTGTACAGGCTGGTATATTCATTTTGCAGAAGGAAGCTTGTATATCTGTGTGTGAGTACATGTAAGTATGTGTGTTGTGCACGCACTTGCTTTTCTGGCATTCTTCCAACACAGGTTAATGAGCATTTCATTGAAAAAGACAATTTGTGTATTTGCATTAAATTCTAATAGCTTCAAATATTTAGGAGCCATTGTATCAGACAATGTGTCCCAACAGGAAGTCCTCTCCAAGATCGCAGAAATAATTGCTGCCCTGACAAGGTTGAAGCCCATGTGGAAAGACAGAACCATCAGTCTACTCTCCAAGATAAGGCTGCTCTGCTCTCTTGTCATCTCCATCTTGCTGTACGCTTGCGAAACATGGACCCTCACAGCAGACGTACATCGAAGAATAAAAAGCATGGAGATGAGGTGCTACGGAAACGTTCAGGGCATTTCCTATATCCAGCACATCAACAACAACGAAGTCCGACAGACCAACCAAGCCATTGGACAACACGATAACATACAGTGGTGAAGAAACAGAAACTCCAATGGCAAAGACCATCGAGAATGGACTGGCTTGAAATTGAGCAAAGCCATGAGGGTTACTGAGGACAGAGAAAGATGGAGTATGCTGGTTAAACAGCCATCTGTGGTGTGTCAACGACTTTCGAGTTATGGGATAGGATGTGCAGGTCTTATTTGTGCTTAGTGATTTTTAAATTTTATTTAAAGTATTACTAAACAACAAAAACATATTTTGAAATTTTTGAAGGAAATGTTATTTATTTGTATTTGACAAGTGAATAAATCGTGTAAAAAAATGTTTTAGTTTATGAACATGTCCCACAGACTAGTAGTTTAAGATTTTGTGAAAGAACATTCAGTCATATAACTTACAAAACAAGTGAAGAAATTTCTGAATAAAATTGCTAGTATATAAACATGTCCCACAGGTTAGTTAGTGTTGTACGGGAAAATTGAAGGAGTCTTATAATCTTATAATGGACACTGCAGAGAGAAAATGTTATTAAGATTTTTACTGTACAAAAAATGTTCTACAGGCATTTAGTTAGCGATGGCCTTGGTTGTATAAGTTAAAAGGCTGTGGAAGAGAATTTAACAAAGCAAGCGTTTTTATGAGTGTATTTCTGTTTACTGTTGATGCAAATAAAATCAGAAATTCACATATATTTCATAATTTGGTGTTGTTGATCATTGTTTCCTTGTTTTGCACATAATTCAATGTTTTGCATTTGCCAGAAAGCATTCAAAATACATTTATCATTTGCCATTTGCTGAGAGATAAAAACTAAATTACAGACCAATTACAAATGTAAAATAGATGACAAGGGATGAAATATTATTTGAGTGAATACTTGTTAAGTATGACATTACATTTATTAGTTAAAATGATACCATATCGATTTTGTGGTTTCTGCTCTCCTTCTTGTTCTTAAAACATAGAATTAAAGCACACTTACGTTTTAATTTAAATGAAAATTCTACAAAGGAACAAAAATGGCAGAGAACAAGGCCAGAATATTGATGTTACCTACATGTGCATTAATACATCGTTTCTAAAACTCGTCAAGGTGCTAACAATACAACCCCCCTCCCACCCCCCCTTGTGGGAATGCCGGGGGTTTCAGTATAAATAGTATCCCCACTTTCTGGAAATTTAGTGCTTTAAATTCCCACTGTCGCTGTCTTTCTACTTTGTTCTTTCTCATTCCTACTCTGTTCTATCAATCTACTACACTATCTTCTTCTTCGCTAGACCAGTCACCTACCTTTTTTTTTTTTTGGAAAACTCTTCTGGGACAAAACTCATTTGCATGTGAGGTCTGTTGAATCAGCTTGGGAATATTGGACGCTTTCTGCCAGGTGGTCACTGGGGCGTCCAATGATATTATTTGGCAATGTAGGCATTTTATATGTATGTGTTTTGTTGATATTTTATAATGATTGTATTCTATTTTGTTTTTGTAAACGGGTGTTCGATAAATTAGAGTATAGCCTCAGTGTCCCTTGCGTGGGGTGTCTTTATTGTAAAGTGACTGCCTGGTGAAGTGCCTTCATTGTTACCATTAGGGTTGTTTTGGCAGATCTTTAATGCGGATCAGGGGTGAGTCCTCTTTCAGCGAAGTTGTGGTCTTGATTTTGTGGTCCTGATTCGACTCTTTGCAGTTTTTTATTGATTGATTTATTGTTGCTTTAGGTCCAGCGGACTCTTCCGAGCCAAATCAGGACCGGACAACCCCCGATCCACATAAAAGATCTGCTGAAACAACCCCAGTGGGAAAATTGAATGCCCTCCACCGGCCAGTCACTTTACAATAAAGACATCCCACGCGGGGGACGGCTGAGGGTTGACCTCAACTACGCGAACACCCCGGTTACAAAAACAAAATAGAATACAAACATCATTATAAATCATCAACCAAACACATACATATAAAATGCCTATAGTGCTAAATAGTACATTCATAGGAAGCCCTAGTGACCACCCGGCAGAAAGCGTCCAACACTCCCAAGCTGATCCAACAGACCTCATACACAAACAAGGAGTCTTGTCCAGGAAGAGTTTTCAAGAAAAAAGGTAGGTCATTGATCTAGCAAAGAAGAAGATAGTATAGCAGAGTGAAGGACAGAGCAAGAATAGGAAAGAGTAAATGAGGAAGACAGCGACAGTGGGAATTTAAAGCACTAAATTTCCATAAAGTGGGGATACTATTTATACTGAAAACCCCCGGCACTTCTCTTTGCAGTCCGCTGGACCCTGTAAACAATGAATAACTAACTAACTAACAATACAACAGGTATCGTTGATATTTTGATTTCATTCTTAAAGTAACAAAATCAGCTAATTTGATGTTTTATTATTCTTTAATCAAATATATGTGTACAAACATGGTATAGAAAACACACATATAGATATATAATATTAATCATAAATAGAAAAATAAGCTGCATACAATGTTAAAAATATGTTTCGAATTTGGAGATTTCACATGAAATGGGTATGGGTTAAAACAATAGTGAGGATCAAAGCCCTAGCAAATATTGCTTACTATTATTCCCACTAACTGTGCTCTTCTATACTATTCTAGTATATGATACAATCTCTTAACATCTTTACAGCAAGATCGTGTAAATCCCTATAGTCTTTGCTGACAGGCATTTGCAAAACACCAAGAGTTGTGAGGCGCTGTCTGGGTTTCATATTAACCCCCACATTGATTAATTGTGGGTCAGATTCGTAACCCAGCTTCATTTTGAGGCCCTGTTTGGGTTAAATGTCGAGCTTTCTTAGGTCTCCTAATACACCATGGAGAGAATGTTTTAAAGTCGGAGATAATCTGCTTCTTGCTTCCTTGTACAAGTCCCGAGGGTCAGTGACCATCTAAGGCTCTCAGGTACTTTTGATCGATGACTCAGGGCACCAGTTTATGTCTGGAAAACGAGAATGGTCATATTGAAGTTGTAATCAATATTGGTTATAACACTTTCAAAAGACACAATAGAGGATCCAATAGTCCGAGGCAAAGAGACTTTTACAGGGAAAAGCTCGCATCCAGACAGCCAAACCATAGTGTGGCAGTCACTGTGACTCCCGCATTGGCATGTCTAGCCATGCCTCATATACATTACTCTGGGATCAACATCTAAAAAATTATGCTGTTAATAGAATGGCTTTTTTAAGACTTCAAAGCAGTCTTCGTTTCTTTGTGGTTTTGGTTTTGTTGTTGGTTTTGTGGGGGAATGAGCAATGCATCAATCTGTGGAGAGTAAAGAAGAAAATCACAGTACTAACCTGAAAGGCATAAGAAACATAAGAAGAACAGGGAAGATCATCTTCATGTATGGGATAGGGCTAAAACAACACACATAGGACCAGCAGCTGAGCCATCTGGATAAAGGTGAATGTGTGAATCTTCTGTTGCACCCATCTTTTGTAATGGTTAGGTGGATAGGCTGCCTGAAATAGGATTTAAAAAACAACAACTAAGAATTGTTTTTCTAAAATCAGTACCTATAGAATGGTGTACACTATACACTTCACAGTATTAATACAGTGGCTTGGCATTGAGAGGCATGAATTATAAAGTTTAGAAAGAGAACTCCTCTATCGTAGATTGTTCCGGGATGAAGAGATTGTGCTCTCTTGCTGCCTCAGGTTCTTCTTCCTATCTTCTTCTTTGATATGGGCAGCCAACTTAAATCTGTCAATAAATGGGCTTTATTGCATGGGGCTCATTACGCATTCAGTTTGTAGTAATTAAGCATGAAGACAACATTTGCAGTGAGGAAGTTGGGGATTGTCTTCATGTAACTCTTCTTAGTCTACCTTGTACATGTTACCACATCTAATCTGTAATCTAATCTAATACATCTAAATCTTTGTATGCACTCTGTATCAAGATTCATGAAAAGTGCACAATGTATACATCACCACTAAAATGTAGAAGAAGTAGGGCCCACTCTTTCTCCAAAATAATCCCAGGTGTTGCTTAGATCAAGTTGTACTCCCTACCTGTTCAGTAACTAGGAGAAGAATCCTCTAAAAAAAACTGGTTGCCCTAGAGTGCCGTGATGGCGACATAGAGAAAGCGGCTGTTGAGCACTGCCCTGGGGGCAAACTAGTTTTTTCCAAATTAGTTCCAGTCATTCGCCCAAAAAGGCAATGCTCTCCAATGTGTTACGAAATGATGCTTGCATGACTACGACTAGTTGACATTAAAAATGATCGGTGTTGCTTTTAATTCTGTTCGATTTACACAGATTTAGCATTTCGCAACAGTATACTTTGTTAATATGAGCATAATTATTATCGACCATATTTAATAGTTGCGTTCCTTGATTTGCATTTTGTTAGTTCTCAGCAGTAGGCTAATAATGGCATTCCCCATTTCCTGCCTAGAACCAAGTAGACACTGTTATACAGTATACATAGGCTTAATCTACATTATATATTATAAGTCAGTCTCCACGCAGCGAAGAAGCTCACTAGCTTAATATAATTATTAGACCTGTATTGTTTGTTTTATCCTATCCTATCCTATCCTGTCCCGTAACCCGAAGGTCGTAGGGGCACCACAGATGATCGTTTAACCAGCATACTCCATCTTTCTCTGTCCTCAGCAGCCCTGATGGCTTCGCTCAGTGTCAAACCAGTCCATTCTCGAATGTTGTCCTCCCACCTCTTTTTCGGTCTCCCTTTTCTTCTACCTCCTTGCACTGTGCCTTGCAGAATAGTCTTTGCAAGGCCTGATGATCTGGTGACGTGGCCATACCACCGAAGTTTCCGTTTCTTCACCACTGTTAGCAGGTCATCATGTTGTCCAATAGCTTGTGTGATGGTCTGTCGGACTTCGTCGTTGGTGATGTGTTGGGTATAGGAAATGCCCAGAAGTCTTCTGTAGCACCTCATCTCCATGCTTTGTATTCTTCGTTGGAGATCTGCTGTGAGGGTCCATGCTTCGCAAGCATATAGGAAGATGGAGATGACAAGGGAGCGCAGCAGTCTTACTTTGGAATGTAGACTGATGGTCCTGTCTTTCCAAATGGGCTTCAACCTTGTCAGGGCAGCAGTTGTTTGTGCGATCCTGGAGAGGACTTCCTGTCGGGACCCATTGTCTGATACAATGGCTCCTAAATATTTGAAGCTATGCACTGTGTCGAGGGATTGGCCTTGGACTTTGATGTCCGTATTGATGCCATTGGTGTTGTTGGTCATCATTTTGGTCTTCTCTGCACTTATTTCCATTCCATAGGCTTTGGAGGTGGTGTCAAGCCTCTGTACCAGCTGTTCAAGTTCTTGTTCCTCTCCAGCCAATCCATCAATGTCATCTGCAAAACGAAGATTGGAGATTGCTCTACCCCCTATGCTGACTGTGCCTTCATGGTCTGCAAGAGCATCCGACATGATGCGCTCTAGGAAGATGTTGAAGAGTGTTGGAGAGAGTAGGCATCCTTGACGCACACCGATTGTTGTTCTGAACCAATTCCCGATGGCTCTGTTGTGGAGGACTGCACTGGTAGCCTTGTCATACAGGCTTTTGATGACTTCAATAATTTTTGGGCTGATGTTGTACACTTTCATTGTTGCCCATAGAGCTGCATGCCAGACTCGGTCAAACGCCTTCTTGAAGTCTATGAACACATGATATAGATGTTGTTGGTGCTGTAGGTATTTCTCACAGATTATTCTGAGGTTGAAAATCTGCTCAGTGGTACTTCGCCCTGCCCTGAATCCTGCTTGTTCTTCAGCTATGATTTGTTCAGCTTGGGGTTTCAACCTGTTGAGTATTATTTTCAGGAGGACCTTGCTGGGATGGCTGATGAGGCTGATGGTGCGGTAATTTTCACACTCCTGAAGGTTACCTTTTTTGGGAAGAGTGATGACAAGCGACTGGGTCCATGGTATAGGCCACTCCCCACTCTGCCAGATCTTGTTACAGATAATGGTGAGGGCATCAATCATCGCTTCTCCTCCTGCTTGTAGCAGTTCCGCGGGTATGTTGTCCACTCCTGCTGACTTCCCTTTCTTTAGCGCTTGCACTGCTGCCTCAACTTCTTCCCGGAGAATTGGGAGGATTTCTTCTTCTTCTCTGTTCTCTGGACATGCTAGAACTGATGGGTCTCCATTTGGTGTATGGTTGTAAAGGTCAGAGCAGTACTCTGTCCATCTGTCCAAGACTTCTTGTTCTTCTGTAAGGCATATGCCAGACTTGCTTTGGATAGTGGAGACTTTGGGCTGTTTGACACTTGTCAGTCGCTTCACAGTCTGGTAGGCCTTCTTGCTGTTGTTCTTGTTCAGACTGTTCTCTATTTCCTGGCATTGATCTTCTATCCAGTTCTCCTTTGCTGTGAGCATGCCTTTTCGGATGTCATTGTTGATTTTTCGGTAGACATCAGCTCCCTGTGAGGTGTTCTTTTTCTTTTTCATCTCTCTTCGTTTATCACACAGATCCAAAAGTTCAGGTGTGATCCACAGCTTCTTCTTTGGTCGGTGCTTGCCAAGGATCTCAGTGGCGGCATCTGTCACAGCTGAGTTGAAGGTGGTGGTCATGGTGTTGACATCTACTTCACCAGCCCCCAAAATGAGCAGTGGTGCAAATTTCCCTCCAATTGTGGCCTGAAATAGTTCTGCCACCTCCGGGTCTTGCAGTTTGTCCAGGTCGAACTTCAGTCTAGTGCACTTTGCTGTATTTACTCTCTTCAAGTGGAGCCGGAAAGACATCATCACGAGATCGTGGTCACTTCCGATGTCTGCTCCTGGAAAAGTACGTGTCCTGCCAATGTTGATGCTTGATCTGAAGCGTTTCTTGACCATGATGTAGTCTATTTGGTTGTGATGCTCCCCGCCAGGACTGTGCCATGTCCATCGTCTGGAGTTTTTGTGGAGACCAAGCGTGTTTGCCAGTACCAGATTGTTGTATCTGGCAAACTCCAAGAGTCTCAGACCCCTGTCATTTGTCTCGTTGTTGCAGTGGGGTCCACATGTGTCTCCCCAGTTGCGGTGCGCATCTTGGCCAACCTTGGCATTCCAGTCGCCTTGCACTATGACTATGTCCTTCTTCGGCACTTGGTCAAGGACCGCCTGTAGATTTTCATAAAAATCCTCCACTTCGCTGTCGTCATAGTCTGATGTTGGGGCGTAGGCCTGGATGATGGTGATGTTGAAAGGGGCTGCTCTCAGGCGGATGGTAATGAGTCTACTGGAGACTGGGCGGCAACCCATGACAGTCGCTAGAATGTTCTTGTGGACCAAGAATCCAACGCCGTGTTCGTGCCTGTCATCCCTACCGCTGAAATAGAGCTTGTGGCCTTTGTCGGTCGTTGTTTCACCTAGGCCTTTCCATCGCAGTTCGCTGATACCTAGAACGTTCCATCGATAGTGGTCCAACTCGTGGGCCAGTTCTTCTAATTTTCCTTCCGCAGTTAGGGTCCTGACGTTCCAGGTTCCTATGACGATGTTGTTTCTCGTGCGGATCTTGCTATATTGTCCATCAGTAGCATACTTAACACCTCCGTCCTGGTGGCCAACGGAAGGCGCGGTCCTTGTGCCGGGTGACGGCCCGGGCGACGACCGATCCGGTATGGAATTAGTGGATTGTGTCATCATGTAGTGTGTCTTGGGCAAAAAAGACCTGGCGGTGCCCAATCCTCTCCAGGCTGTTGGCCACAGCCGAAATCCACGAATACAGTGTGGCTCGCCTTGGCCCTGAGCACATGGTCGTTGAACCTGTAGTAACGTGAGGTTCCTCCGCCCTGGCCGGTGACTTCTGTGTAGAAGACTTTCGCCCAGTGATGCCGTGCTAACATCACCCCTGTTAGTCGCCTCTTACGACACGCCGGGAAACGTTGGGTCTATTCTATTTAATGCCCGAACCCACAGAGCTATGTTTTATACGTAAATAAATGTATAAACTATATCTATTTTAATTAATAATATTTAGGCCTATACTTGATAATATTAGAATCTTTAAATTTCCGGAGAAGGACGAGTAGGCTAAGCGATTTTTTTTTTTATAATAACTCGAGATCAGAGTTAAATTAATAGTTAGTTATTCATTGCTTACAGGGTCCAGCGGACTGCTAAGAGCCGAATCAGGACCACAAAATCAAGACAACTCAAGATCAGAGTAAAATTAATAGCTAATTAGTTATTCATTGCTTACAGGGTCCAGCGGACTGCAAAGAGCCGAATCAGGACCACAAAATCAAGACTACAACTTCGCTAGTAGTAGTAGTAGTAGCATAGTTATTTAGTTAATCTTTATTTATTTGTTTTGTTTGTTTGTTATTATTATTATTATTATTATTCCTACTTTAAAAAACAATAAAAGAATAGTGTGCTGCTGTGCGTGCTCAATGGTGCAAATATGGTCAGTGACGTTTTGTTTGTTTTAGCTGAAGTTGGGTGTAACCCGAAATATTCAGATGGTGTTACTGGTTATTTTTTCTTATATATTTACCGGAGTTTTCAGATGATTTATGGAAATTTCCGCCTGCTACGCAACATTTTTTAATATGTGTTTCTCATTAAAATACATATAATTGAAATACATATAACAAATTTACTGTATCAGTTTAAAAGAATAATATTAGTTAAATAAATAATTGCTTTGGTGCTTGCAATAAAAATGTCAGTTTTTGAGACCATTATAAACTTGCTTTGCCTTGCTGTGCTGAAGGGACATCAATGTATCTATAGCGCTTTGAAATTTTGTCATTGTTTTATTGTTGGTGAAATCGTTGTATGTGTGCATTATGTGTTATGTATTACTTTTACTCTTTATTACTAATTGTGTCAGTATATTAATCATCATAAAATAATAATAATAATAATAATAATAATAATAATAATAATAATAATAATAATAATAATAATAATAATAATAATAACTGCTTCAAAATGCGAATCTCGACTTGACTTACAGCTTGAAGCTGTGCAGATCGAAACAGAATTAGATCTAGAAGCAACAGCGGCTATTTTTATGCACGGATGTTTCACCACAAGCTCGAAAGTCTTTCTTTTGTCTGTAAACTCGTGGGCCTCCTACATACGTACGTAGTATAGCCCCCCTTGGGGTCATGAGCAATCTTGCCACTGTAGATTGTTCTAACCTATAAAGGGTACAGTGAAAGCCCCAGTTGAAAACCTGTCTTGCCTTTGTAGGCATGACAAATTAACTGCGGCAACAGTTCCCCCCGTTGGAGTGCCGGGGGTTTCAGTATAAATAGTATCCCCACTTTCTGGAAATTTAGTGCTTTAAATTCCCACTGTCGCTGTCTTCCTCATTTGCTCTTTCCCATTCCCGATCTGTCCTACCACTCTGCTATACTATCTTCTTCTTCGCTAGATCAATGACCTACCTTTTTTCTTGAAAACTCTTCCTGGACAAGACTCCTTGTTTGTGTATGAGGTCTGTTGGATCAGCTTGGGAGTGTTGGACGCTTTCTGCCGGGTGGTCACTAGGGCTTCCTATGAATGTACTATTTAGCACTATAGGCATTTTATATGTATGTTTTTTGTTGTTGATTTATAATGATGTTTGTATTCTATTTTGTTTTTGTAATCGGGGAGTTCGCGTAGTTGAGGTCAACCCTCAGCCGTCCCTCGCGTGGGATGTCTTTATTGTAAAGTGACTGGCCGGTGGAGGGCGTTCAATTTTCCCACTGGGGTTGTTTCAACAGATCTTTTATGCGGATCGGGGGTTGTCCGGTCCTGATTTGGCTCGGAAGAGTCCGCTGGACCTAAAGCAACAATAAATCAATCAATCAACGTAGTATAGTATGTAATTGAGGCCTACGAAAGTGTTACACTCCGTTTGATGATGGTGTTTTTCTTTATCAGTAGTGGATTCAGCCCCAATGCTGAAGTACTGATGAGTGTAGCTCAGATTCGTTTATTCACGCAACCCGCTCAAGTCACAAAGTCGACGTATGAAGTTTTCCACTTTTATTCAGCATACATCAACAACTGCATACAATTCTCAACTCAACTCAACAACTTTCACAGCAACTCTTTTCACAACACACAAAGCATCGAATATATAATTTTTTCTATCCTTCGAGATGACGACAGTTTGTTCTAGAAATTAATGACGCATTACAACTAACCAATCAGAATTAAAGATCGTCATCACTGACTTACGTCATACATCTCTCCACACATACCCCGAACCTTCTCTTACTTCGACAATCGTCCCGAAACTTCGATCGATAGTAAACAAGGAGATCCAGAGTATTCTCCGACAATATCGACCAACGAAAATTATCCACGTTATACAAAGCCTCTCCTAACAACAATGCAAACTCAAATCAAAGGTAAATAAACTCCATTATTGAATACTTTGCAAAACGAAACGATTAGATCTATCGTGCGCGTTTTAGACATACTTTCGTTCGTTTCAACGTAACATAACCCCCCACTCAAGAAGAAATTTACTTAATTTCTTTCAACAACGTTGAAACGTAATGCACAAACAAAGTCTTAATTCTGGACTTTCTGAATACTGTCATTGTGCTCAGTTCATTCACACAGAGTCAATGTTCTTCCGTCCGCAAGTCTATCTGGGTATTGTCAATGTTCATACTTTATCTACACAGTCAATGTTTTTCACCTTCAAGCCTGTCTAGATATTACCGATGTTCTTAGTTCACCAACACAGTCAATGTTATTTCATCCGCAAGGAAACGACGCCCTCGTCGGTTGCGGTCGTCATCGGCCCAGGGTCAAAGACAGTGATCTCGTGGGCTTTCCTGGAGTCAGTGCATCCTCCGTTGTCTTCCTCTTCCGTCGGATGTCCGACGCAGTCGACGTTGTCAGCTCCCAGAATGCATTTGCTGGGTCCCACAGTCAGGTTGGCTTCTGCGCGACGGTGGAACAGCTCCTTCAAGGTCTGCAGATGCTCCTTCCAGGTCGGGGTGTGGACTTCACGTTCGACCAAAGTCGTAGAGCCTGGGACATCATTGAAGCTATGTGGAAACTCGCCCATAAGGTCCTTGAGCTCCATCTTTTGACCTTCCGTCAAGCTTGGTCCTAGCTTAACATCATCGATGCCTTCTTTGCTGTGGAGGTCTCCAAGTTCCAACAGTTCCTCGCTGTCAAAGCTGTCGTCTATCTCAGCTGCTGTCGCTGCCTGTACAGTCTCTGATGGCCTTTCCACGTACAGCTTAAGGAGGTTGGCGTGGTATATCTTGGAGTGCTGGCCGACCTTCACCTTGTAGTCGTTGATCCCCACCACGGTCTCCACTTCGTACGGGCCTTTCCAGTGCATCAGCAACTTATTATGATCGGTAGTTAGCAGCACCAGCACTTTGTTGCCAGGTTTGAACTTCCTGTTCACAGCCCTACGATCGTAGTAGTGCTTTCCACAGTCCTGGGACTTTTTCAGGTTTTCTCTGGCTATCTCGAGAGTCTGCTCCAGCTTCTCCCGTAGCTCAAACACGTACTGGTAGCTATTCTTCACCTCTGGGGTCTCTACTTCTTTCGTCCACAGTTCTTTCAGTATGTGCATCGGCCCTCTGATGGTTCTTCCGTACAGCAGCTCGAACGGAGAAAAGCCGGTGGACTCCTGCGGTACTTCTCTGTAGGCGAAAAGTAGGGCGTTGATGTAGCGATGCCATTGTCTGGGCTGCTCGCTGCACAGTTTCTTCAGGGTGGACTTCAGCGTAGCATTGAACTTTTCGACGAGCCCGTTGCACATCGGATGGTAGGGTGTCGTAGTCAAATGCCGGATGCTCAGCAGTCTGTTGACCTCCTTCATACAGTCAGAGACGAACTGTGTCCCGAGGTCTGTCAGAATTTCTTCAGGCACTCCAAGTCTACTGAACATGTCCACCAGTGCCTCTGCTACAGTTTCAGTGTCAATCTTCTTCAGCGGCACTGCTTCTGGGTACCGAGTCGCATAGTCCACTAAAGTCAGTACCCATCGATGACCTTCTTCACTGGGAGGTCTTATTTCGCCGATTAAGTCTAAGGCCACCCTCTTGAAAGGTCGGTCGATCATAGGCATCCTCTGCATAGGCACTTTCGGGACCCTCCCTCGAGGTATGGTCTTCTGGCAAATGTCACACGATCGGCAGAAACGGCTGACGTCCGCATGAAGTCCTGGCCAGTAGAATACCGCCTGGATTCTATCCGACGTCTTCTTGATACCCAGGTGACCTCCCATGATTGAGTCATGCGCTACTTCCATCACCTGGCGCCTTAGGGGTAACGGTACCAAGACTTGACGTAGTGGTTTCCCTCCGTTGACCCTCGGGTGCTGGAAGATTCGGTACAGGATCTTGGCCTTCACCTCAAAATAGACCGTACCACTGCCTTTGGTCACGTGGTCTTGGCGGTTCCTGTACTTGTTTAAAGTGCTATCAGCTTCCTGGAGCTGGATCAGCTTATCTCTGTCCACGATGGCAGCTTTGGAGTTGTCGGCGACCTTCAGTGGCGTAGACATCTTGTCTCTCTTGGCCTGGGCCCTGGTAGTAACAGCACTGACGATCTCTGGTCGGCAGGGCTGAGCCGGAGTAACCACATTGTCCCGTAGCAGCTCTGTAAGGTCTCCATCGGGAAACGGCAATGGATCCTCCTCCACAACTTCGACGTGTTGAGTTGAGGCAGGACTCCACTCTGGATCGGGGTCGTCGGGTCGTCTCGCGCCGTCGATATTCCCGATCATCAAATCATACAGCGGCTTCTTCAGGCAAACCGCTTCGACTTCGCCTATGTAGAAAAGGGTGTTGACATGAATTTTTGCAACTGGCGCTTTCACACATTTGCTGTCGGCCATGAGTGTCCATTTAGAATCGCCAGTGAATTGTTCTTTAGCGATTAGGTCTTCTCTGACGATGACCCCACTGCAGCCAGAGTCTCTTAGAACAGTCACTTCATTATTTCCGACGCGTCCCTTGGAAACAGGCATGTTCTGTACGGTCACAGCTGCGCTGGCGACGACGGGGATGGATTTCCCGTTGGCAAGGAGGAGTTGGCCATCAGTCATGCACTCTTGCACGTCCGCAGGGGTAGCTGTGCGCTTGGTCTCACTCGGAAGAATGACGCTCCCGCCGCACACTTGATGGTCAGATCTACTGGTTTGCCTTTGATTGGAGAACCGCCTCTGCCGGTTGCCCGCCGCTGCGTTGTCCGTACTGCTCCGCTGTCCGCTACTTTTGTTTTGAGGACAATTAGCCGCCCTGTGGTCTGTAGCGTTGAGGGTGAAACAGCCTCTTGAATGCCCTTCCCTGGGAGGAGGCGTGGAGTCCGTCTGTCTCTGGCTCGTCTGGCTCCCTTGGATCTGGTTCCCATGGTTTGCAGTCTTCTGAAAATGTTTCGTCGCGCTGGGTGGCCCCAGGGTTTTCCCATGAGCGATAAGATATCTTTCAGCAGCCTCAGTCACATCTTTAAGCGTCTGCAGCTTTTGTTCTTCTAAGTGGGTTGCTAGGTCCTTGTGACAGGCATTGAGAAATTGTTCCTTCACGATCAGGTCATGAAGACTGTCGTAAGACTTCCTTTCGCCTGATAACTCCACCCACTTGTGTAGATATGACGACAGGCGCTCCACAAACTGCTTTGGCGTCTCGTCTGACTTAGGCCGGCATTCACGGAAGCGTTTACGGTAGCCCTTCTCTGTAAAGTTGTAGCACTGCAGTAGGGCCTCTTTCAAGACGTCATAGTTTTTGGCGTCATCGTTCGACAGTCTGGTGTAAACTTCGAGCGCTTGCCCTGTCAGAAGTGCACTTAGTCGAATCGCCCAGTCTCGAGGTTGCCAATTGGAGCTTTCGGCGAACCTTTCGAATCTCGCCAGATAGCTGTCGATCTGGTCCTTCCCGTCGACGAAAGCTGGCAATTTTAGAGCCGTATGGTCGTTGGTGACTTGTGGCGCATGCTGATTGTTCTGGATACGCGCCAACTCTAGCTGGTATTGACGCTCAGCTTCTAATCGTCTCTCTTCCATCTCTCTTTCTTGACGCCGCTCTTCTCTTTCTTCTCGGCGACGCTGCTCTTCCTTTTCTAGACGCTTCTCTTCTAATTCTCGTTCTTCGCGCCGTCGCTGTTCTTCTCTTTCTTCACGCAATATTCTCTCCTGGAATTTGACGTACTCCGTCAGCTGTTTGCCTTTTAGATTTAGTTCAACCCCTTTCTGCCAGAGGTCCACCATCTTGATGCTTTTCTGGAAAGTTCTTTTCTGGAAAGTTCTTGACTGTGCTGTACCTTTCTAGACTGTTCTAGAACAGCACGCTTTCTGCAGTAGCGCTGATGCTTGTCACTAGTCGCCTTCGCTGACGCAGGCCCCGCTGTCCTCGTCGTATGTGACGCTGCACCACGCTGGTGTTGATGTACACGCTCCTGTGCTGAAGTAGACGCGACGTCCGCTCGCCGCTCTCTGTAACACTGGCGATGTAGCTCCGAGACTGTCCCTCGACGTAGTCCTGCGGCAGCCACGTAGTCCCGATCTGTTGTTCGCTCACGAAGCAACTCTTCAGCGACTACACGCCCTTGCAGTCAACCCGAATCTATCGGATGTAGTCCCAGTATGTTGGCCCCTCTCGACGCAACTTGTTGGCGGCTACCCTCGATGACTGCCTCTCGTAACGTTGACTCGCTTGTTGTAGCAGTTGAACCCTTGGCTATGGCGTGAATCCCGGCTTGGCCCCCAAAATGTTACACTCCGTTTGATGATGGTGTTTTTCTTTATCAGTAGTGGATTCAGCCCCAATGCTGAAGTACTGATGAGTGTAGCTCAGATTCGTTTATTCACGCAACCCGCTCAAGCAGCATACAAGTCACAAAGTCGACGTATGAAGTTTTCCACTTTTATTCAGCATACATCAACAACTGCATACAATTCTCAACTCAACTCAACAACTTTCACAGCAACTCTTTTCACAACACACAAAGCATCGAATATATAATTTTTTCTATCCTTCGAGATGACGACAGTTTGTTCTAGAAATGACGCATTACAACTAACCAATCAGAATTAAAGATCGTCATCACTGACTTACGTCATACATCTCTCCACACATACCCCGAACCTTCTCTTACTTCGACAATCGTCCCGAAACTTCGATCGATAGTAAACAAGGAGATCCAGAGTATTCTCCGACAATATCGACCAACGAAAATTATCCACGTTATACAAAGCCTCTCCTAACAACAATGCAAACTCAAATCAAAGGTAAATAAACTCCATTATTGAATACTTTGCAAAACGAAACGATTAGATCTATCGTGCGCGTTTTAGACATACTTTCGTTCGTTTCAACGTAACAGAAAGTAAAGACTTCCCAGCCTGTGGTTTCACGTAGTCCTGCCAGCATTCGTTCGTAAAACATCAGATAGCTTCGCTCGACTCGGAGAGTTTCGTTCGACTTCGGTAAATGCCTTTTTCGGCGAATGACTGGAACTAGGTTGGAAAAAACAAGTTCGCGTCCTGGGGATGTAGGACAGCGGGTGAGGCAGCATCAACATGGACAGGCCGAAAAGCACATGAGACAGAATGCCAGTGATTCACGTCTCCCTCACCCGAATTACTCTGTAACATAATGAAAGACAATTTAATAAGACCATCATAACTTGTAGTTCTAATTCCTCCTCACAAAATACTGGCAAAACCTACAACATAAGCATACACACAAAGACATTTATTTTTTAAAATGAAATTACACCTGATCTGAGCTTGGCACACTGATAAGACAGCATACGATGTAAACAATTGCAGCATCGACAGCACGAGTAACATTAATAGTATTTTGTGATACTGATATTGAGACTATTGGATGTACAACTCGGAGTGGGGCTATTAGATGTGCGCGGACCCGTACTAAAACATTACTAAACATGAATTTAGCACAACTGCTAAACCAAGAGCTGTTGTCCGAATTTATCCTGTTCATGCATAGATAGACTATCTTCAATCTCTGAAAATCATAATGGACCGATATCAGGATCAAAACTCAAAGCTTAAGACGACAACCTGCACACTGTCGAAACTCCGTAGAGCACAAAGTCAGATGTTGTTATTGAAGTACAATTTGAATGCTTTCATCTGGTGGACATGGCCTTGGTCTATGCATTCCTCAGTGTCGGCCAGGGCCCTCACATGTAGCAGGGAGTGAGGAAGTGTGGCATCCACCCAGGGAAAGGTGAACACGGACAGGAAGGCATTGATGGCCGCTATCACGAACAGGACCCAATGGTAGGCCGCTCCCTTCTTCAACCTGTACATAAATAAGTTTTATAGTCCATCGCCTTGAGCAACTCTTTGACCTGAAATGTGCACTATTTAAGAAAAAACGGATTTTCTTTCTTTACATGACACACAGATCTTGTTGCTTTGAGGTTGTTGGTGGGGTTTTTCCATAGCAGTGTTTGTGTATTCTATTTTTTCTTTTAATTGCCCGCGGTCCAATTCACCTTCTACCGTTTTGTTCAATCAAGAGTTTTGATTTTAGATAATTGTGGTCATTTTAATATCTTCTACGGCAAGGTAAGATTTTAACAATATAATCACCATGTTTACTGACATCTTGACACAGCCAGAAACAAAACTGCAGACAATTGCTGGGTAAAACTGGTCTTCTGGAGAAAAGTGTAAATCTTGTGTTTATCTGTGAGTGTGTGTATGTGCATGTGTGTTTATGTCTGCCTGTCTGTGTGTGTGTGTGCGAGCACAGGCGTGCGTGCATGTTTTAAAAGCTATCTTCTGCAAAGCCCTAGTTGGTGGATACAGATGTGTTTAGTTGTTGTTGTTATCATTATTGAATTTACTGGTGGCTCAGTGTTGATTTACGTCCCCACTTCTTGTTCCCTGGGTTGGTTATTCCCGTCTGCCATATTGACAATGGTGGGTGTAGACATTAAACTTCAATGTTCAGTTCTTCGCCTAGTTTATTCGTCTTTCTTTTTTTCCTTCTTATTCCTCTCCTTATCTTCGTCTTCTTCTCCTCATTAATAAAGGTCAATAACTTAGGTAGTCTTCTTCTTTTGTCTTCTGTCTCTCCTCCTCCTCCTATTAATTGGCCTCCTAATCTTCATCTTCCATTCGAGTTACGGGGTAGGATAGGATAATCATCATCTTCTTCTTCTTCGTAATACTGTGGATACCATGTTTTTGAGGAAATGATTCCACGGGGACAAGGAGTTTCATGTTGTGGCCCCCAGTGCTCCGGTGGGCTCCATGCACAAGTCCCTGTTGAGGAACATCGACAAGGCCGTGCATGATACGGTACATCATGATCACCTTGTCAATCTGTCTCCGTTGTTGCAAGGGCTCCAGGTTCAGTTTTGCCAACATGGCTGTTGCACTGCTAGTCCTGCTGAAGTCATGTAGGATACGATGGGCTGCTCGTCGTTGGACCATCTCCAGTGTAAAAAGGTAAAGGTAAAGGTAGTCCCATAGCCTTGTGGCCGTAGGGGAGCGTGATGTTGGAGATCACACTTATCTTGGGCCAGCGTAATGAGGGTGATGCCCAACTCTCTCCCTCGCTGCTTTACCTTCCCCACCCTCAAGAGAGTAGGTACTCAATCACAGTTGAGTCAACTGGGGGCGTTGTTGTTTGTCGCTTCACACCTTAGCGGTCACCCATCCAAGTGCTAACCGCACCGGACGGTGCTTCACTTTCGACACAGTAGCGAGTGCTCCAACCACTGCACTTTCCGACACCAGTGTGGAGACCAGATGTTGTTGATGGGGATCCCACCCGACCGATGCGTAATCCAGTAGAGTTGGACTAGGCCCTTGAATCACTGAGACTGGACTCCTGTCGAGCATCCTTTGAGGTTTCTGTGGGCAAAAGCGCTGATCTTGTTGGCTTTCGCTACTGTTGCCTGAATGTGTTTTCCCAAGTTTAGGTCTCTGGATAGGTTTACACCAAGGTATTTTGCTCCGAGACATTTTTTAGGGTCTGGCCATGTAGTTTGTAGCTTGAGGGGATCCTGTTTCTCTTTCTGGTGACAGAGAGTAGATGGCACTTCTGGACATTGAAGGTCATCTGCCACCTGAGCTCCAATTCTTCCAGCTTATCCAAGTCCTGCTGCAGCGCAGTAACGTCAGCAGAAGACTTTATGCAGGAACAAATGACAGTGTCATCTGCAAAGAGTTTGACCTTTGACTTCTTGAGTACCTGACCAATGTCATTGATGTAAATCAGGAAGAGGGTTGGTCCAAGCACGGAGCCTTGTGGAACTCCGTAGACGACTTCTACTACTCGAGATTTTTTCCCTTCCACCACAACCTGCTGTGTTCTGTCGTTTAGAAAGCTCTGGATCCAAGCCTTAGTCTTCCCTCTGATTCCATAGAAATCTAGTTTCAGTAGTAGACGCTGGTGGGGCACTTTATCGAAGGCCTTGGAAAAGCCTGCCTGTCGGTCTGCCCTCCCCTGTCTATCTCAGCAGCCAGGTCATCGACGGTCAGGATCAGTTGTATATCACAGGATCTTTTCTTTCGAAAACCGTGTTGGGCATCAGTAATGATGTTATTTTTGTCGAGATGGGCTGTAATCTCTGATCTGACTATATGCTCTAGCAGTTTACAGCAAATGCAGGTGAGAGATATGGGTCGGTAGTTGACGGCTTGGTACGATTGTCCATTTTGGCTGGACGTTGCGTGCTTCCAGTCTGCGGGAATATCACCTGCGATCAGGGACTGTCCGAAGAGCAGGGTTAGTGCAGGTGCCAGTTCGACTGCTAATTCCTTCAGGAGTCTTAACGGAATACCATCGGGTCCAGCTGCCTTCCTGGGGTTTAGCTTTTCAAGGAGTTTCTGGACTCCTTTTTCACTGACAGCGATGTCTCGCATTGCAGGATAGGGCCGGCTCTCTCCCAAGGTGGGCCTATCCTATCCTATCCTGTCCCGTAACCCGAAGGTCGTAGGGGCACCACAGATGATCGTTTAACCAGCATACACCATCTTTCTCTGTCCTCAGCAGCCCTGATGGCTTCGCTCAGTGTCAAACCAGTCCATTCTCGAATGTTGTCCTCCCACCTCTTTTTCGGTCTCCCTCTTCTTCTACCTCCTTGCACTGTGCCTTGCAGAATAGTCTTTGCAAGGCCTGATGATCTGGTGACGTGGCCATACCACCGAAGTTTCCGTTTCTTCACCACTGTTAGCAGGTCATCGTGTTGTCCAATGGCTTGTGTGATGGTCTGTCGGACTTCGTCGTTGGTGATGTGTTGGGTATAGGAAATGCCCAGAAGTCTTCTGTAGCACCTCATCTCCATGCTTTGTATTCTTCGTTGGAGATCTGCTGTGAGGGTCCATGCTTCGCAAGCATATAGGAAGATGGAGATGACAAGGGAGCGCAGCAGTCTTACTTTGGAATGTAGACTGATGGTCCTGTCTTTCCAAATGGGCTTCAACCTTGTCAGGGCAGCAGTTGTTTGTGCGATCCTGGAGAGGACTTCCTGTCGGGACCCATTGTCTGATACAATGGCTCCTAAATATTTGAAGCTATGCACTGTGTCGAGGGATTGGCCTTGGACTTTGATGTCCGTATTGATGCCATTGGTGTTGTTGGTCATCATTTTGGTCTTCTCTGCACTTATTTCCATTCCATAGGCTTTGGAGGTGGTGTCAAGCCTCTGTACCAGCTGTTCAAGTTCTTGTTCCTCTCCAGCCAATCCATCAATGTCATCTGCAAAACGAAGATTGGAGATTGCTCTACCCCCTATGCTGACTGTGCCTTCATGGTCTGCAAGAGCATCCGACATGATGCGCTCTAGGAAGATGTTGAAGAGTGTTGGAGAGAGTAGGCATCCTTGACGCACGCCGATTGTTGTTCTGAACCAATTCCCGATGGCTCTGTTGTGGAGGACTGCACTGGTAGCCTTGTCATACAGGCTTTTGATGACTTCAATAATTTTAGGGCTGATGTTGTACACTTTCATTGTTGCCCATAGAGCTGCATGCCAGACTCGGTCAAACGCCTTCTTGAAGTCTATGAACACATGATATAGATGTTGTTGGTGCTGTAGGTATTTCTCACAGATTATTCTGAGGTTGAAAATCTGCTCAGTGGTACTTCGCCCTGCCCTGAATCCTGCTTGTTCTTCAGCTATGATTTGTTCAGCTTGGGGTTTCAACCTGTTGAGTATTATTTTCAGGAGGACCTTGCTGGGATGGCTGATGAGGCTGATGGTCCGGTAATTTTCACACTCCTGAAGGTTACCTTTTTTGGGAAGAGTGATGACAAGCGACTGGGTCCATGGTATAGGCCACTCCCCACTCTGCCAGATCTTGTTACAGATAATGGTGAGGGCATCAATCATCGCTTCTCCTCCTGCTTGTAGCAGTTCCGCGGGTATGTTGTCCACTCCCGCTGACTTCCCTTTCTTTAGCGCTTGCACTGCTGCCTCAACTTCTTCCCGGAGAATTGGGAGGATTTCTTCTTCTTCTCTGTTCTCGGGACATGCTAGAACTGATGGGTCTCCATTTGGTGTATGGCTGTAAAGGTCAGAGCAGTACTCTGTCCATCTGTCCAAGACTTCTTGTTCTTCTGTAAGGCATATGCCAGACTTGCTTTGGATAGTGGAGACTTTGGGCTGTTTGACACTTGTCAGCCGCTTCACAGTCTGGTAGGCCTTCTTGCTGTTGTTCTTGTTCAGACTGTTCTCTATTTCCTGGCATTGATCTTCTATCCAGTTCTCCTTTGCTGTGAGCATGCCTTTTCGGATGTCATTGTTGATTTTTCGGTAGACATCAGCTCCCTGTGAGGTGGGCAGCTTTGATGTAACGTACTTCGTGAAGGCTTCACAAAACTGATCATTTAGGATATCGCTTTGGTTTGGCTGTCACTGAAGGTCAGGCCGTTCCTCTAGAGGGGGGGGGGGGGGGGGGGGGGGCTACGGCCATTGCGTCATTTCTCCTGCTCTTGATCAGTTTCCACAGGTTTTTAGAGGTCTCCGCCTCCACGAGGCTGTTCACGTATCTCTGGTACTCATGTCTGTTTGTACGTCTAGAGTCCTTCTTGATTGCTTTGTACCTTTCCCAGTCTCCCGTTTTGTTCATGGTTTTCACAGTGCGCCATGCTCTGTACTTCCTTCGAGCCATGCACCTTCTTTTAGTTTTGAAGAAATCCAGAGTTGGTAGTTTTTAACTGAGGTAAATTTGCTTGGTAATGGTATGTGTTTATCCATTATCTATTAGGTGACTTTTGATGGTTTACCATATGTCTTCCGCTTCCTGATCAGGTGTATTCAACAGCGATGCGATAAGCGCAATAGTGTCCTGCTTCATGGATCCGAAGTCGGCTTCTTTCAAGACTCTGATCATCCTGGTGCTCGTTTCACTCTTGATCTGTTTGTCAGGAATATGTCCAGGATTTTTCCCCCCTCGTAGGTTTTCTGTTCATCTTCATCTTCTCCTCATTAATAAAGGTCTATAATTAGACAGTCATTTTCTTCTGTCTTTGCTTTTCCGCCCCCTCCTCCCCCTCGTAGTAGGTCCATAGTAATTGACCTAGATCAAGAGAGTCATGATGTTGGCACTGACAATTTGTTGTTCCGATTCAGGTTTGGGAGGAAGGGAGCTAACTACAAGAGCGAGCCTATGACGTCACGACAATGGCTGGAAGTTTCTGAGAGGTGTGTATCTAGGAAGTATTTCATCGATTTTTTTTTCTCGCAGGATTGCTAACGGATTTTCTTTCTCGAAGACAAAGAGACCATTTTAACGTTTTGAAATAAGGAGGTTTTAAATTCCATATCAAATGTATAATGTGTGTGATTTTAAAATAGCATTCATGGAGGTGAACTTGAAATGTTGATGAGTCTTGTGATGTTGACATCAAGAACAGTGTAATTGTTGTAATGCATCATTAGTACTCGGACAAACATAAGGACGAATCGGATGTTCTTATTTGTACTCCTTTTGGAATTGATAGTGATTTGTAGTTTTAGTGTTGCTATGTTGGCATTATTTCGCTGCATAGTGCATTGTTATGACTTGTGTGTCTGATTTTCACTTTCCGAGTTCCTAACATAATGATGACATATTTCTGTCCAAATAAAGATTAAAACCACTATCTTTTTCTGAACCACTTTGTTAACAAATCCCCAGAGTACAAGATACATGTAATACCATCCTTTGGCTGTGTTCTGATATTTTTCTTGTTTCTTTTCAGTCATCACCAGTCATGCGCTAAATCAGGAAACGTGACACACTAACAATATCACCCCACCAGAGAGTAAAATCACTTAAATAAGAACTGATTTGTTCAAACATTTACTTAAACTATCATCATGACTTCATACGGCAGAGGTTCATTTGACGGGTTTGACTCGTATCAAGGCCATCAAGGTTCTAGAGGAGGTATGTAACTTAAACTTTCTTTTTAAAAGATGTAATAAATTATAAAAAAAATTGCTAGGTTACCTTTGTGTTGATTATTATTTGTGTGGTTATTCAGTGTTCCCAATTACACACAGTTGTGCATCAATTAAGCACGAAATATATATTTTTTTAAATTGCATAAAAGTGTATACTTGCTATTTATTATAAACATTTTCCATGAATCCCTGAAGAGAAAATATGTATATGAGTGGCCAACTTATTCACAGCAAACCCCTCAATAAAGACTTCCATAGCAGACGATTCAAGGTTGTTTTACGAATTGTCATCCTTTAAAATTGCATGCGCGAACATTATATAATATACCAAATTGAGGATTTTCAAACTTTGCAAACGGACTCTTAATTTTGATACCTGAGGTCCTATATAGAGCCTTATTTATTTTTTGGGGAGGGAACACCGTTATTGTATTGTCTTACATATTTTGTGTGTGTTGTTAGCATGTTAATCAACAGTGAGGATACATGCTCATATATATATTCATATTGTGTGTTTTAAATTACTAGTTACTGCTTTTCATTTATACTATTGAGGAGAAAAAAAAGCAACTGCGTTATCATGTACTTGATGCAGTGCTTCAGATTGTTGATGCGCCCGCGCCATTGGCGCATATTTTATCAGAATGGCGCGTAACAGTCAACGTGAATGCGCCAGACTGGCGCGTCATAAAAATCAAGAAGGACTAGGTGAACATACGATACGAATACCTTCGATTGTCAATGACCCATCTTTTTCAAAATTGACCCATCATTTTGCATGGCCATGGGTCATTGGGCCCATGATGTCTGAAAACAATCTGAAGCACTGTTGATGTAGTTTTACAGATTTAAAAGAGTGCAGTATAGAGGATTATAGCAATTTTGTGTTAATGCATTGTAGCGACCAGAACCTTAGTTACAGTTACACTATTATTATGTACATTGTTCAATACTTGTAAACTGTAGTGTTTGAGTTTGTTAGGGTTTGTGTGCGTGTGTTTAGTAATGAACTAACTAGTAACTAAATACTTTTTATGTGATAATTTTTGTAATGAATACATATTCCTAGCCTTGAATACAGACGTCTGAGAGTGGCACATAAGTGTATAAAATATTGCACCACAAGTAAGGCCTCAAATCCACTAACACCTTATTGTGTAAATCAGAAGGTACTTCAACTCAAGGTCATGAGTGTAAATTAAGAAAGAAAACAGTTCTTACTAGTTTGTATCAGCACTTTTTAACTAACTGAATCATTAACATTTGGAACAGTCTGCACAAGAGGTCGTCACAGTTGATACCACAAACTCATTTTAAGAATAGACTGGACAAATATTTATGAGGTTTGTGTTCTCCACGGACTTGTGTGGAAGTTTCTTCATACTCATCACCCTGGTAGGCAAATTCTCAGACTTCCCGATGCCTGAAGACCTAACCCCGCAATGAGTAGTTCAATAATGCATGTCAACTAGAGGGCAAAAGGCTGACAGCCTACAATTCCATCTATACTATACTATATTATATTGTACCATTGTTTTTGTTCCTCTTTATGCTGTACTTATACCATGCATTGATGCAATGTTATGCATGACATAATAATGGATGTGCATGTGAAGCTGAGTATTTCCAAGCGAGTATGTGTACGGCCATGGAGCTCAGCCATTTAAAGTTGTGTGCTGTATATAATAATATTTATTATTATTATTATTATTATTATTATTATTATTATTATTATTATTATTATTATTATTATTATATTGGGATATATATATCCAAATATATTATGCACATAATAATAATTATTTTTCTTTTTCAGACGCAGGAGGGTCAGAGTTTGCAAGACTTTCACAGAAGATCAGCCAGAACATCCAGAAAATCACACAAAATGGTAAGTAAACAGCAAAGATGATGTTAATGGTAATGATGGCGACAGTGTCACATACAATAAAGACAAGAATGATTATGATGGTGGTTTTTATTGTACTTCCAGACTTACCTTGAAATATGTTGATACCGTTGACAATCAGAATGAGCCTGAAATCTGGCAGTGGGAGGGAAGCGGTCTGTTGTTTTGTGTGTGGTTGTCTAGAAATATGTACATTTTGATTGGCTTGCAATCTTTTTAAATTTTGTTTGGGTGTCCTAGAAATTTAAGCTGTTTCATTTACTTGCAAGTGAATGTGTTCTGTTGAATTAGACAGAGCTGAATATCCGCTACGTATCCCTATATGAATTATTTGTTTGTGGTTTTGTTTACAGTGGCCCTGGTCAAGAAACTGGTTGCCCAGATTGGCACACCTCAAGACTCGGATGATGTGCGCAACAGATGGTAAGTGAGGACATTTGGTTAATTTTTCATGCTATCATTTTGTTTTGAGAGGAGAAGAGGCTAGGCAGGGGCACAGAGTTACGCTTTGTAAAAATCTCATAGCTTTAGGAGCAAGTCATAAAATGAACACTTTTCTAGTATTTTATATTGTTATTGGAATGAGCAGGGATGGGTTGGGTGAAGATTGGCGTGAAGAGCTAAAGGTATGACCACTTTTGTAAATATTTTTACATTTTATACTCATTGTGATTGTTTTTTGGTGTTTTTTTTTAAAGCTTACTCTATTATTTGGAATATTGTTTAATTTAAACGTGACATATTTTACTCAGCATTAGTTCATGATCTTGTGAACAAGTGTTCAAGTAAATAATGTTTTAATTTGTATACAGGTATTAACAATATTTTTATTCAGCTCCTATTCCCAGTCACACAATCGTGTGCCTGGGTACATACTACACAGCGGCTCAACCAAAGCTTTTTAGATTTTGAGGTTAGGTCAGCCAGGCTAGCTATAAATATCTTCGCCGATGCTTCCTTTCACTGGAAGGAGGGGTGCAGGCAAGCTATAAATAGCCCGCAGCATAAAACGCGGAGGCGCTGAACAGTGCTGCTCACATAGGAATTGAGCTGGTGAGACTACCTTAGTTTGGGCACTTTGCAAAATGATGATGATGATGATGATGATGATGATGATGATGATGATTAACTAATGCATTTATTATTGTATTAATTCAGTGAGGAGACGATTCACTACACCAACCAGTTGCACAAAGAAACGACGGCTCACCTCAAGGATCTGGCTCACTTACGCCTGCCACCATCTTCTTCGGAACAGGTCAGCTGCCATTCTTTTAGAATTTTCTTCCCTATTCTACGTCTGCACAAACTCACACAAAAAAAGGACATCGTTGCATGCACATACATAATCTGAGTGCATGACTTTAACTTCTGTCAAAAGAACTCATTTTACATCAGTAGAACAACTTGACTTTTTCATCCACTTTGGGTGGCATTCGTAGCAGACTGCTAATTCTAAATAATGTGAATTAATTTGTATTATTTGTGCTTGCCACGTTTTTCTGTAAAGTTTTAGCACATCTTGTAATGATAACTGACTTTTGTGAAAGTCACTGTAAAATCGGGAATTTTGATGATGTAAAATAAATTGACTATTGATGTTGAACACTTGTATCCTATACACATTCTCCATATTTAAATTTGTAGCAAGCTATTCATATAAAGAATATAAAGCATGGAGATGAGTGCTACAGAAGACTTCTGGCATTTCCTATACCCAGCACATCATCAACGACGAAGTCCGAAACACCATCACACAAGCTATTGGACAACACGATGACCTGCTCACAGTGGTGAAGAAATGGAAACTCCGATGGTAGGGCCACGTCACCAGATCATCAGGCCTTGCAAAGACCGTCATGCAAGGCATGGTGCAAAGAGGCAGAAAAAGAGGGAGACCGAAAAAGAGGTGGGAGGACAACATTCGAGAATGGACTGGTTTGACACTGAACGAAGCCATCAGGGCTGCTGAGAACAGAGAAAGATGGAGTACGCTGGTTAAACGATCATCTATGGTGCCCCAATGACCTTTGAGTTACAGGATAAAATAGAATAGGATATTCATATATATGTGAATCTTACCTTTCAGCGACAATGGAAGATGCAGAAGGAGCGCCTTACAGACGACTTCAGCGTTCAGCTGAAGAATTTCCAGACATTGCAGCGAGAAGCGGTGGAGAAAATGCGAGCCAGTGTACAGCGAGCACGAGCTCACTCTCACCTCAACCAGGTCATGAAGGCCAATTTTTTATGCTTTTATCTTAGGAAACTAAATTGTTTTCACTTCTTAGAGAAGATTTTATGACTCCAGACACCCAATAATGAACCCCCCCTTTTTTGTCACTTTCACCTCCCTGAATATTTTGCTAAAAAATTAACCAGTCATCCCTTTAATCGATCTTTTGTTCTATGTTTTGTTGAGTACGAATTGTCTTTTTGGCCCTAAAGTGTTTCTTGCCAGCCTTGTTGTTTGTAGATTATAGTCACACGACACTTTCGCATATAGGTGACTACTGAACCGATTTATACTGACACCAGCGGGCCAGTTGTTGGTAAAGGGGAAAATAATGTGATCACACGTTGACCAATCCGGGATTCGAACCAGCGACCTTTCGGTTACTAGCAAGACGCTCTTACCAACTGCCACACAAACCCCACATATGATGGAGAACAGTTCTTGTCTCCTAGGTCCTTTCTGGGGCTCACAAAATGGGACATTTTAATTTCACTCACTCCCTTAGACAACACAAAACATACTATCAAAGCATGTGCATTGGTGCACCATACAAACCAAGTGTGCTTGTGTGTGTCTGGCAGATGTGTTTTTTAAGAATATCGGGCAAACAAATCAATCTTTGTTCTGACCAGTGCTGACTTGGCACATTTTGAATGATTACGTTTGCTGTGATTTAAAAAAAAAGAAAAGAATTCTGACATCAGAACATTAATTTGTCAATGAATGACCAGGATGCATTTCGTTTCATTATTGAAGTTATTTAGCCATTCAAGTGTTTTAATTTCGCTTTTTATTTCTTTTCTTTTTTCAGTCACCATTTGCTGATACTTTTGAAAATCAGAATGAAGCCATGTCAACTCCAGGGTAAATCTTTGTTGTTACCGCTCTTTGCCACATTAGAGAGCTTTAGAAAGTAGAGAAACTTGGTTGGTAGTTCTTTTTCGTAGGAACCCCCCCCCCCCCCCCCATGTGTACACCATAACTTTTGCGCTTCCAGAAGGTCACGACTTCCTCATTTGCATTACGAAGAAACTTCACTGAGTGAAAATGTGGAATTTTCATCATTTTTACAAATCATGATTCTGGTATTTTTTTGCATATATCGGGTCAATTGCTGTAAACGTAAGCTTGAATAAATGCTTTGACTGTATTCAGCATTAAAATAGGTGTATTTGCTCCATGTGTTCTTGCAGCTTTTGCTTTCATGTAAAATGAGATGTTTTGGTCCAATTAAGAAAATAAGGTACTTTTGCTCTTGAAAAAATGTGCTTTTTGGCTATTTTTGCTTTCAGATGAATATTACTAGGTTTTGTAGGAGGAGTTTGTGGTTCCAATTAAGATTTTCAAGATATAAGTCTAGTTGCCTTATGTCTAGGTTTAAAATGTCTTGTCCTACGGGTGATGGGTAAAAAAAAAATCACTTTTCTATGGCATTTCTCAGTTTTAGAAAGCGCCCAATGTTTGGCTTGAGTTAGATTGTAGGCCAGCGCCGGCTAGTTTGAGTAGGCTATATAGCATAAATAAAAATGAACACAAGTTGTGGCTATAGAAGCTCTCTAATTTGTGTTATTTTTTCAAAATAGGAGAAGAAAAAATTACCAATGCTCTATCCTAAACTTCAACTAAACTTTCATTGGGAAAAGTATCTGTTTTAGCCAGTGATAAATCAAATCTAAAGACTCATGCGTTTTCGAAGAAAACGACCTCCGCAAATGAGAGAGTTACGATGGCATTTACCTCCCCTGGAACACAATTTTGTCTGCAAATAAAGGCACTGCCGCTTCAGAACCGCACGCACGAAGAAAAGTTCGTAAGGATTTCCTGATTGCATAACCGAAAATGAAAGGGATCACTATGAACCAAGTTTCGCTGGTCGATCTAAAGTTCTCTATTTTCTCACCATTGATTCCGATATTGTTTTTGGTTTTCTGTTTTGATGTATCTGATTTCTGGTAAATTAGTTCCATTTACTGTTTTTATTGGGTTTGAATTGTGGATATTTATGTTGCCTCTTTTGTTCTGTTTGCCTCACTTAGCGTGTAAAGTTGTATTTGATATTTCACTTACGTTAACAATTTCCTGTAATAGCTAGTACAGTGTACACCCATTTTGTAGCATCCTACATTCTATTCTCTCATATATATATATATATAGAGAGAGAGAGAGAGAGAGAGAGAGAGAGAGAGAGAGAGAGAGAGAGAGAGAGAGAGAGAGAGAGAGAGAGAGAGAGAGAGAGAAAACAGTAAGTTCTTTTTTTATAGAAACAGTACTTATGCAAACTTTCCTACAATAATACTCTTGGGGTCTTTTGGTATTTGGGAATCTCTTAATGTTTTTTTTTCCATTTTGGAGTGTACATTTTAAACATGACCGAATGCACCAAAGCCCAAATTCATGGGTCTGTTTCTCCCTTTCTCTATCATTCCAATCTCCCTTCCCCATATTTTCCAGGGTTGGATTTACTTCAGTTTGGGTATAATAATGCAGAATTGACCATATTTTTGCAGGGTTGAAATTGTTCAGCCAGGGTGAGTGATTACTTTTGTAGGTTCAGTCACTTGGGGCCAAAACGAGATTTTATTTTGAAATAGTGTAAAGGGCTGTACATTCAGTAGACAGATTTAGTGCTTTTTTTCGTTATCTTTTCTTTAGACTAAAGAGTACAACCTTTTTTAAAAAAAATAATTTGCTGTATTTATTAACCAGCTGTTGTCGTTTTCTAATTTTGCAGCTAGATTCTTTTTTTTTTTTTTTTTTTTTTTTTTTGGCATTGCATTTGTTTTCGTATTAATTCATTTTATAATCTTGAATTCAGTTTATTCTATGCTGCATATTAATCTTTTCATTTTCCATTTATTTTCTGATCTGTTTAATTGCTTCTGTATATTTTTAAAAAAAAAAGAAAAAAAAGTTGGTTTTATTTTTTTAAAATTTATTTTGTAGACTTTATTACTCTTAGTTTGTTGTTGTTGATTTTTGTTGCTTGTGAAATAGGCAGTTCTTAATTAAAATGGATGCTTTTGTTTGTGGCCAGCGTCACTGTGAGAGGATTAACATTCATGCTGCTTTCTCTGGGTATTGAGGTGGCACAGTGGATTTCGGTTAATTTTTGAAATCTCTGCGGGTAAAATTGGGGCTGCTTTCTTAGTGAAATTGTATCAGCCACTAGAGCAGCCACCATGGATATGGGGAATAGGATGAAAGTTAGCATTCTGTCATCTTGAACATGAGCCTCAGTAAGTCCATGTGATGGAATGCGTATGCAGATAGCTTGGGCCTCTATTTCTAGGTGATGGATGACTTTTGATTCATGCAGAAATGTAAAAACTGCTACTTAGCACATAGCAAGCAATCCCGTAGACCCAGCTGTGCCCGACTCATTAAAATGGGAAAACATAAATTAAAACAGCAAGTGTGTTTATCCTCACAGAACTTGCACTGAGGAAGTGGGGCTCCTAGTTCACTATGACCAAAAGGTTTCAGGAAAACCAAACATACTCTGCCCCAAAGACTATCTTTTTTATTTTGCCTTGTGATGACGAAGGGAAAGCAAATCCAGCGATGCTAGTTTTTGAGAAATTCAACATTTTGTGTTGGTGATATTTGCCTGATTTTGTTTTCCTGACTGACTTGGCTGGCTCTTGCTATCTCAGGACCCCTGACTTTCCAAATGTACTCTGAAGATGCGTCTCATTGACCTTGTGTTTTCTCTGAAGATGTAAAAATCCTAAATTTTAAAAATTAAAAATTGACATGATTTACTTTGCCCTCATACAATAGTGTGGCAGTCAGGTTTACTGTATTACATATTACAGTTGTCATGCATGGGAGGTTAGTTGACAGAGGGCTTATAATTTTATATTGCAAATAGTCATTACTTTTTAACTTTGATCATTTTCTGGCTAACATGAAATAACCGGTTATATGAAAAGTGCCCTTTCTTCATTAGTCATGAATATAACATCTACTGATATTTTCCCCTTAATACTCTGTCTATAGCTTTATGCTTCTTTTTTTTCTTGCTTTATTTTTTAAAATTAAATAATTTTATTTATTAGAATTTTTAAACAACAGATTCATGACTGAGTGGTTTTTCCACCCCCTTGCCCCTCTCTTGTTCTCAAAAGTTATTTGAATTTTTTAACATGAAATATATGCTTTATTTTTGCATTAAGTGTGTAACTGCTGCTTGATTTTAATTAAAGTACAAATACGAAGAGAGAAGAAAATTATGATGCTACTGCTGCTGGTGATTTTGATAAATTATGATGATACCACCAATAGTGATGATGACTCCCAGTAGTGATGTTGACCCTCCCCCCTTCTCCCCCCCTTCCACCCCTCGCTCCCCCCCCCCCCCCCCCCCCTCCCGTAGTGACGATGATAATAATGATATTGATGAAAAATGATGATGATTATGATGACGATGATGATGATGATGGTGTTTGATTGACAGCTACTCTCAGACTCGTGAGGTCCTGCAGATGGAACAGGATGTGGACTTGGAATTGCTGAGGGAGAGAGAGGACGCCATTAGAAAGCTTGAGGCATGTTACTCAAACATCATTAACTTTGAATCATCTCTTCAACAACAAACATTGACTATATTCCAGTCTGCTTAAATTTAACACTGCTTACAAGAGGCAGTGCATTTGACTTTTACCCCAGTTGTTTTGTACCACTGGTAAAAATATTGACACTATCCAAACATCAGCTGTATGCATGACGATCCTAGGCTCCTGACTATTTGAATTATCCTGTCTTCTTCTATGTATGGTTGAATTATCCTGTCTTCTTCTATGTATGGAACATGAACAGTCAGTTATGAAGCCTACACCTTGTGCTTGTGTAGTAATCCTGCTTTGCGTTTGCAGGTTGCAAGTTGCTATAATAGTTACTGTGGTTTTGTTGACTAAAGGTAAAAAAGGTAAAGGTAGTCCCATAGCCTTGTGGCCGTAGGGGAGCGTGATGTTGGAGATCACACTTATCTTGGGCCAGCGTAATGAGGGTGATGCCCAACTCTCTCCCTCGCTGCTTTACCTTCCCCACCCTCAAGAGAGTAGGTACTCAATCACAGTTGAGTCAACTGGGGGCGTTGTTGTTTGTCGCTTCACACCTTAGCGGTCACCCATCCAAGTGCTAACCGCACCGGACGGTGCTTCACTTTCGACACAGTAGCGAGTGCTCCAACCACTGCACTATCCGACACCCCCAGTTTGTTGACTGCATGTCTGATTTCTGTTGCTTTCATGAAAATAAACTGCTAAAGATGTAGGGAAAAACTTTTAAAAAACAGTTACATTTTTTTTTAACAGCTGAGATTATTATGATAGACCATTTAATTTTTCATGGAATTATGATCAATGCTCATCCACCTCCACAGCCATTAATTGTAGGAGAAGGTTCAAACACTACCCACATGTTGATGATTATTTGTCCAATATTTATGTTTATATACATGTATATATGTGTGCAGGGTGACATTCAGGATGTAAATACGATATTTAAAGACCTGGGCATGTTGGTTCATGAGCAGGGTGAACAGCTGGGTGAGTCATGATTGTTCTTCTTCTTCAATGGTAGTGCTAAATCTTCAGCTCAGTGGCTGCCATATAGCTTAAGGTCTGTTCTAGTTTGGTGGTGGAAACCCAGAGCTTGGTGCCCAAGTCATGTGGTGATTTCTGCCATCCATTGTTCTGTCAGTGTAGACTGTTTGTTTGGTATTACAGATAGCATAGAGGCCAACATTGACAATGCCCAGATGTCAGTACAGGAGGGAACGACCCAGCTCAGCAAAGCCAAAGAATATCAGGTCAGATTTCATTTATGTAGTTATTTAGTTTTCTAAGAGATATTTTATTTCTTGGGGTTCTTTCTTTATTTGGTTATTTTTTATCTTTTATTTTATTTTGGGTGGAAATGTTTTGCAGAAAAAAATCTAGATTTTTATTTACTTTTATTTTTTCATATTGCTGTAATAAATTCCACAGTGCAGTAATAATTGTATGCATTATTCTGGTTTCATTGGGGTTATTTCTAACTGCGAGTTGCTGCTAGCAGTCAAATCACAATAATCAGACTGTGCTCTTATAGGCCTGAAAGTTAACTTTGACCTTGTCAGTATTATAGTATTATGTCATGTTGGCATATAGTTTCCCTAAATGGCATTGGTTTTCTATAGCTTGTTTAAGTTTTTCTTGATCCAGTTGTGACTAGTGCATGGGTTTATTATTGCATATGTTCATGACAAGTGTCCTATGTGTGTGCTGTGCGTGAATATACAATCTGATGAAATATAAAAAAGGAGTAGGGAAGGGGTTTATCATTTCCTTTACCATTATTAATTTATGTAAATCCATTAATTTATGTGTTTGTTTATGTGGAAGATGATTAAACTAGTAAAATTTTCTTTTTTCTTTTTATCTCTTCTGAATTGTCTTTTACAAGCATTATGTAGTATGTGTAGTAACAGCTCTGTGGTAGAAATATTTTCTGAAATAATGCCCTTTACAGATTGTCTTTGTATAAATTGTGTTTACCGTTGTAAGCACTGCTGTAATTTAAATATTGATTTTAATGTTTTTCCATAGAACGTCTTGTATAGCATGTTGTGTGTAGTGTTAACTAGTAAATGCTGCCATATTACTTAATTTCAAATGACATTTTCCTATATAAACGCAGAACTTTTGTCTTTTTTTAATGGAGGGCAAGGTGGGAGGATGAGAGGGAGGAGGAGGGGTGTAGAAAAAATCCTGTCTCTCGGTGTGGGTCACTGACTGTGTTCTTTTTCTTAGTTATAGAGTTTGATTGTAGTTGATGGCGTTTAGCTGAGGCTGTTTATTGTGTTATCAATGAACAGTGAGATGTTCGCCTAGTGTTGTTGATATGTTTCAGTCAAAAGCGAGACGGAAGAAGTGTTGCCTGTTGATTGTGTTGCTTGTGGTTCTGGCCATCATTGCCATCATTATTGGTGTCTCAGTCGCACAAAGCAAAAAATAGGTGCATGTCACTCTTTGTCCAGTGGGTGCTTCAAGTACGTTCTTATTCCTACATTTTTTGTAGTTCCAGACTCTCATCTGGGAATACTTTGAAATAGTTGGGGAAGGGGGAATCAGAACAAGCCAAATATCGGTCTATCCGTTGGTCTGTTCGAAGCAATATCTCAAAAACCACTAAACAGATTGTGATCAAACTTTATAAGAACATTACTTTGGTTACTCCCTTATGTGCCATATTTGCTCTGCCCCAAAGGTCAAGCTCTCTGGAGTCCTTTTGTAGCTAAACTAAAACATGTTTTGCTCAATATCTCAAAAATGGCTGAAGTGATTTTGTTGAGTTTTGAGAGGTACTTCAAATCATGGGCCATCCTTAAGTAGCAGCCCGGTTGTCGGTCAGTTGGCTGACCCGTTGCCCAGAATTTAACTTTTTTTGTTCAAAACACCCTGTTTGCCTTATCAAGAATAACTGGACCAAAATTCTTTTTTTTTTACTTTGCAGATACTTTATCCTCTGCTAAGCACGTTAGATCATTTGTATTTGTACTTACTCAAAGGTCAGTGTGTTTCACCATTTTCTAAACACATTTGGTGCTGTTTCTAAAAATTAGCTTAGCCTTTTTTAGTATTTTTTGTGTGTGTTTACAGATAGTTCAGAGAGTGGCCTATCATTCCACGTTTCCTTTTGCTTCGTTTAGGATAAAGCCCTGTCACAACACCATCAAGAAACACTTTTGAAAATGCTTATTTTTCAGCTGTGTGTGAATGTCTGGAAATACATTTGAGTGGCTTGACATATTGTCTTCTGTTTAGTTGCTGCTCCTGTTCTCGTTTTTGTTGTGGTGTTTTTTTTTTAATGAATTTTTAAAATTTTGTAAAATTCTCCTTCTTTTCATGCTTTATTTTATTTTGTTATCCCCACAGACTAATCTTCTTTATTGTTGAGTGAACTGAATTTTGTATGGTCTGCTCTTTGCTTTCCCCCTGCCTTCCATTTTCTTCTGTTTTATTTTAGTTTTATTAGCTGGATTATTCAGATGCATTCTCCCTTAATTATTTGTATGTTCTGTTACATCTGCTCTTTAATTACAGTTTTAAATTTTGATTGTGTTAAGCATTATTATGAATTACTTGCTTTATTTTAAAAAGTGGGTATTTGTTCATTTTGATGTTGATACTTTATAGCTACACTTCATTTCAATGTTGCTCTATATGTTTTTATCCTCACTGCATGTTTTTCTCAAGTCTTTGAACAGTGAGAAAGTATTTTAATGGGTTAATGTATTTGTTTGTTTTTTTCTTTAGCTCTAACTTTGACCCTTTCATGGGTTCTTCTTTTTAACACTATTGACTCTGTTAATTTTCTATCTTATTACCAGCCCGTTTGTATCTCTTCCATGTCAGACTCAGTTTATCATTGATGATGTCTGTTTTTGTAAACAGTACCGGAAACATGCAAGAACATCTAAACCCTTTGAATAAGTGTGCATGGGGCATGATATATTACTAGTTTCAATGATGAAATGTTTTGCTACAACTCATCACCTCTCTCTTTGTGCAGCAAAAGTCACGTCGAAAGATGTGTATCCTGTTCCTGATTCTGTTAGTGGCTATTTTCATCTTGGCTCTGGTCATCTGGGGAGCCACCAGATAAACACGCTTTTTGCCATCCAGCTTTGTCAACAGAAGTTTGCTGTTTGTCACACTTTTCCGACCCTGCTTGTGGATTTTGATGGCAGGTTGGAGCTTCACCATCAAGACTTGTTTCAGTGTTCAATCACCTGCCGCGCCTCTAGGAGTGAAGGATGGATTATACCACACACTGTCCTCTGCTATTTGTACAGAATGCAGTTACCACTTTCTTCTCTCGTTTGGTTGATATTGATGGGGTGTTCTACACCTTGGTTTTGTATCATTTGTCTACTGAAGGGAAGGATTTTTGTTTTTTGAGGACATTATACAAGAAAAATTATTGTGTGGGCCATAATTATAACGTTAACTAGATAGGCTAGATTGAAGGACTCAATACCCCATATATACCCTCCCCTTACCCACCACTTCCTTTTGAAAAGTAATTTATTTATAGAATTTTATCTATTGTCAAATTATCACATTTTAAATATATATAAGTTTTTTTAATATTTGGAGGATAGAGTACCGTCAATTTTACACAGAGGTTCTTCAGGTTGAAGTTAATGATTCAAAGCCACAGAGTTGATAAATAATACAACTATTTATCACATAAACATATAACAAGAAAACAGTGTTGCAACTGTTAGTTTACATGTATTTATTATTAAAATAAGGAGAAATTGTTGAAGCTGTTGGTATGCTGCTTTTATTACTTTTTTGTTGTCCACCCTGTTGACAAATTACATAATAAAACTATTCCCTGTTAAATGAAAACATTGAAATGCAGTTCGCATGCTGCAGTTATTTCTTTGTTATGGCACTGAAAGCAGACATGGTTCAGAGAACTTTTGTTCTTGCAGTGAAGATTTGCTGGGGAGATGATGATGATAATAATGATGATGATGACCTGCAAACGATTTTTTTTTTAGAGTAAAGTAATGGTTGGTAAATTGTCAGGCTTAGATTTGTACACTTGAAAAATATACGGAGGTGCCAACCAGTACGAACTGACTGTATTTAATTCCGGCGAAGTGAATTAAATACGGAAATACTGTAGCATTTATAAAAATACGGAGGAGAAGTTGCCGATCGTTTATCTTTGCCAGCGGTGCTTCTGTACTGGTTTCTGGTCTCATAATAGTACTCCTGCACTCACCGAACGTCGCTGTGTTCAACAAGCTGATTTTCATGGTGATTTTAGAGTAAAACAAGTGTGGTGTTCAACAAGCTGATTTTCATGGTGATTTTAGAGGACTGAAAATAGCCTGCTGTTTTAGAGGGAAGCCTGTCGTTACTTTATAGTGTCATAGGCAGGGTTTTACGAGAAAAAAAATACAGACAAGTGTTAAAAAATACTGACAAACGGGTCCGGAAATACTGACAAGAAGATTATGGGGTTGGCACCTCTGAATATATGCTTTGTGAGCATGCTTGTGTAAAAGAAGTCTTCAGCAAAATGTTATTTGTATTGTTATTATTACTATTACTACCACTACCAATATTTTTACTCGTGTTTCTAATATACTATCACAACTTCTGCAGCTTTCGTCCTACTTCTTTCTGGATTATAAAGGGTGTTGGAAGTGGAAAGGTAAGTATGATTTGGAAATTTAGAGTGTTAGTAAATGAAGGAAAACAGAAATATATTTGTATAATTTGGTAAATACTGTTTAGAACACTTTATAACACTTTTAAATCTATTTAGAAGATTATTTGTCCTTGTGATAGTAAATTTCAACTTTAGATTGCTTATGGAGCATCCTTTTGCTGTGGTTTCACTATGAATTGGGAATAAAGCTAGAACTAACAGTTATATTATTGAGTCCATAAATTGAGAAGTGTAATGTTGACTCGGGGCTGTGCATATGCATGAGCATATCCTACACTGCGCTAGGTTCTCCTCTTGCTGTGACTGTGAACACTTACTGCTCTGTACACATGTGATTGAGTGTTGATGTCCAAACTATACAATTTACTGTATGTACATAGCCGTTTCAAAACTATAACACATGTACACACATTCTAGCGTTTCATTAATTGCACTTATAGTATTTTGTGTGTCTTGCTTTAGTGTTGCGATTGTATAGACTGTAGAGTAATGAATGATGGGAAAAAAGAACCATTGCGAGAGTGAATGAAAGAAGCAATTCGTTGGCTTGTATTGTTAGTATAGAAATTTCAAAGTATTATTTAAACAGAATCTGTATAGATAGTGAGTTTCGAAGAATTTCATTTTGGCGACGTACTATAATTACGTAGTACATACTGAACTAAAATGCTAATGTTTTTTGCAAAGGAAGCTAATTCAGAATAATGGGAACACTTTTGTTATCTTATGCCTGTGGTGTTGATTGTACATGGATAGAAGGCTGTATGTTTCTAATGTGTTGTCCAAATCTAGAGGGCATTCAGCATAGATGCATTTGATAACTCATTTTGAACAGATTTGTCACCTTAATATTTAATTTCTGACAAATTTGGTTCAGGTTTCCATACATTCCACACTTTTTTTTATTATCGTAATAGTCTTAGTAGCCACCAAAAACAACAGGTTTCAAAGGAGACATTAAAATTCTTAATGAAACTCAAAATAATAGATTTATTCAGTGAATGTGTGCACAAATTACTGCTCTATTTATAAGAAATAAGCAGACGATTCTCATTGATACACTGAGGAAGGGTAAGCAAAAAATTAATTCTTTCCACCAGCCCACATGCCTCTTTATGTGTGCGAGTGTGTGTGTATCTGTGTGTTGCATGCATTTTGCTGCACTTGAAATATAATTTTTTGTGAGGGTAAAATACGCTAGAAAAGAGTGTTGAAAAAAACCCACAACCCTTTAAAGATGACATTATTTTGGACTTTGTTCAAGTAATTTCTTCTTCTTCTTGGTATTCCTATTACCATATCAGTAATAGAATTACACGCTTTGAGTCCCCCTAACTGCGTTGTTAGTGTGTGCAACAATTGAATAGAATGGAATCTTTATTTTCCCGCGATTTATGTTTAAGTGATGGTTATGTATGTTTGTGTATCATTCCATTAAAAAAAATTGTTAATTGTGCTAATTTGACCTGTTATTAAATCATAATAAATGTTTTATTTGTTTGCAAGTAGTTGCAAGACTCTGGTGAACATGTGGTGTGTGTGCCTGTTCCACACAAAAAAAAGATATTTAATTGTTCAATATGATTTTGGAATTGTATATGTAAAATTGCATAGTTGAATGTTATTTCTTTTCTTTTGACCCCTCTCCATCGCTAGCCCAAGTAGCCTGTTGCTGTGATACTATTACAATAGTAGATTCTTCTAGTGTATTGTATGGTCTTCAGTCAATATATTATGCTCTGTGCATTTCATCTTTATAGAAATTAAAGATGAAATAAGATCAAGAAAATACGTTTCTTCAATACCTGTCCGAATGTAATAGTTTTTTTTTAACAGGAAACTGTACTATTGAACTTTTAAAATGTGTCTGAGGTCGAGATCAAAATTGCACAACTTATGCGATGTCTAATTCACGCTAAGAGATGACCATTGGCATAAAATATTCATACATTTTTGGTGTGTTTTTGGTTTGCTGTATATTTGCAAAAACAGTTGAATGTAAACTTGATGTACCTGTCTGACGAGTCAAAAGGTCAGTGCTCTAGATCCTGTGTGAATTACCGCCGTTAGACTAAATCTGTATACAGGCACGTAAAACTGGAAGTTATAAGTGCGTGACTCAACACAATTAAAGCATCAGCGACTTTCCTCTGGCTGTTTCTATGCGACTTGGTTCTCGGCCTGTTAAATGGTTTGGTGCCTTTTGGTGGCAAAGTAGGAAAGGAAACCAAATTTGTGTAAAACACAAGTGATAAAGGTGTATCGCTTAAAGAGAGAGGACTGGAGTGTATTGATTACATCTTGGATAACATCTTTATTAGGTGCTATCCTCCGTGGAATGAGAAAATTATAGGAAAGATCTATCTCCATTTCTTTGCTGACAATACATTGTAGGAAAGTTGATAGGCGTCTTTATACAGGAATAATATGCCTATTTTAAGCTGCATACATGCTTATTTGAGAACTTTCACCTCAATAATTTGGTTTTATAAACCCTTCTATGATCATGCTATCTAGTGTAAAAGCTTGAGAAAAAAAAGACCTCAGACTCACTTTAATCTTGTGAACCATGTACATTTCATGACTGTAGTTTATTTGTTCTTTTTCGGTTGATGATGTTTCAACTATATGCTGCGTTTATAAATATTCATTTTTGACCTGAAATAGGACAATAAAAAGAAAAGAATATAAATGTTGTTGTTACTGTTATTATTGATGTTGCCTTTTCAGATGGGGTGAGGTGATGAAGTGACTGGGATCCTATGTACTGCTAGTAGAAGCAAACCGTGATATGTAATAGGGTTATCTACCCCCATAGGAGTGCCAGGAGTTTCTTTATAAATAGTATCCCCACTTTCTGGAAATTTAGTGCTTTAAATTACCACTGTCGCTTTCTCCTTTGTTCTTTCTCATTCTTACTCTGTTATATCAATCTACTATCTTCTTCGCTAGGCCAGTCAACAATCTCTTTTTTCTTGAAAACTCTTCCAAAACTCCTCATTTGTATATTGAACCTGTTGGGTCAGCTTGGGGATATTGGGAGTTTTCGATCCTGCCAAATGGTCACGAGGACTTTCTATAGTATTTTTATTTAGCAATGTAGGCATTTTATATGTATGTGTTTTTTGTTAGTATTTTATAATGATGTTTATATTCTATTTTGTACCAGTTCTCTTTTCTTTCTTCTAGCAGTTGTTCTGTTTTTCACACTTTATATTCATTTCTATTTTGTTTTTGTTATTGGGGGTTTAATAAATTAGAGTAAAACCCCCATTGGGGTGCCGGGGGTTTCAGTATAAATATTATCCCCACTTTCTGGAAATTTAGTGCTTTAAATTCCCACTGTCGCTGTCTTTCTCATTTCTGTTCTGTTCTATCAATCTGCTATACTATCTTCTTCGCTAGACCAGTCATCTACCTTTTTTCTTGAAAACTCTTCCGGGACAAGACTCATTATTTGTGTATGAGGTCTGTTGGACCCGCTTGGGAATATTGGACGCTTTCTGCCAGGTGGTCACAAGGGCTTCCTATGATATTATTTAGCAATGTAGGCATTTTATATGTATGTGTTTTGTTGATAATTTATAGTGATGTTGGTATTCTATTTTGTTTTTGTAAACGGGAGGTTCGATAAATTAGAGTACAGCCTCAGCATCCTCTGCGTGGGATGTCTTTATTGTAAAGTGACTGGCTGGTGGAGAGCTTTCAGTTTTACCACTAGGGTTGTTTCAGCAGATCTTTTATGCGGATCACGGGTTGTCCGGTCCTGATTTGGCTCGGAAGAGTCCGCTGGACCTAAAGCAATAATCATGTAATGTAATGTAATTAGAGTAAAGCCTCGGTGCCCCTGCATGGGATGCCTTCATTTGTGAAGTGACCGACTGGTGGAGTGCCTTCAGTTTTACCATTAGGGTTGTTTCAACGGATCTTTTATACGGATCATGGGTGAGTCCTCTTTCTACCAAGTTGTGGTCCTGATTCGGCTCTTTGCAGTCCGCTGGACCCTATAAACGATGACTAACGAACTAACTAATAAGGTTATTGCTTGCTCAGTGCAGTGGTTTGATCGGAAATGGATATATTGGTACTTATAAAAGCCACATTGTCTGCTTGCAGTAACAACCACTAGTTTTGATGCAACCTCTGAATTAAGGTAGATAAAAGGCCGTAAAGTACACTATCCATTGACGTTCTGTAAGCCAGAAATGGTCACATTGAAAGCTTGACTGCATCACATGTTATCACTTCATTTATGACGTGGATTTTGATGGCATAGCATTAAAAAAGTGCTTCAGGTTACTTCCTATGGACCCCCCCCCCCCCAACCCTTCACCAACACCCACGCATCGATTTTTATAAGTTATGCATGACCTAAACTGTTAGGTTCATTGAATTTTCTATATGAAACTTGGACTCCCCAGAAATTGGAAAAGTCATGTTTTGGAGGAAGGTTAAGAAAATCTCAAGTGTCTTTGAAGCGACTGTAATTGCAATTAAGGCCAACTGTCGGCGGCATAGGCATAGCCAGTTCAGAACACACAGCTGCATACTTCCTATCCTATCCCATAATTCGAAGGTCGTTGGGGCACCACAGATGATCGTTTAAACAGCATACTCCATAATATTAATAATAATAATACAGGATGCTATGTACGCGCCTTTCCCCAAGGCTCAAAGCGCGGCGATCTATACCAACATACACGCTCACCTGTCTCATTTACCCTCACACACACCAAATACACATACATCACTCAAACAGGTGGTGTAAAGGCAGGGAGATCGCTATTAGAAGACGGAAGAAAATCAAATTTTTATTTTTGACATTTTATATTGACTGCATCTTGTACCATTATTAAAGGGAGGGAGGAAACCGGAGAAAACCCTTGGTGACCTCAATAGTCTCGTACCTAAGTCACATACGTTCGCCCCTTGCGGGAATCGAACCCGCGACCTTCGGCATAGGAAACCGGCGACTTATCCACTGCGCCACGAGGCCACCCCCAATAAAGACATCCTATGCAGGGGATGCTGAGGCTTTACTCTAATTTATTGAACCCCGGTTTACAAATTCAAAATAGAATATAAACATCATTATAAAATATGAAAAAAACACATAACTAGAAAATGCTTACGTTGCTAATACCATAGAAAGCTCTAGTGACCATTTGGCAGAAAGCGTCCAATAGAGCCCCAAACTGAGCCCATACACTAATCAGGAGATTTGGGAGAGTTTTCAAGAAAAAAGGTAGGTGAATGGTCTAGGGAAGAAGATAGCAGATTGATAGAACAGAGTAGGAACGAGAAAGAACAACTGAGAATGACAAGAACAGTGGTAATTTAAAGCACTAAATTTCCACAAAGTGAAGATACTATTTATACAGAAACTCCTGGCAACTCCACAGGGGTGACAGCTAAGCTTACAGAACGAGATTGAGAAAACAAACCAGTTCTTTAATCGTCTGCAAACAAACGAACTAGCTTTGACAATGATGTAGGTGTGTGAAATACTCCAAATAGACTGTTGTTTGTTGTTCTTACAGTCAGTGAAAAGCGACTGGACCTTTTCCTTCATCATTAGCGATCACTCATGTCTTTTTGCATAAGCATCAACTCTCTCTTTCCCTTCATAACCTTCATACAAACACATGCAAAAGTAAATACTGGAATTCTTAACCAAAATTATTTTATTATTTTATTATTATTACATGTAAATTTGAAAACCAGAAATAATCTCTTGCAAATTCCTAGGTAAGTACAAAGGCTACCAGAACTATTATTTATTAATGAAATGACCACCAAACACACATACAGCCAATTTTCACCCAGCTAACACAAATCTTACAATGCTCTAACTCGTTTTCTAACACAAGAACTACAGATGCTTCTAATCGTCTGGCCTGTGATGCACTAAGCTGATTTTCAATTAAAATGTCAGTCATTATTATTCATGAGCTACATTGAGGGAACGTTGTTCTGGGCAGTTTATCGAGAATGAATTATGTGTATTCTCTAGGACAATACATTTGTCAGTGCTCAACAACAAAAAATTATAGATGCTTGATCAGTAGTTGCACAGATGTAGGAGAGATTCTTGACTATGTATCATGTAAAACTGTTATTTCAAGAGAAAATAAACTTGATTTTAAAAAAATTATCAAACTCGCATATTTAAAAAGTCTTGCATCTGGTTGAAACAGTGTTAAATCTGATTGAGCAGTTGTACTGAAATATATAATTATGGGTCTGATTTCATAAATATATGATCTATAAAGATAGATAGATAGATATTCAGTGCTTATAGAGTCCAGCGGACTGCCAAGAGCAGAATCAGGACCACAGCTATAAAGATAAGAAAACCTACAAAATTAAGCAATGTATGGCGATGGCATCAGAAATAGCACACATAATTATTAATAATGAACAATAATACGATTGGTATAACTATGAAATAATTTGTACAATAAAATACCAACATATCATCAATAACATTATTTTGGGTGCACTGGTAAACAACGGCAGCAGTTATATCAGGAATGTAAAGGTAAGTGTAGGAACAATAAAAGTTCAAACACATTCGGCCCCAATTAAAATTAAAAATTTTTGAAGTCTTAGGAATCTCCTCAACATTCTGATCCTTCTATCTCTTCAAGGCACGTCCCCTTTAAGGCCACATATAAATTGTCCCCATAGTGTATACCAATTCTGATCGTTGATTGATTGATTGATTGTTGCTTTAGGTCCAACGGACTCTTCCGAGCCAAATCAGGACCGAACAACCCCCGATCCGCATAAAAGATCTGCTGATACAACCCTAGTGGGAAAATTGAATGCCCTCCACCGGCCAGTCACTTTACAATAAAGACATCCCACGCAGGGGACGGCTGAGGCTTTACCCCAACTACTCGAACCCCCGGTTACAAAAACAAAATAGAATACAAACATCATTATAAATTATCAACAAAACATATACATATAAAATGCCTATATTGCTAAATAATAACATCATAGGAAGCCCTAGTGACCACCCGGCAGAAAGCGTCCAACACTCCGAAGCTGATCCAACAGACCTCATACACAAACAAGGAGTCTTTTCCAGGAAGAGTTTTCAAGAAAAAAGGTAGGTCATTGATCTAGCGAAGAAGAAGATAGTATAGCAGAGTGATAGGACAGAGCAGGAATGGGAAAGAGTAAATGAGGAAGACAGCGACAGTGGGAATTTAAAGCACTAAATTTCCAGAAAGTGGGGATACTATTTATACTGAAACCCCCGGCACCCCAAGTGGGTACTGCTGCCGCAGTGAATTGGTCATGCCTACAAAGTCAAGACAGGTTTTCAACTGGGGCTTTCACTTTTCCCTTTATAGGTTAGAACAATCTACAGTGGCAAGATTGCTCATGACCCCAAGGGGTAATTCTGATCTATGAGTAAGTAAATTGTAGTTTTATTCATACCAACCCATCATTTACTCCCTTAAATAGTGACAAATATTGAATCACTTTTAATTATTTATAAGTTTGCTGCAGCGACAATGGGAATTTAGGCACTAAATTTCCAGAAAGTGGGGATACTATTTATACTTCACTATGGGTGGGCCCAAAAAATAGTGCAAATTACAAAGTAAATAATTCAACAACTTTGTTGTGACATCAGATTAAAACAATTATGCAAATTACAATTTACAATTTTTATTATTTTATAACTTTGATGTGACCTCAAAATTACACAATACACAATTACACATATAAGTGAAACAAAACAGGAAGCAAAGAAAGATACACATGCGTCTGCAGTATTTGATTTAGAAGAAGTACTCACGACTCCTAAACTATTTGTTGGTGATTCTTATTACCTTCGGAAACTAAACACCTACAGCTTCACTGTGTACAACTACGGTTCTGATGATGTATATTACTACCTGTGGCCAGAACATATCGCATCAAGGGGCTCTAATGAAGTAGCATCATGTGTCATAGATTACGTAAGAATCATGGCAGAGAAAAATATAAAGACAGTTACTCTCTTTTCCGATTGCTGTAGCGGCCAGAATCGAAATCGCACCATGGCTTTTGCACTCTGGTACTCTCTCAGAAAATTTCAATTGACAAGCATAACGCATCAGTTCCTTGTTGTCGGCCACACGTTTAACGAAGGCGACAGTGTCCATTCCGCAATTGAACATGCAAGCAGAAAGATTGAGATCTACACACCCTCTCAGAGGGCTGCTACAATAAGAACAGCATCTCACAAACGACATTTCTATATGAAACTTGGACTCCCCAGAAATTGGAAAAGTCATGTTTTGGATTATATATATATATATATATATATATATATATATATATATATATATATATATATATATATATATATATATATATATATAGTGTATAATTTTTATAGTTATAAAATAATAAAAAATAATTACTGATAGTAATTATGTTTGTCATCAGGTTGACCTGGTAGTGAGTTGAAAGGGCGCAAATTATGTAATTTAGAAAAAAAAAAAGAAGTATTTTCCACCTATAATAATAGCCATCGGTTCAGATCGCTGTACTTTTAGTGCAAATAAAGAAAAAAGCTATTATTATTATTATTATTATTATTATTCTATTACCTTTTGGGAAAACACATAAAAAAGCCACTAAAACTAAAAATAAATAAATAAATCAGTTTACACATCTGAAAGTCTACAGAATTGGTAATTCTGATCTATGAGTAAGTAAATTGTAGTTTTATTCATACCAACCCATCATCCACTCCCTTAAATAGTGGCAAATATTGAATCACTTTTAATTAGTTATAAGTTTGCTGCAGCGACAATGGGAATTTAGGCACTAAATTTCCAGAAAGTGGGGATACTATTTATACTTCACTATGGGTGGGCCCAAAAAATAGTGCAAATTACAAAGTAAATAATTCAACAACCTTGTTGTGACCTCAGATTAAAACAATTATGCAAATTACAATTTTTATTATTTTATAACTTTGATGTGACCTCAAAATTACACAATACACAATTACACATATAAGTGTAACTAAAATTATTATTATTTTTTTAAAATAATTTCTGCAGTGTTTTCCTATTACCCACACAAAATTATAAAATAAAACTTTTGAACTATTAACCACAAATTAGATACATTTTCAAATTGAATAACTGGTCAGAAATTCAAATCATGCAGATAAAATCCATATAGGCTGTTTGGTTATATTGACAAAATAGGCCATTGTTAATACGACCCATGTCTTCTAAAAGTATTCATACATAAAAATAAATAGAAAATAGTAATGCCATTTTTTTTTTAAAGGATTCAAAGACAGCTCCTCCAGCCATCTACAGAGATCGAGCTTACGACGATCAGCACCTCTCTGAGACAAAATCACAGGATAAAGACTCTTTGAGCAAGATATTGAATTAAAACAAAGGGAAAAATAATGCTGGTCTACACCTTTGAACCACTGATATATGCAGTTTCTCCGTTAAAGTAATGTAAATAAAAATAGTGAACTGAAGTATTATGTCTGGAAGTACATAAACATAATAATTATTAATTATAGGCCCATAATATATTTTTTAATAAACAACCAATACACCAACAGCTATTATTATTGTTATCAATAGTGACCCATCATCTGTTAGGAACATTAAGTTTCAACTGCCAGTACTTTTAAAGTGAATAAAATGTTATTGACAAATATAGGACTAGACCATGTGTAACGACTGTCACTATATGACACACATTTTTCAAAGCTTCAGTTAGTGTTTTGAAACATTAACAACAAAAATATCAGAAAACCAGCAGTAAAAGTGACAACAACAAAACAACAGCAACAACAAATGAAAAAAACATACAACCCAGCCAACCTTATGACCACATCAGTTCAAGATCCCACCACACAGGCTGCACTTCATTTGAGGCAGTATAGCACGCTGCCTGGTTCCTAAAACTAGCCTGCTTAGACCTCAGAAAGCCAGCACGCTAGGTTCCATCTTGCTTCAATGGTATCGTGATAACCGAGAAGACAATGTGCATTTATCTCATCCTTTTTGCTTGGTGTAGCAGCATTTCAAAACTTTGCTTGATTCAGTAAGCATGTTCAGTTAGCTAGATAATCAATCTCTATGTTATGATTTTTTTGTGTGATTCTGAATGAAAACGTTTTTTTTTTAATTTATTATTTTGAACGAGACAATGTTTGTTTGAAATTCTCTTTGTGTTATAGTATTTAGCATGTGTCAGTTCCTTTCCTTTCTTTAATTTTGTTTTTAATTTGTTTTTGAAGGTTCTAGACTTCTGTGAGGGTTAATTCATATTAGTAACAACCTGTAAGTATCAACGTGCCGTTTGGTATGCATTGTCAGACTGAATCTTATAGAACATTGTGTGTGTGTGTCTCCACTTTCTAACCCTATAAGCTCTGCACGCTGTGCTGAGATGGTGCTGAAAGAGGTCTGATAGCATGGCCTACACTACCTGGAATGCTAGCAGCCTGAAATAAAAGGGAACTGAGGGGCAAGGGAGTGGTTGGTGGGGGTGGTAGTGGTCAGGCAGTCTATTTTTATCTTTATCCTAAACCGCAGCCTCTGAGTTACCGTGATGTAATTTGAGAGTGGAACTTACAAATGCGGATTCTTCAATTTATTACTACAGCAAACTGCATGGTAATATTGGGAGTACAAAATGCATCAGCTCTGATAGTAATTATGTTTGTCATCAGGTTGACCTGGTAGCGAGTTGAAGGGCACAAATTATGTGATTTAGAAAAAAACAAAAAGTATTTTCCGCCTATAATAATAGCCATCGGTTCAGATCGCTGTGCTTTTAGTGCAAATAAAGAAAAAAGCTATTATTATTATTATTATTATTATTATTATTATTATTATTATATTACCTTTTGGGAAAACACACAAAAAAGCCACTAAAACTAAAAATAAATAAATCAGTTTACACATCTGAAAGTCTACAGAATTTAATTCTTTGGAACTGTAGCCGACATGAATTTAAAGACACAAATACACACAAACAAACACGTACACACATACAATCATTTTAGAAATAATTCAGTGTGGTAACAAAGTCATTGTACAAGAATCCAAAAGAAATGCTTTATAAATGGAGAAAAAGAACAAAATCCTTGATAAACACTTGGTGATATTACAGTTCCTAGGAATACATAGAAAAATCCAGGGGCGAGAACACTTCTTTCTCTTATCCTTGAACATTTATTCTGCTCTTTTTTTCTTTTCTTTTTGAGGGTGGGAGGGGGGAGATGGGTGGTGGTGGAGTGGGGTTAGAGGGGGGGGGTGGTAGAGGGAGAGAGGAAAGGGACAGGTGGTGGGAGGGGGAAGACTGGTAAAAAACGTAAGAAAGCTCCTCTGAATAAATAATCAAAACAGGCAGGGAAGTCCTGCAGGCACACAAATATATTTTCGTTCCCTTGTATGTTTATTCTGCTTTCTTCTTGGGCCGGTAGAGGATGCAGAGTGTGGTCATTGTTGCATTGAGGCAAGTGTTGACAGCATATGTTGTCAGAACAGCAACGTCTCCCGTCTGAACAAGTGTGGTGAGGCAGCGGCCTGAAACATTCCATCAATGAATGAATAAATTGCAATTAATTTCAGGTTCATTCAAAAAGCTTCACCACCATAACACCCTTACCACCACCATTATCATATATCCTATTCCTCCTCACCTTTATTTCTCACTCTTGTCTTGATTTGACATGACATCATAAAGGATAAATGAGGATCACGAAGACGACTTATTTATATATTTTTAAAAAATAATATTTTACAGTCCATATTTCTATAAACCCTGCAATGCTATATGGAGAGTCTCCACCACATTCACTCCTTGTAGGTTGTACACAGACAGTCCTTAGACCTCTTCAGCAAGTCCAAAACTCTGCAGTTAAACTCATCTTCAAAGCACGGAAATCACAGCGTTGCACGCCTCTCTTTCAAGAGCTACACTGGCTCCCAGTTGAACAACGAATTAAATACAAAACCTCATGTCTTTGCTACCACATTATCTCTGGAACTGCTCCTAGCTATCTTTCCGAACTTTTGACTGTCTATGTTCCTTCTCGGTCTCTCCGCTCGTCTGCAGATGAAAGGATGTTCCGTGTACCAGAATACCACAGGGTGAGACACGGTGGTAGAGCTTTCAGTTTCTTCTCTGTTCAGACCTGGAACTCGCTACCTCGGTCCGCCTGTCATAGTCCTTCACTAGCGTCTTTTAAAATGAACTTGAAGACGCGTCTTTTTAGAGAGGCCTTTTCTTAGATGCCATGAGTGTTGTTAGTTATTTTTGGTGTTGGGATGTGTATGTGGTTGCATGTTATTGACCAATGTACACATGTTGTGTTTACATTTGTTTGTGTAAAGCGCTTTGTGATTTTGGAAAGCGCTGTATAAATTGCCTGTTATTATTATTATTATTATTATATAAATGCCCTTCAGTAGTTTCATCACCAGCACTATCATCTTCATCATCAACATCATCATCACTATTGACTTACAGCCTGCAGTATAGGTGGCCATGCCCCATGTAGCAGCACTGACAGCACCTGAGTCCTTGGTCCTGACCAGCATCATGATCTGCAGCAACTTGCTGCTCATTGCTAGTGGCAACGGCAGGCTCTGAGGACATGGACAATAAATAAATAGAAAAATGCAAATATACATTACTCCTTCGGACGACAGTATTAACCAAGGTCTAGTCTGTGCATGCACGTGTGCCATTGCACATATTTTACAGATCCTAACACTGAAGTCTTAGACAAGTGAGTGCCAGAAAGAAAGAAAAACCACTCCCAGCTTGTACTACATACCATGCCCTCTTGTCTGATCTGTGACTGTTGCGCTTTCACTGAGACGGCATCTTGAAATTTACACTCATGGATGATGGAGATTACCCCAAATCCAAATATCCTAAAATATCCAAATATTTTAAGTCTTCCCCCTTGATCAACATTTGTGATATGCAACAGCAGAATTGCTACTCATCACTAAGGCACTTTATTACCCAATGAATTCAAAATTCATAGGATTTTGTTTTGGTGATGCGGTAAAACATTCAGTCACTCTACAACTTCAAACATATTTCCATCGGACATTAAACATTGAATAATCTAATAGAAAAGGTTGTTTTAATTTTAAGAAGTAAAACACACACGCATGCACACATGCACCTCTTACACACACCCACACACTCACTCACACATGCGCACGTCCACATAGGTATTTAAATTAAGACATAATATAATATGCATTAAAACATAAAGAAATTGCACTACCAGAACATTATCACAAATTATGGCAAAGTTGGTCCTGGTGACAATCTATAACTTATAAACACAAGTAAATGAATAGTTGGATAGGTGAGACACTACTTATAAATTTTCCAATGATTCATGAATAAATTATATGTGTCCATATATTATAATATTAATTCTATGATTGTGACGATTGTTACTTACAATACTGCTGTTAAAAATAATGTCTGGGACAAGGCGAAAGGCCATCATGTAGGCAACGGCAAAATAGCTGATGAGCGGTCAAGCACAAATAAAGCATCGACTGAATCTTTGCAGACTTTTATTGACTGACACAATGCAAATATTCAGTTTTTAAACCCACAGATGAACTCAAAGGTCCTTTTGTGACTTCAGCTCACTTCCATTATGTAGTTGTTCATGCTAGCAAAATGCATATACATTTCCACTTATACACTGCACATACTCTATATATATATACTCACATAATTTATATACCTGGCACACATGTTCACTAACATCTCTATATACACTGCACACACACACACACTCACTCACATAAATACTGTGTATATTTGTATATTTCTCTCTCTTTCTCTGTGTGGGTGTGGGGGTGTGTGTGTATGTGTGTATGCAAAGTAAAGACATTCATGGAAGGGAATGGGTAGGAAACTGACCCTCTCCCCACCATACACACACACACACACACACACACACCCACACACACAACCACATGTATGCCAATTGAAAGTACATGTACAGCAAACACACGATGGCATGCTCACAGTGGTGAAGAAACTGAAACTCCGATGGTATGGCCACATCACCACATGATCAGGCCTAGCAAAGACCATCATGCAAGGCACAGTGCAAGGAGGAAGAAGAAGAGGGAGACAGAAAAAGAGGTGGGAGGACAACATTCAGAATAGACTAGTTTGACACTGAGCGAAGTCATGAGGGTTGCTGTGGACAAAGACAGATGGAGTACGTTGGTTAAACAATCATCTGTGGTGCCCCAAAGACTTTCGGGTACAGGATATGATAAGATAGGATAGGGTACAGCAAACTAAATGGTAAACATCATTCTAATAAAGTGTCAAATAATAGCATTTTCTGCTCAAATGTTCATCCCATACTCTGGAAAATGTTCCACATAGAACAAAATGTTTAAGCAAAAATGTAGGGCCAGTAGGCAATTTGAATTAAAAAGGATACATGACGAACAGTGGAATGACTTTGGCAGTGAGTTTCCCAGTGTACTTCAGCACCAACACCAGTAGTAGTATATCTGTGAACAAACAACATATATTTTAATAATTAAAAGACAACAGTCAAGTTAGGGCTTTCAGTTTTGTGTCATAATTTGTTCCCATGGAAGTTTGGGTACACAGTCAAAAACTATGCACAAACTCTCACAATGAATTTTTGTCTCGAATCACAATATGTACAGACCCAATAATAATCATAATAATATTAATAATAATAATAATAATGTAAAACAAGCAATATGTAAGCAGAATGGACACAACCAAAAGGTATTCCACTAAAACTGTCCAAGTTTTTTTCTTACTTTAATTACTAAACATTAATATATGTAAACAAACAAAGTTACTATATTTATAAATAAGCAAACATGTAAAACACATACATGATTAAATAACATAATAAATAATTTAAAAAATGTAAATGCATAAATACATTTACCTTGGGGCACCAAAAAACAGAATTCCAAGTAGGTGGTCAGTGGGTACCCCTTGCCACATTGATATGTAAGTAAAACAGAGAATCTGAAACAGAAATAATTAATATCCTGCTGTTCATCTTCAAAAAGAGAAACAAATTAAGCAGGAGAGGAACGGTGGTAGCTGAAAAAAAAAGCAAACATGCATTTAAAAATTGTAAGGAAAAGAGAGAGAGAGAGAGAGAGAGAGAGAGAGAGAGAGAGAGAGAGAGAGAGAGAGAGGGTATTTTAACAAGGGTAAAAGATTATAGGCACTGGGTGTGTATGTATGTGAGAGAGAGAGCAAGAGAGAGAGAGAGAGAGAGAGAGGGAGGGAGCTAGGATTACTGAGTGTATGACGACTCGCCTAAAGACGACTCGCCTCACCTCGTTTTTAGTCGATTCGCCTGAGTGTATGACGATTCGCCTTACGACGATTCCCCTCACTTCGTTTTTAGTCAATTCGCAACATCTCAAGTCAATTCCCCTACATGTGTGAGAGCAAACTCGTCCAATGTTTTTGATTGCACAACTTAATCGTTGTGTTGTATTGTGTTAGCGGGTATTATATCGCCATATTGTCTCGCGTAACTGAAAGCAGTTAATGGAGCGAGTAACTTGTAGCGTGGGTATTGCCGGCTCGTATTGCCTAACGCCATGGGTGTAGCATGGGGGGTGTAGCGTGGTTATTGCATAACGATATTACAATCGCCATTGTAGTAAACCAGATATGGCGTTGCCGTTTCCGCTTTCGTTTGCATTTAGCACCACTGAGCTATTATAGCTTTTATTCTTGCCCTGGACCTTGCTTTGGCAATGGTGGGAGAGGGCACCCTCAGGAGGAATGTGAGAGAGAGAGAGAAAGTAATAATGAGAAAGAGAGAGAGAGTGAGACTAGGGCGTATTTGTTTGCATTTTGCTGTTATTTTGATGACTATTTTTCCCACTGTTTTTAAAAAAAAAACATTTTAAAGTAATCTGTTTTATGTTTTGTATGTCGCTTTTTATGCATGGTATGCTATTTTGTTTAGAACAAAAATCCAGTGATGTTTGTTACTGTGATAATTGTATATTAATTTTTATTCTTTGGACTTTGGTACGCACTAGTGTACTCATGTAGACGTCTAGTTTGTATTTTGTGGACGTGAATACACACCAGTGAACACACACACATCCAGTGATGTCAGTTGCTGTGATAATTGTATATTATATCTTGCCTTTATTCTTTGGACTTTGGTACACATTAGTGTACTCATTTATACATCTATTTTTTATATTGTGGACTTGAACACACACTAGTGTACTCATGTACTAATCTATTCTTCATTGTTAGGACTTAAATACACACTACTTGTAAATCTAATTTGTATTTTGTGGACCTTATGGCTATTTTTTTAATAAAACGAATTCAGTGATATTAGTTGCTGTGATAATTGTATATATCTAGTTTTTATTCTTTGGACTTAGGTACACACTAGTGTACTAATGTAAACAATTTGTGAACTTTGGTACACACTAGCACTGCATACCTATGTGTACATAGTTTTTAATTTGTGGACTTTTGGTGCACAGTTGTGACTATTATACTCATACCTTTTAAATGTATTGCATGCTTTTTAATTATGCTTTGTATGAATGGAATATATGTTGAATCGTTTTGGGGGTAATTAAATCTGTTAAAGTAATTTATTTAACTATGAATGTTGTGTTTTGAACTTCTTACCCTAGTGTAGTATAATCTTTATTACTCCATGTGGTTGTTATGCTTCGTAAGAATGGAATAAGCAAGTGTGATCATTTCTTCAGAATTAACTTATTTCATTACCTTTTTATGTGAAATAATAAAATGTCTGGGCTTTTAACAATTGTGTTGAATTTTAGTCTGTTAGTGTGAATGTGATGTTTCATTTCATTTTAATTTATTGTTGAAGGAGATAGAAGGAGATATTTGTTCTAAAAACACGTTAAAAACTTCACATTTCAATAATTTTCAGCTCACCAAGAATTTCATGTTCCACTTACATTGTTCTGTTTCCAGTAATGTTTATCCTTAACCTTATCATGGTCTTTCTTTTCCTAGTGTATTTGCAATACCATGCAATACCATGCATTACAATAAGAATTACACAGTTAGGAATCATTTTGGACAACGTTAAAAACAGATTACAAGAACATAGGCACATCATTCACCATGCATTCGTACTTGCAGCTAAAACATTTTAATATTATCTTTTATATTGATATTAGCTTAATTAATTAAAAGAGATTTATTTTAAAACAAGTTTTTATTGCACATGAATGAAGAGAGGAAATTAAACAGAAGTACCACTCTATTCCTCTTATATATTAATTAAAATAGTTAGGTAACTGAAAATGGCAGAATTTTATCTTTTTTTGCATATTAATTGTGCCTCTAAAACCTTTATTCCTTCTTTCTGTTATAGTAAAATTGATGGATAAATTTATTTTAAAACATGTTTTTATTGCACATGAAGAGAGTAAATAAAACGAAAGTAAAATTGGTAGACTAAGTAGTTAGGTAAAGGAAAATTGCAGAACTTTATTTTTCTTTGCATTTTAATTTGGCTCTAAAACCTTTATTCCTTCTTTCTGTTACTTAAATTTAAAGCAGTAATCATGTAATGTAATCTCTCTCTCTCTCTCTCTCTCTCTCTCTCTCTCTCTCTCTCTCTCTCTCACTCACTCACTCACTCACCCTCTCTGGGTGCACGACGATACGCAAAACTGTCAATTCGCCTCAGTCAACTCGCCTTAACATTTATTACAGGCCCAGCTAACATCTCTCTCTCTCTCGCTCTCTAGCTTCAAGAAAGAACGTCCAGACAATCAACAACGATCACACCTGCACACCGCAGATAACAGCAGTTGATATAGTATGCAAATGAGCTGACTGGGATAGTCCAAGGGCTACTTATATATAGGGGAGGGTGGGGCACCTTGTGCCAGAAAAAGCTATTTCACTTCTCATTTGCTGGCAATTCACAACAAAAAGCTCAATCAAGTTTAAAACAACACTTTAATCTCTTATGAACATAATACAACAAAGGAAATTACGTTTGTATGAATAATTTTAATGCACTTTGGCAAATAAATGAGTAGGTGGGACTGACACAGCCTGCCCCACTGTGGGGCAGGTTGTGTATCCCTCTGGGGCAGAGTCTGTCAATACTGCACAAAGAAGGGAAAGAAGCCTATTTTTGCAAATTAGAAGAATTGTGAATAAATGGTTATTTTTGCCACAAATGAACCATGTAGGATTTTTTCACAATTCTAAATCTTTCCTCATAATGTCGTTATCAATTAAACAAAAAACAATCACTTCACCAAAACAGCAAAAACAAAGCACAAATGTTAACTTTGTAAAATAAAATACACAGTTTGATTTTTTAATTTTTTAAATATAAAGCTGGTAACATGAAATAAAATGTATTCTCTTATGTGAAATAAACAATAAAACTCTCAATTTCTTGTATTGAACACAGAAACAATGACAGTGACTTATATTTTGGCAGTGAAAACTACACGAAAAACAGAGAGAAATGTTTCTTTTCATTACAAGGTCTTTGATGTTTTAGTCACTCACACTTGGAGTGAAAAATCACACAAAAAATATTTATGGTGCTGAAGAAAATGCAAAAACAAATGAAAACACTTTGCAACAACTCAAATATCAACCATGTATGTTTGCTTAGTCTTAGTAAGTTTGATTAGCCTGAGTAAGTTTGCTTAGCCTTAACTTTACCTTTCTTTGTTTTGTTCCTTATTACCAAGGGTTGAAATTGATAAACAAAACAGCAACACAAAGCACAATTATTCAGTTCTAAACACAATGCATGGGCACTTGTTTGCAAAAGTTAAACCAAAAACTAAGAAAATAAATCGCAAAAAACCCCAACTCTACAGTATATCAATATTTTGCATCAGAAAAAAAGTCTTACATGACTTTGGCTGTGAGGATGGGGGTAATTTCGTAAGGGAAGGGGGTTGCATCAAATTGCTCAATGACATTTTGAAAGTAATCCATCAAGTCATCAGATGATGCAAAGGAAAGAAGAACGGCTCGTCCTCTTGAAGTGGGCAAGCCTTGATCACATCTCGAGTGTGAATCAAAGATGTACAAAGCATTGTGTGTTTTCAAAAGTACAATCGCAGTTTCTTTCATGATAATGACTGCTGCTGGTGACTGAACTCTGGTGAGACTACTTTTCAGAGAGGATCTACTGTTTTCTTTGTTGTCAGGCATCCAGATGCCATACGATGCAGGCATTGTGGCTACAGAAAATTTCTCATTGAAGGCAGTTATGCAATCTGGCACATCAGAAACCATAAGAAATCCGGTGATGTTAGATGGTTGATTACTCGCAATTTCTCTGTAAAGTGCATCACCATTGAGCATGATGTCATTCAGGTCGCTGGTGACCCATGATTCAACTGGTTTGATAGTAGCATAGCAAGCTGCAGCAACATCCATTGCCACACAATGTCGCCCTCTTGAGCAACTAGAGAATATGGTTTGACCTTGGTGCCATCCTGCTTTGACAACAGAAGCTGGCTTTGTCGCACATGAATCAGGAAGTCGTCGTCTGGCAGGTGGTGCTTTCTTCTGAGTTTTTTGTGTTCCTTTCTTCTCATTTTTTTTGCGTTCCTTTCTTCTCATTTTGTTGTGTTCATTTCTTCTGAGTTTTTTTCTGCTTGGCTGTAGCTAGCAGCTCTTTTTCAGGAGTGTCTGTCATGATTGCACATCTGCCAGGGGGTCGTCCACGCTTACGACTTTCACATCTTGGTGGAATAGGATAGGGTCGAATCATTTCGGGGGAAATTCTCTGATTTTCTTCGTTGCTGCCCTGTGGCTGTTCTGAAGCTGTGGGAGGGGGTGGAGGATATGTGGTGAGTGCTGCATCAGCAGGCTGTGGGTGGATGGGAGATGGCGACCTGTGTCTTTCATTTGTTGTGGGCTGTGTTGGAGGAGCGACTGGGTCATCATCAACATCGGTTCTCTCATGTCCAGTGTCAGTTGCAGGGCCACAGCTTGGTGAAGCCAGGAAGTCAGAGTCATCAAAGACGTTTGGATCCAGAGGAGAAATGCCTGTGCTTTTGAAGCCAGCAGTGATGTTTGCCATTGTGAACGCTTTGGGGTAGGCATGCCCCACTACCTCAGCAACATAATGAATAGTCATTGGCTGATTTGGGTGGTTGCACATCCACGCGTTGCATGCTTTGTTATAAGCCGTTTTGAAAGGCCCAAAGACGGAACAATCCAAGGGCTGAAGTCGATGAGTACAGTTTGGCGGGAATGTCAATACAACGATCCCTTGTTGAAGTTGTTCTTTGCAGAAATCAACAGCATCGAGCGACAGGTGACTTTCATGGTTGTCCATCAAGAGAACCACTTTCCTTGTGGGACTGCAGTGGGCATATTTCACAATATGCTGCAAACATTCTAGGAACAACTCTGTTGTCATGTATCCCGAACTGTGGCACATTCCTTTTGTGCCCGGAGGAGCCCCTGTCACCATGGTGGGCAGGAACTTCTTGCGTGGGAATATGAGACATGGCGGGACAGCATTGCCAATTGCATTGACAATGCCAAGGAGGGTCACATGTTGTCCTCTTTCATGGGAAACAAGCTGACTGATTTGTCGGGATCCAGTTTTTGCTACAACCTTCTGTGGCTTTTGTGAGGTCGTCAGCCCTGTCTCGTCCAAATTGAATATTCGGTCAGGGGTAAGGCCCAGTCGTTCATACAGCTCTTGAAGTTTAGTGAAGAAAGAGCGCACATTCTCTGCTGTGAAACTTCTAGCACGAGCAAGGCTCACTGCTTCTGGAATTCTGTAACTCAAACAACTATTCCTCTTTAAGAAAGACATAAGCCAGTCTTTTCCAGCGAGCTGAGTTTTATGCCAAGCATGCGGGACGGTGTTGTTGTTGCGACATGCAAACTGATAAGCAAGCTTTCTTATTGTTTGTCCGTCCAATGGGAAACCCATCTGTGAGCATGTTATGATATAGTCCACCAGCTCATTTTCTTCTTTGTCATCAAAGATTCGCCTGCTACCACACGTATCATGAAACGGCTTGGGCTGATAGTTAGGGTTTGCCTTTTTTTTAATGGAATGGCGGCGTAAACTTTCTCGGTTTAGGTTGAACTGATCAGCGGCTTTTCTTATGGAGAGACCATTTTGTATGGCTTCAAGGGCTTCATTCATCTGGCTGGTAGTAGGCTCTTTCCAAAGGCCTTTTCTGCGGTAATGCCGAACCATCCTGAAAATCAGACACACATCATATTTTAAATAGCATCGTCTGCGTTCAACATAATACTCTTGCATAAGATGACTGCTCCATAGGGCAGTTTGAGATGTAGAATATCTCCGTGACGTCACAAGAATGTTGTGATTAATTGGAATGTCACTCAAGTCTGTCTTTCATTCTGGTCCAGCACGTATCCAACAACAAGCTATCACAATCAAACATGAGTCAAGATGGGGTAGGTTGTGCCTACATGGGGTAGGTTGTGTCTCTGTGGGGTAGCTTGTGTCAGTGACATACAATGCCCCTGCTCAACCTGCCCCACAGGGGGTGGTCTTATTCAACCTTGCTTCATTCAGAGCAATAAATATTTCCTGTTTTAGAAGTTTTGTCATCATGAGCTAGATTCATTAAAGTATGTAATAAAACAAACAAGTTTGAAACTTATTATTTAGTACACAAGCCACACAAAGAATTTCAAAAAGACAAATGCTTACTTTCAGCAGAGAATCACTTGAGTGTGTTGCCTCTCCGTGTGCTGTCGTGCAAATGGCGGGAATAAACTTATGTTTTTATGGAAAACTGGTTTTATGGATCGGAAAACGAAACAAAACAGGAAATAAACCAAATTAATGACATATTATTGCTACTGACATATGCTGCCTCGTGACATAAGGCGCCCCACCCTCCTATATATATATATATATATATATATATATATATATATATATATATATATATATATATATATATATATATATATGCAGGTGTGATCGTTGTTGATTGTCTGGACGTTCTTTCTTGAAGCTAGAGAGCGAGAGAGAGAGAGAGAGAGAGAGAGAGAGAGAGAGAGAGAGAGAGAGAGAGAGAGAGAGAGAGAGATGTTAGCTGGGCCTGTAATAAATGTTCAGACGAGTTGACTGAGGCGAATTGACAGTTTTGCGTATCGTCGTGCACCCAGAGAGGGTGAGTGAGTGAGTGAGAGAGAGAGAGAGAGAGAGAGAGAGAGAGAGAGAGAGAGAGAGAGAGAGAGAGAGAGAGAGATGTTAGCTGGGCCTGTAATAAATGTTCAGGCGAGTTGATATATAAATATTACAAAAGGAAATTTGTAAGAGGTGCTTATTATAACCGCCAAAGTGCCTATATATTAGTCATATTGATATAGGCACTTTGCTGTCGCCTTATTGAAACTCCACTATACTACTGCTGAGCTATTTATATTATTGATTACCATAAAATATAATTTTACAAAAATTACTTGATTAATGCCCCCCTTTGGCTTTATACTTCCTGTATCTAGCTTTTATCACGCTTTGTTTTAAGGGACAAAACTGAGTTGGTTCCGAGCACAGACAAGTGTGGCGCCGGTTGTGCTGGACGCATTTTGTCTACTCCGTCTTTGTACCCCGAACTCTCGCACCCTGAGCACCCACCCACCCACTTAGATTTAAACTCTCTAGACACTCTCTTTAGGCTGGGTTAGTTTCATTTAACATCTCTGTGTGAAAAACACAAAATGAAAATAAATTTAAGGGACAATGTTTTAAATTTGTGTGGGATAACCTCATAGTTAAGTCTTTAAAAATGATGTTAAATACAAAAGCAAACTTTTAATACTTATGACTTATGCACAAATGCATTTTTAATTATGTTAAATACAGCACTAGCATAATTTATATTTGAAATATAAAGTATAAACAATTGCATTCCAAGATGTATTGCAAACAACAGAGAAAACTACTGTTCTTTTACTGCAAGGAAAACATTTCTAATAAAACTTTTCCAATTACAGTACTGTATTAGTATTACTATTAAGATAATGTATTGTGTGCAGTACTATGAAAGGCCTACAAACTCTAAATAATACTAAGTATCTTTTTATGTTATTATTATATTATAAATCATCTTTAACAATAACAGACAGTGAATAGAGGGTTATACCCGAGTAGAGTGCAGTAGAAACGCTATGGATGATTATCTATATAGAGGGTAGCAAATTAATTTAATAGATTTCATGATTTTTTTATGACTGATATAAGCAAAATAAAATAAATAAAATAACTAGATAGACAGTCACAGATAGAACGAGTATAGATAGATAAATAGAAAAGGACTGGGAAAGAGTAACAATGGTAAAGGAAAATAGTAGAATCCAACCCTGAAACGAATTGTCAGACGCTCGCGCGGAGCCACTGCGATATCGAGGATCCAAAGATGTAGGCGAGTTGACTGAAAACGAGAATCCAACCCGTTCCTTACAGTTGACAATGAGGCGTATCGTCGTGCACCCGTTGTTGCATGATATTTTATCGTAATTCTTTCAAAGTGCAAGAATAATGCCTGCTAGCGACAATAGCGAACGTGAACTAGAATACGAGTTCCAATATGGCGGCACATTGGGCTTCATACAGAGCTAGCCAGGGTATATCCATTTCTCGCGGCGCGAGTAACTAACCCTAACCCGTTCCTTAAACACTATAAATTACTAATAGGCCTAAATGACAATATCGCGCGATATTGAGGATCCAAAGATGTAGGCGAATCGACTGAAAACGAGGTGAGGCGAGTCGTCTGTAGGTGAGTCGTCATACATTCGGCAACGTTAGGCGACTTGACTTAATGTTCAGGCGAGTTGACTGAAACGAGTTGACAGTGAGGCGAATCGACCTGCACCCGGATTACTCAGTTTAATATCATTAGCAGACCGGCTGAAATTGACTGCCAAACACCCGGCCAGTTCTGCCATTGCCAACAACAACAAACAAAACAAAACAATCCCGCCCACACCTGTCCCCACCCCCCTCCAAGGAAAATAAAATAAACAAAAATTAAAATAAAAATATTTTAAAACCCAAACAAAATGTTTTTGTTTGAAGCGGCTAAAATAATAAGTAGCAGACAAAAGCATTGCCAACGTGTCCAACATCAACATGTCACGTTTCCATTTTTATCTGGTACTTACGCACTCAATTCCAGCAAAACGCTTTTCAAACTCAAGCCCTGACTGCTCTTTTGTTTAAACACTTGAGAAATTTGAGGAACTTTTTCCACCAGGCAGCCCAAGATAACTGTGGCACTAAGAATATCACACAAAGTGTGCAGCATGTTGTTTGCAGCAGACGACATTTTCGCAGGAGGTCAAACTCGTGCACGTCTAGAAACCTAAATATTCCAGTCTCATATTGGATATCAGAGCATGAAAAGGCCTACACACTTAAACTGTGACTATTTCAATAGCAGAACTGAAAGATTCCTGAAACACAGTATGATTCCAGATCCAAACTGGAACAGACACAACATCGTCCATTATCGGAATACTTATTTGTGTACAGGTCAAAGTTTAGTAAGTTTGCCCCATTTGCTCAAAATATTATTGCAAATGTATATGTCAATCATGAAAGTTTGACTTACGCTATAACGTTCAAAATAAGACCATTGAGACTCATTCCTCTGCCATTCTTCTGCTTGAGAATAAGAGAAATCTGAGGCATCTTCATGATGATACACAGAGACACTACAGACACACTGAGAACGTTGCATATAACAGACGTTACATTGCTGTCCGTTTCGGCCGCCATCCTGACCCTGTTCGATAACAAACCTGTCATTGACACCTGCTGGTGGCATTGGTTATAAAATAACATAAAATGTGTTTTGGGCATGGATGGGGCAGACCACTTCCATTTTCTTATTAGGAAAATTTACGTATCGTACATCAGCCATAGAAACTGTGCACAGCAGTTATATATTTATTATTTTTATTTTTATTTTTAATCATTTAATCTACAAAGATGGTATAAGCTTTCCAATAACGGAACATGCGGTTTGGAATCTGTATCCTTAATGATTTTCGTCTGCTACGTGTGCGTAAACTCTTGTAACTTAAAGGTAATATTTTTCATATATTCACAAATGTAATAATTCACTACTTGTAGAACACCTCGCTAGAAAACAACTAAATAATGATAAATGAACTAAAATATTAATGATTTGTAAGGCTCTGATAAGCTTACCGCATTATTTGTTTGCCCTGTGCTAAATAAATGCCGTTATTGTTTTGGGTTAGAGATTAACTTTGTTACTAATGGGATACAAAATAAAAGCAGCAGGCTGGGAAGGGTGTAATGAGTTCAAGAGAGAAGCCAGAATGGAACATTCTCCTCTACGAATCGTTATGACTGGAGTGCCACAGAATTCCGAGTGTGACTTGTATCACACTTAGACTTGTGGTAGTTATTTTGTGTACTGTGCGAGACAAATGCGAGTAACGCATTTGATGGATGTGTCCCAAACATTGATGTCAACACAGTCATACTCATCAGTCATCTGATAGTGAAACTTCATTGTACTGAATACCTGCAAGCATGGCTTCAAATATTGTACCAGGTGATGAAACAGCGGACAGTGATCAGGAACAGGATGTAAGTTGATTAATTCTATTAAGGTGTGTGTGTCTAAGCATTTTATTTATTTTATCCCTAACCCCTTCTCCCCTCTCGATCTCCCCCTGAAGTCACCTAACTGCATGTTTTGGGAAATTATAATGATGATGATGATGTCCACTTGTATGGCGCACATATCCATGCTGGCAGCATGCTCAGGGCGCAGGGGGTTGGGGAAAAAGAGTGAAAAAAAAAAGAAAAAAAGAAAAGAAGAACTTCTCGAGCTATGTATACACTCAAAAATAGTCAAAAAAGATACGTCTTCAGACGCCTCTTGAAAGAGTCCAGTGTCTCTATGACTCTCAAGTCCTGGGGGAGAGTGTTCCACAATGCTGGGCCACAGTGGGAGAAGGAGCGGTGACCCAAGCGCCTCTTCCTGTGACCATCCACACTTGGAACGGACAACATAAACTGGGAAGAGGAGCGAAGGCGCCTTGAGGGTTTGTGGGTAGGGACAATGTCTCTCAAGTACCGGGGAGAGGTGGGGTCATGGACACACTTGTAGCACAAGGAGAGGACTTTGTGGTCAATTCTCTTCTTGACTGGTAGCCAATGAAGTTGTCGGAGAACCGGAGTAATATGGTCGGTCTTCTTGCTGCGGGTGACAATTCTGAACATTTGCAGTAAGTCAGTCAGATACATGTGTTTTATTCATGAACAGGTTTTTACCTTCGTTTGGACTTTTTTTTACAAAATGACTTAAGTTTTTTTGTTTTTTTTAAAATAGAGAAAGAAGCAAATAACTTGCAAAAGACAGAAATTGTATCCATTGAGTAGAGGAGTTGGACTTATTCTTAAATAAATTGATCATGATTTGTATTTATTCATTGGTATAAATAGTACTTTTGTTTTTATACTTGGCCAGTGTTGTACACTTGAAAAAGGTTTTTAATAAAACCGAAAATGTGTATTATTTCCTTGAGAATTCTGAGTTTTTTATTTCTTTTCTTAAAAGACATAATTTTGGTATATTAGAGTCAAAGTCATGCATGCTTGAATCCAGAAACACTGCGGAAGATGATTTGGGGGAAAATTAAGTATAAAGAATAAAAAGTACTTTGAAATTAAAGTCATATATTATAACTTTTGAATCAGAATACTAGAAAACATTGTAGGTCTACATGTTTTGGATATATATAACCAAGAAGGCCTACAGATTGTTTTTACAACATTAGTACAAAACACAAAATCCAGATTGGTTTTCAGAAACCTACAGGAAGTCCCATTTCTCACTTCGTCGATGTAAAACCACACATTTTATGAAACACGTGAATAAATCAATAATGTTGTAAATGCAATTTGTACTATATTTTGTTGGTCATTTTGATATCTTAAAGTTAAACATGCATAAAGTTCTAAAAGTTAGCAAGTAGTATCATTTTTTTTAGGTCGCCAGGCGGGCTGGCTCAATTATAAAGTGAGGTCGCCAGAGCCGGTTTTAAGTCGCCCCGGGCGACCGCTAAATCTCACTCCTGAAATACTAAAAGTTAAATGCTGAGTTTTGAGTAGGTGGTGTATATTTCCAGTCTTCATAAATAATGCCGCCAAGTCTCCAGTAGACTCATTACCATCTCAGGCATCTGTCTGAGAGCAGCCCCTTTCAACATCACCATCATCCAGGTTTATGCCCCAACATCAGAATATGATGACAGCGAAGTGGAGGATTTCTATGAATATCTACAGACTATCCAGTGTCCTTGACCACGTGCAGAAGAAGGAAATAGTCATAGTGCGACTGGAATGCCAAGGTTGGCCAAGATGCTCACCACAACTGGGGAGACATATGTGGAACCCACTGCAACAACGAGACAAATGACAGAGGTCTGAAACTCTTGGAGTTTGCCAGATACAACAAGCTGATACTGGCAAACATGCTTGGTCTCCACAAAAAATCCAGACGATGAACATGGCACATTCCTGGCGGGGAGCATCACAACCAGATTGACTACATCATGGTCAAGACACGCTTCAGATCAAGCATCAACATTGGCAGGACATGCACTTTTCCAGGAGCAGACATGGGAAGTGATGACGATCTCATGATGATGTCCTTCCAGCTCCACTTGAAGAGAGTAAAAACAGCAAAGTGCACCAGACTGAAGTTCGACCTGGACCAACGGCAAGACCCAAAGGTTGCAGGAAAATTCCAAGCCACAATTGGAAGGAAATTTGCACCACTGCTCATTTTGGGAGCTGGTGAAGTAGATCTATGTCAACTCAGCTGTGACACATGCCGCCACTGAGATCCTTGGCAAGCACCGGCCAAAGAAGAAGCCGTGGATCACACCTGAACTTTTGGACCTGTGTGATAAACAAAGAGAGATGAAAAAGAAAAACAACACCTCACAGGGAGCTGATGCCTACCGAAAAATCAACAATGACATCCGAAAATGGCGAAAAGGCATGAGCAGAGCAAAGGAGAACTGGATAGAAGATCAATGCCAGAATATAGAGAACAGTCTGACCAAGAACAACAGCAAGAAGGCCTACCAGACTATGAAGCGGCTGACAAGTGTTAAACAGCTTAAGGTCTCCACGACCCAAAGCAAGCCTGGCATATACCTTACAGAAGAACAATGGTTGCTGAAAACAGAGAAAGATGGAGTACATGCTGGTTAAACGATCATTGTGGTGCCCCAACGTCCTTTGAGTTATAGGACAGGTGTAGATTTGTTTGTTGTTTTTTTAAAACAACATTCTCATGACATATATTACTGGAAATAATGCAATTGTGATATGAAATTCATAAATATATATTATGTTTATAATTGTAATTTGTATTAGTTGTATTTGACCTTTGCATGATTTATTTAATTTTTACTTGTCATCATGTACATGTTGTATAGAAAGAATAAAGAATAATGTCTGATTCTGTTGTTGTTTTCCCCCCAGAGATTTGAAGATGCCAGTGACCGAATCACACTGTGAGTATTAAGTATAAATGTTCCTACTTTATTTCATTATTTATTGATAAATTGTCAATCTGTGTTCACATCAAAATCTTATTAATGTGAAGTATAGGGGTTGGGGTGAGATAATTATGGATAAAATGAGGGCACGAGCTGTACACTATAGGCTAGTGCATGTTATCATTAAATCAATCCATCTTTCATTTAATGTCTGTTCACACATTTAGGTGATATAAGACAATTAAAATTAAACTTACTATTTTAAAACAAAATTACAATCACTAAATCAATCTAAAACCATACCCACATGAGATTTAGCAGTAACTGTCACAACTTTGATAACTTTGGGATTATACAGAACCATATTTAATACAGAATGTCTATATTCAACTATGTTATCTCCATTTACTTCAAATAATGTAAAGTAAGTCTAGCTGAACCTTTGAGATTGTTCTTTCTTCAGTTACAAGCCATAATATTTGTATGGGTCGATTGAGTTTATTTTTAAGTTCTTTCTGTTTTTCTCTCTTTCCTTTAATCGGTCTTGGAGCTCAACTTTAAGGGTTCCTGGTTTCCTATTTTTGTCCTTTGAAATACACTGTATGATATACAATTTGCGATGGTGGTAAAGGGCTAAACTGCTTTTAGTATTTTCAGACTTATTTGGAAATACTTTCAAATGGGGTGGTATGTGGAGTGGGGGTATCAGAATGATCCAAATGTTGGTCTGTCCATCGGTCCATTGGTTCGTTGGATGCCGTATCTCAAGAACCGTTAGTGGTCTGCCTCCCATGCCATCAAATTTGCTCTACTGCAAAGGTCAAGGTCACTGAAGTTGTTAACATGCTTTGCTCAGTTTCTCACAAAAGGCTGATGCCATTTTGTTGAGTTTTAGTAATACAGGCCTGAAGTTTGACCTGGACCAACTGCAAGACCCGGAGGTGGCAAAAATATTTCAGACCACACTTGGAGGAAATTTGCACCACTGCTCATTTTGGGAGCTGGTGAAGTAGATGTCAACACCATGACCACCACCTTCAAATCAGCTGTGACAGATGCCGCCACTGAGATCCTTGGCAAGCACCGGCCAAAGAAAAAGCCATGGATCACACCTGAACTTTTGGACCTGTGTCATAAACAAAGAGAGATGAAAAAGAAAAACAACATCTCACAGGGAGCTGATGCCTACTGAAAAATCACCAATGGCAACCGAAAAGGCATGCACACAGCAGGGGAGAACTGGGTGGAGGATCTATGCCAGGAGGTGGGGAACAGTCTGAGCGGGAGCAACAGCGGGGGAAGGGAAGGGAGTGCCTGCCGGATTGTGGGGCGGCTGACAGGTTGTTGGACAGCCCAGGATCTCCACGATTTGAGGCAGGTGTGGCATGTGCCTTGCAGGGGAACAGGGGGTCTTGGACGGGTGGGCAGAGTGCTGCTCTGACCTTTGCGACCACACACTGAGCGGAGACCCATCAGTTCTGGCATGTCCGGAAAAGAGGGGGGAGCGAGAGGTCCTCCCGGTTTTTCGGGAGGAGGTTGGTGCAGCGGTGCGGTCACTGGGGAGGGGGAGGTCGGCAGGAGTGGACAGCGTGCCTGCAGAGCTGCTTCAGGCAGGAGGGGGGGCGATGATTGACGCCCACGCCATTATCTGTGGCAGGATCTGGCGGAGTGGGGAGTGGCCTGCACCAAGGACCAAGTCGCTTGTCGTCACTCTTCCAAGGGAGGGTAACCTTCGGGAGTGTGAGAGTTGCCGCACCGTCAGCCTCATCGGCCATCCTAGCAGGGTCCTCCTGAAAGTAGTGCTCAGCAGGCTGGGGTCCCGGGCTGGACAGGTCATGGCTGGGGAGCGGACGGGATTCGGGACAGGACGAGATGCAGCTGAACGGATTTTCAACCTCTGAATAATCTACAAGAAATACCTGCAGCACCGGCAACATCTATGTCATGTGTTTGTGGACTTCAGGAGGGCATTTGATCGGGTCTGGTGGGCGGCCGTGTGAGTGTGCCACATCGGCCCTGAAATTATTGAGGTCATCAAGGGCCTGTGTGGCGGGGCGGCCGTTGCAGGTCTCCGTGGCGGTGCCATTGGAGGCTGGTTCGGGGCAACGGTCGGTGTGCATCGGGGATGCCTACTCTCTTCGTCGTCTTCCTGGAGCGCATCGTGTCAGATGCCCTTGCGGATCCCGGGGGCACGGTGGGCATGGAGGGGAGGGGGGGTGGAGCAGTCTCCAGCCTTCATTTTGCGGATGACGTTGATGGATTAGCTGGAGAGGAACGGGGGCTTGAACATATGGTGCAGAGGCTTGGCACCACCTCTGGAGTCTACGGAATGGAAATGGGTGCAGAGGGGACTAAAGTGATGATCAACAACGCCGGTGGCATTAGCACGGACATCGGGGTCCAGGGCTCTTCCCTCAGCACGGTTTGTGGCTTTGAATGTTTAAGAGCCATTGTGTCAGACCGTGGGTTCCAACGGTAGGTCCTCTCCAGGATTGTACAGACAACTGCTGCCCTGGTGGGGTTGGGGCCAATTTGGAAAGACGGGACCATCGGTCTACATTCCAGGGTGGGGCTGCTGCGCTCCCTTGTCATCTCCGTCTTCCTATACGCTTGCGAAGCATGGACACTCGCGGCGGATCTGCTGTGAAGAATGGGGGTGAGGTGCTGCAGAAGACTTCTGGGCATTTCCTATGCCCAGCACATAACCAGCGACAAAGTCTGACAGACCATCTGTGCACTATGGTACGCTAGTTCATTACATTGTACGCATCACAGGAGATCTACATAATTATGTACATGGTCTTTTGATATTGCATCAGGAGGGGTTGGATTGGAATCAGGAATTAAAGGAGGTGCATGGTACGAAAGTATCTTGAAAGTGTTTCAGCCTGACAGCTTCTTTTGCCAACCTGTTCCAGTCCTTGATAGCCATAGCGTCATGCTTGGTTTATGCACCACTTGCAGAATGTGCCTTTGTATATAAATTATATTTGGTTTTATAGAACATTAAATAATCAGCTGTCATTTTGCGTTACATGGTAATGCTTATGGATTTGTAGTGAACCTTCATTAAGGCTCCGCAATAATTATAATTGTTGACATGACTTCAGTTTGTGCACTGTACCGTTGATATACACACACTGATAGCTATATATTCTAGATCTCTGTGATTGCAGTATTTAAGGGGTGAGCTACTCCTTTCAGCATAACATATTGCACAATATTAATCTGCATGTATGGCTTGGTGAAGTACTTGTACAGCATACAGCTGGTCAGTTCTTACTTAAAAGCTTTCACATCTTCCCTTCATTCTTGGTGTGTCGAATGCTTCTCTCTCTATTTGTCTGTGTCTCTCACTCACCTTCTCACCCCCTTGTTTAGCTATTCCTCCCATCTTGTCCTCCTCCTCCTCCTCCATCTTTGTCATCATCACCAAGACCACTATCTTTGATCAGGGCTTAGCTTTTTTTCCCCCTGGAATAAAGCTGAGAACTGCTAGCATTCAAACTTTACAGTAATGAGAAACAAATAGGTTTGGTTCTTTAGTGTCTTGTCCACCTGACAAGAGCTTATCTCAAAAATGTGCACTGTGATGAATCCAATTGTCCAATTTGTTTATCATTGTTATATTTCTGAGTATTCACTTGCAGTATTCTGTTTCCTAAAATGCGGTAAAAGAAGATGTTCACGATATAACCAATTTGTTTATCATTGTTATATTTCTGAGTATTCACTTGCAGTATTCTGTTTCCTAAAATGCGGTAAAAGAAGATGTTCACGATATAACCAAAAACTATAATGTAGAGAAGGCACAGTCAGAATAGGAGGTAGAGCAATCTCCAACCTCCGTTTTGTGGATGACATTAATGGATTGGCTGGAGAATAACAAGAACTTGAACAGCTGGTACAGAGGCTCGACACCATCTCCAGAGTCCCAGGCCAGTCCATCAATACAGTGCATTGCTTCAAATATTCAGGAGCCATTGCATCAGACAACGGGTCCTGACAGGAAGTCCTCTCCATGAGAGCATAAACAACTGTTGCCCTGACAAGGTTGAAGCCCATTTGGAAAGACACGACCATCAGTCTACACTCCAAGGTAAGGCTGTTGTGCTCCCTTGTCATCTCCATCTTCCTATGTGCTTGCGAATCAAGCCATTGGACAACATGATGACATGCTCACAATGGTGACCAAACGGAAACTCCGATGGTATGGTCACGTCAGCAGACATCAGGTCAGGCAAACACCATCCTGCAAGGCACGGTGCAAGGAGACAGAAGAAGAAGGAGACAGAAAAAGAGGTGGGAGGACAACATTTGAGAATGGACTGGCTTGACACTGAGCGAAGCCATGAGGTTGCTGAGGACAGAAAACAATGGAGAACGCTGGTTAAATGATCATTTGTGGTGCCCCAACGACCTTCGAGTTATGAGATAGGATATGATCATGTAGAGCCAAAAAATGTTGCCTTGGCTGTTGTAATACCAATTGTATTTGGTAGAGTGAAACTGGCAGTTAGGTATAGTATGACTGCTGACGTTTTTCTAGCTAGTAGCAAGTACTGGTGAGCGCTGTAGCGTGTTGGGAAAGCATTTCCTTGTATGTGCCATACACGGTACGCCATTTGCTTGATTCACTCGTCAATAGTTACTTGCTGTTCTCCACTCATTCATTCCTATCCTATCCTATCCTGTCCCATAACCCGAAGGTCGTAGGGGCACCACAGATGATCGTTTAACCAGCATACTCCATCTTTCTCTGTCCTCAGCAGCCCTCATCTTTCTCTGTCCTCAGCAGAGCTCATTCATTGCTCCAGAAAAACAAAGCCCACAAAAGTTGCGAAGATGCATGAGAAGAAATTTTTTAAAAATAAAAATAATTGGTACAATCAATGGTTAGATAAACCGGCCGTGAAGAATGTGTAGCCAAATAACATGGGTTTAAGCAACAGATTTCACATACAGGTTTAGCTGAGAGTTTTCGAGCCCTCGAGGCGTCTCAGCTATGCTGTTTACACTAAGAAAGCGATGCTGGGTTTAGAGCGCCTATTCCCATATGGGCAGAAATTTTACAAAACTAAGATGACAGTAGACAGGTAAAAAGTTTGCAGGCAGACTGGAAATAAAATAGTAGGCAGTGAGAGATTGCTGAGTGGTTATATTTGATCATTCGCTGAGTCAGTAACAAAATACATAACCTGTTTCTAAACTGTCAATAACACATTGCGCTTACCTCAGTGGGGGAATACTATCTAGAGCAAACCCATTTTATAAACCTGCCTGTGCTTGTCAGCTGTATGATGAAAATTTGTATGCATGACCTTTATCATTCGAGTATGTAGTTATAAATGTGCCTGTGTCTGTTTATTTATGTCATTCTGCCACTCGCTCTGTCTGTTTTTTGCGTCTGTCTCTTTCTTCCCATCCCCTCCCCTCCCCCAACAAAAGCAAGAAATAAAATGTAAAAATAAATTAATTAAAACAATAGAACTTCGAATAAGGGTGCTTTGTCATCCAACACACTGCATTATGTATATATATAATATATACACACACCACAGGATTTTTTAACTGAATGAAAGTCATACACTGGGATGTTGTGGGTCGTGGTATATTACGGTCATTGGGTCAGACTTCTGTTATATAAGGAACATGTTATGTGATGTCAAAGGTTCTGTAGTATTTGTTTTATGGACTGCTATACCTATTACTACAAGTGTCAGACATTTTTTGGGTGGGTGAAGTGGGAATGGAGAGGGGCATGGAAATTCATTTAGGGTCCTGGTACATTACTGTCAAGCTTCTGTTGTATTAAGTGATGTTGTTAGAAATTTAAAGCATATAATAGGCCATTTGGCCAATTCAGTCACAAACCTTTAGGACATTTTGAAAATATTTTGGCCATCATTTCACTTTGAATTACAAAAAATGTTGCAACTAACAGTGCTTCAGATTGTTTTCAGACATCATGGGCCCAATGACCCATGGCCATGCAAAATGATGGGTCAATTTTGAAAAAGATGGGTCATTGACAATCGAAGGTATTCGTATCGTATGTTCACCTAGTCCTTCTTGATTTTTATGACGCCCAGGCTGGCGCATTCACGTTGACTGTTACGCGCCATTCTGATAAAATATGCGCCAATGGCGCGGGCGCACCAACAATCTGAAGCACTGAACTAATACCACACACAGAACACTGATGAAAAAAGTTTCATTTGCATTGATTAACAACAAAACAATATAACATTTGATGAAATGACTAGAATGGATAACTAATAAACTCTACAACTGAACTGTGACTGTGAATCCCTGATGCAAATACATAAAACAAAAACAAAAAAATAATAAAATGTACTGGCATGACACCTGACATGACTAGTCATATCCCTCAATCTCTGAAGACAGGCTTCTAGGTTTACACTTTAAACCTTTCTGAATTTAGCCTTCTCCCACACAGACAGTGCTTTGTAGGGGTCAATGCTTCCCTGATGCAGCTTGACTCTCAAGAGCATGTCATGGTTTTCAGATATTTTCAAATAAGTTTCGGCTTCTTTTTCAGCGGCATTTCAGAAACGAGAAGTGTTATTGCCGGAAGCATGCCGTTCGCAACAAAAGGAGTTACTCTAACAAAAGACGGTAGAACAATAAGACTGTTTACTTGAGGCTTATGAACGATCCCGGATATAGAGTACTGTCCCTTAGGGCGTAGATGAATAACAATCAAAATGGCAAGTATAAAACCTGGCGGGACTGCCTGTTCGGCGATGTTTTGCATCAACGCACGATGGACGGAGATGGGGCTTTCGTTTTTTACATTCCCAAAAGAAGAAACAAGGGTTGTTTTTGTTTGTTTATTTTTTGTTTTTGTGTGTGATGATGTATTGTTGAGGTTAGCTAAGGCGGCAGATCAAGATTTAGTATTTAGGCTATTAGTAAATTACATTATTAGTTATTATAACAGTACACATGTGACATAGTCACATACGGTTATCGAGAGGAACTCCACACTTTTTTGTAAATGAATAATCACGTTTGTTGAAAGTTTATCATCACTGTAGGAGTGTTTGTTGTTTAAATTAATGAACTTGTTCAAATTGTAAGTCAGCTTGAGCTTTGCTTCTGCCAGCAAATTGTACATGTTGTGTGCATGAAGCTCAAAAAAAGTCATGGCACAGTTGATCACACAGTTTGGCAAAGTAGTCAGCACTGAACTGGCTTGTGTGCAGGGCAAGTGTGCTCTTATGAACAACATCTTCAAGCTTTTCTGTAAGATCCGGGTACTTTTTGCACTAAAACTGTCCAGTTTGTCTCTGTCTCAGAAGGGAAGACAGAGCAAGAAAGTTTTGCAATTTACAATTGTGTAAATTTAATGAACCTCTTGGAGATATGTGCAACAAAATGGGAATATTGTATTCCAAAATAACATTATTCCATGAATATTTAGTCCTTGCCTAATGTCAATAACTAATAATAATAAATAATATAAAGTACAATTAAATTAAATTAATTTAAAAAATGAAAATGAAAAATATATAAACTGTGTATAACAATGACAATAATAATAATAATAATAATAATAATAATAATAATAATAATAATAATAGTAATGCTTGGTTAATTCACAACAACACCTTGGAGCATGTTCATGGTGCATTGGTGCGTTAATCTATTGGGCACCAGTGCCTCTATCCTAAAGGAGACTTTTTGAATGCTCAGAAACGATGTTTAGATCCGGTTTTTGCAAATATTAGACCCCACCCAAAATGTTTGAATAATACATAAAGCACGGTTAAAAACATTTATTTATTTTTTAATTTTACTTTTTTTTGCACTTTTGATCTTGACATCAAAGGCACTTTAAATATGTTTGTGTCTTTGTCTCGCAACGTGATAATGAAAAGACTTTGGAACCGCGTCCTTCTTCTTTTACTTTAGTTAAAACAAGATTACAACTTTTACCGAGGTTCATAAGCCCAGGAGGGCTTTAGAGCCAAAAGAAGGTGTGGGAGGTGTGGGGGTAGTTGTAATTTGGGATGGAGGGGAGGGGGGAATGGAAGTTGAAACTCTACTCAATCTCATACCTTCTTAACCATGTTCGTATGTTGGCCATTATATCCATATATAATGTGAGTGGTAACGAAGTTACACAGCCCGACTGTCCTCAGGCTTATTGATCGAAGACACCTTCTCAAACCTATAATTCAGTAGCATCATTATGAGTATTAAGGGATGCAGTTAATCTCCTCTCTCTCAACATGGATGTAGAGCCCTTCAGCCTGGATGCTTGATGATGGTGATGATGATGATGATGATGATGATGATGATGATGATGATGATGATGCACAGGCACACACAAGAAAACAAGCCTCATCAGCTAATGCTCTTGCAGCAATTTCCTTCTCTTTCAGTTTGTGTGTTCATAATATATATATTTTATATTGTTGTGGATAGCAATAGAATTGTATGCTACTGTGTACATTGAAGTCAACAAGAGTAGTGTACTTAAAAACATGTAATTTTATGGCTTCTAAACCGCTTTATGGACATGTATATATGTATACACTTTAAACCAGTTGCAGCCGTTTACTACTTTTAGTTTTGCCAGAAAAAAAGGTGTAGAAAGGGGTTGAAGCTTCTACCACATGTGTTACCTATGTCAATATTAGTGTGTTGAAATAAGAGGTGTTTAGTATGATTTGTATGAGGCTAATAACATGATTTATCATCTGCATGATATTTAACATGAATGATGGTATGCAGACACACAAACATTACTGTTAATAATTGATAATTACATGTTGACTTAGTTTGGTGCAAGTAATATACTTGGTAACAAATAATACAGTCATTTTTGATGTAATAAAGAGGTGTTGTATTGTATAGTTGTATATTGTATAGGAACACTCAAAATTCACTGTATAGTTGTATATATTGTAAAGGGAACACTCAAAATTCACTGTATATATTGTATAGGAACACTCAAAATTCACTGTACTGTGCAGGACACAAGTGCACTCACACCGCTGCCCTCCCTCCCTCTACCTTTCCATTCCTCTGCCCCTCCCCCCTCCTCCTTGCCCCTCCTCACCTTCCAGGTTTGTTGACATTACATGAAAAGGGAAAGGAAGGGAGAAAACTTAAAGTAAGTGAGAGTTAAACTTTAACATGAATGTTTTGCCCGCCTTTGTTTTTAGAAATGTGCAACTGCAAGCTTTTGGTTTAGAAAGGCGCAACTGCTAGCTTTTTTATTTATAACACAGGCGCCTGGGTGCGGTAGCTTCTCTCAATAGAACGCGTCCCTTAAAAGTGCTGAGAGACTCGAGACGCATTCTATATAGATACAAGCGCTGGTTTAGAATTTGCAAGCCTTTAGTTTGGAATTGGCAAGCTTTTAGTTTAGAAAATGAGCAAGGTTTGGGCTTCAAAATGTGCAAGCATGTGGTTTAGAATGTTCAAGCTTGCATAGAGGAGAAAGATGTGCCTGAAAAATAAAATTATGTTGTGTGAAATTTCAACTATTTCTAGTCTGCAAGCTTGCAGGTACAGAATGGCCTGTTTCCACAGTGCTTGGGGTCGGCACCGATTTGTCAATAGCAGCGACATTGTCTAATGCAACAAGAGAATTATATTATTTGTTCACCCCACCCCACCTCCACCTCCACCACACGCATGCACACAAGCATGCGCACACACGCGTACACACACACACACACACACACACACATACATATTTGCTGCTCTCTCCACGTAACAGACTTGTCAACTTTGCAAATTGGACATTGGCAGGCTGTTGATATTGCTGATTCATGGCTGAGCGAATGAAATCTGTCAACAATAATGTTCTTCAAAATACAACCTGGTCTACTTGTGTTACCCCAACTGTTATAATTATTACCATCTGTCAACTTAGCTGCTCTGATTTATGTCACCCTTATTTTCACTCTGGTTGATTTCAGTTTTGCGATCTCATGTACTCAAAGGCAGTAAGAACCTATAAGAACCATGCACGCCCGTGCACTAACATGCGCACCCACCACAAGGTCACGCCACACCCCACCATGAATACATGCAACTACTACGATAAAATAAAACATGCTCCTAGTATAATCAAATACAAGTTATGCTGAAACACTATCATTTTCTACACTGAAAATAATTTGGAGAACTTTGCACACATGCACACAGTCAAGCATGCACGCACACACACACACGCCACACCCCACCCCACCCCACAAGGTTTAAAAATACTTTGGAGAACTTTGCATCTGCATCTACAAGTAATAGACAACCATTCACAACATCAATGTGCATGGGGAACACATGCAAGCTGGTTCCCAAGTTACAAGGCCTGACTGCCGTTGTAATGCACATGAATTGTATAAAATAATTCTGAAGTTCTTATTGGTGAAGATAGAATTATAAAAGGCTGGTTTGTATACTTCTTTTAACCTGATTATTTAGAAATATCTCAGGAAAAGTACCCAGCGCTTGCACCTTTAACACCAAAGGAACTACTTGCCATCAGATAATTTTCGTTCATCCTTTCACTAGTTGTAAAGTGGACATGCCCTAGGCAGCTGGGCAGTCTTTAATGAATTTCCTGTGATGAGATACTCATAAGCCCAACAATCTTTCTGTGCCTCCTGTTCCTTGTAACAATTCACATTGGACAGGCATTTAGCGGACCATCTGCATCATCATCATCATCATCATCATCATCATCATCTGATCATCATCATCGTCTTATTTTGCAGTGTTGCAGTTACTAACTAGCGCACATTCACAGGGCCTTTGATAGCCCAGATGCACGCCTCACAGAACTATGAGTAGAACTATATGAAAGAAAACTCTGGTGATCACTATAATAATTTTCTTTGTGACCCTGCTGTCACTACTGTGACCCATACTGAGAGATCCATTTAAGTCAAGGCTGTTCTAGAATCCCTGATTCTCAATGTGCACTGGGACCTTGAATTACATTCTACGTAAACTACATTCATCATTGTTGGAAGATGTTAATTTTTAATTGTTTTATATGTATGCTGTTAATTTTTAATTGTTGTATATGTATGCTGTCTTATTGGAATGGAACATGGCGAAAATCAATGTGGGGAGTGAAATATTGCTTTTGAGAGTTTGGGTTTGGGATGCTAATAGGTTATAGGTCAAAGCTTAGAAACTTCAAAGAGTTATTCCAACAACTTAATTATTTGTGTATATGTGGAGGTACTAGATAAGACCATAGACCAGGAATATTCTCTCTCTGATAAGACTGATCGTATGTGAATCTTTATGGAAGCATTGTATGGTTATTATATTAGTGTATAGTTTGTAGCATGAATTGTTTTGAAGGAACAATCTCACCCTCCACCACCCCCTTGTTCACTTCATCGGCCTCCCTTAGTTGTCCTCTTCTTTAACAACTCTCTCTCTCTCTCTCTCTCTCTCTCTCTCTCTCTCTCTCTCTCTCTCTCTCTCTCTCTCTCTCCCACCTCATCCTAACCCTCTGTCTCTCTGCATCAGTGCTTGCAAGAGGGAGTCTAACCTTATTCTCTGGGAAAGAACCATTCATGTGTGTTCCTCTCTGCGTGGTACTTTTCAGTGATGATTGAAAAGGAAATAGGTCTCCATAACAAGTTTCATAAGGTGATAATAGGTATGGCATGTTCTCACTCATTATCATTATTTCTACACTCACTCTCCCTCTCTTCACTTTCTGTGCATGCAGGCATGTGTGTGTGTGTATGTGTGTTAAAAAGAGTGGTGGTGGTGTAATATTTCATTGGGTGTTCATAGTGTGCTGTACGTTCTTTGCTACTAGTAAGGAAATCTGTTTTCTCACGTGGACTTGTCAAGGAAACGGATGATGTGACACTTTCAGACATTTCCTATGACGGCTAAGGCGACAAGGGACAGGTCAAGATTACAGGCATACACTATATTGCTTTTGCATATTTATATATATATATATTTTTTACCAATAGTTATTTCTCATTGCCCTGCTTCCCTTTTCTAGGGTAAAGTGACATCATTGCCAACGCAACTGTGCACTCTGTACTTCCAGTTGGTCAGGGAAAAAAATGAATACATGCAACTACTACAATAAAATAAAACATGTTCCTAGTATAATCAAATACAAGTTATGCTGAAACACTATCATTTTCTACATTTTTTAGAATTAATTCCTTCTCTACATTGGTTAGTAGGATCAAGGTTTTAGGTCTAGACTTCCAACCTGAAGAGAGAGAAACTTTGAAACATTTTTATTAGGGATAAAGATTTTAGACTAAATTAAAGAGAGAGAGAGAGAGAGAGGGAGGGAGAGGGAGAGAGAATGGAGAAGTTATACTAAATAATATGGCCAGTTTCAGGATCAAGGGCTCAAAGTATCCTGTTTGCCCCTATTTGCTTCCAGGATTAAAGCCATAGCATTATTCATGACCATCCTTGCATTTTAGCATGCATAATATGAAAAATAATTGTCTGTAATATTTGTGGGTTAACAGTCAGTGCATCTGCCTGACTTTGAAACTGTGGTAGTGGTAGTAGTAGTAGTAAATTGAGGATGAAACAGGCCGTGACGCCTTTATGAATGTCCTATCTCATTCACACTTTGCTTTGAACTATACAAGCATGCAATTTTCCTATTGGTAGTACGGGGTCAGCTCGTTACTCCCCCGTATCACTACTCCCCCGGCTCGTTACTCCCCCAGCTCGTTATTTTAAGAATGTAGGAATCGGAAAGTGATTTTTGTAGAGAAAAGGGTTAGGGCAAGGGTTAGGGATAGCTCTGCAACTAACCCTTACCCGAACCCTTTTCTAAAAAGTTTACCTAGTTCGTCTCCTATAGGCGACGAAATAGGTCGAACTTTGTTCAAAATAACGAGCTGGGGGGGTAACGAGCCGGGGGAGTAGTGATACGGGGGAGTAATGGGATGTTCCCGGTAGTACTCATCAAAGCAATAGAATAAATCTCAGAAATTTGGTATTGTGTCCAACTGGTTTTTTTAAATAGTTAATATTTTGTGCACTTTTTATATTTAGTAAACTGTTCCAATGGGAAGAAACTCTGTTAATGAAAAAAACATTTTAATGATATTAGTATTAGAATGCAGTTTAAGAATCTTACCTTGTGGTTCCTGATTTTGTTGTGGTGAGATGTTAAGGGCTTCAGTGTTGTAGATCAGTAAAACATGATTGTGATTCTAGCAGGAAAAATTCATTGAAAATGTATTACGCAAGTTTTTAACACTGAATCTTAAAATCAATTGCTGCAGACATTAGTTCCCAATATTGAAGTGCTATAATGCTAATAGTTGCAGACACACTATTATGGCCCTATTATCACAGAAAACAACGTGTTTGCAAATAGATTCTATTCTGGAAATGTGATCTTATTGGTTGAGATGTGAGAGCGTGGACAGTTAAGAGTTGTGGCAGCTAGTGACATCAAAGAGCTTATATTAGAATATTCTTTTTCATCTTTCTTATTTTGATTTTTTTTTTTTTTTTTTTGGTAGCAGTACTTACTTTGATTTAAATGTTCGCAAATACCTTCATTTTTGAAATAACATATTTCAGATGATGGATCCCCGAGTTCAATCTTCTCTTCACTGTTTCATTTACAGCACAGTTAAAAGCCACCTACTGTCAAGTAGTACTGCCATCTCTGTAGTTATTATTATTACTTCATCGTTCTTATATAGAGCTTTTCCAGCTCCAGAGCTGCTCCAGGCGCTGGTTGATACAGGACCTAACTCAAGCTGCCCGAGGCGCCTACTTGCAACATTTGGGTGCATGGTCGGATGCCTAGTCGGCTGAGCACAATCCTGGGCAAATGGGGACAGGGGAGAAGACCTAGTGCTTGCTGGGTGGATTTGTGTCGCCGGCACTCAGCCGTCTAAAACATGAGCATCAAGTTCTTTCAAGTCTGTGCGATGGAATGTGAGCGTTCATGCACAGACTAGACCTCAGTTTATACTCTCATCTGAAGGAGTTATATAAGCTAGCTAATGCAGTTATATTCTCTAGTTTTGTCAGTTTGTGTTTCCAAATGTTGATCTACAAGCCTCACTTTTAGCACCTCACTTCCTTTATAAGGAGTTCTGTTTTATTACTATTATAGCTGCATTTGTTTTGTGCTTTCAGAAACCGTTTAGATCTGGATCTGTCTATGTGCATACACGAGGCCAATGCTGCTCTGAAGCTGTTCTTCACTAACCGCTTTGCTGATGCTCTCCACCGCATGAAACCCTAGTAAGCTGGTGATCATTCAGTGTTTTTTGTCAGCCAAACAGTCGTTAACTCAGTGAGTAATTCTTTCAGCCAGTCAGCCAATGACAAAATCAGCAATTTATTCCCTCAGTCAAATAGTCAGTCACCTGCTTACTGATTGACGATCATGAAGATAAAATAGCCCTTGTTATGAGTTTTAGTGTAATCCACTTCCTGTCCATTTCAGGATTATTCATTTGCTTAATATTGCATGTGTGTATTATAAAACCAATAGTAATAGCAGCACTAAGAGTACAAGCTGTAATAATAATAAACATGATGATGGTGGAGATGATGATTGATCAATTTATGATGATGATAATGTCTACAGTGCAGACTGCAGCATGTACCATAGTTTGGGCTATGGCACCATCCTCTATCTGCAGGCAGTCATGACTTTCGACATGGTGAGTACAAGAATTTCATTTAGCTACCAAGTCAAAGTTTGTTTCTAAGAAAACCATCTCTGTGCATGAATTCCAACATTTTATTTCAGTAATAGATGGCTTTTGTTCCTAATAAAAAGGTCAAATGATTTCAAATAAAATCTGATAATTCCAGAATTCTTGTTTCCCATCAAAATTATGCATGAATGACATAAGAAATTTATTAACACAAGAGTTCACATTGGAAAACTTGTTTCCGGCTATTGAAAATTAAGAAAAAAATGAAGGATTCTTAATCATATGGCTGAGTGAATCATTCGTACACAGAAACGATATGAACATCAATTTAAGGGAGTCGATATTTTTATTGTCATTGATGGTTTTGTATGATATCCACAGTAAATGTTATTGAGCAATGCTGCTAAGTTCATTATTATAAGTGATGGTTTCATATATATAGTGCACCCTTCTACTCAGAAAATTGCTGACAGTGGTGAATTAGAAGACATAACGTGGATTAAGGCGGCAGTCATATACTGATGAAACAGGCATTGCTAGCAGCCAAAACACATTGCAGGGATCTTAAATCGTACTGGTTTAGTTCCTTGTGAAAGTTATCAGTTAATGTGACAAAATGCATTCTTTTCTTAATTTTACACAAGGATCTTTAGCATGGAAATATTGTTTTCTATTGAGAACTATACTGGACCTTTACATCTTGAGCTTATCTTTGAATGAGAAAGTGCACTATAAAATATGTTTGATATGCAGGCAGACATAGAAGCAGCAATCGTGGCCATGAAGCAAGCAGTGCTGATCAGCAACAAGCATCGCAAACGGACGTCTCTCATGGGATCTTTTTCCAAGGTTGCTATAGGAGTCAACTATGATGAATATACTGAAAGTGAGTCTTAGTGAGTCTATGTGTGGCAGTGATGTTTTTTTCGTCGGCAAATCGGCCATTCACCGATAAAATTCCAAAATGTCCGAAAGAGTCACGTTCTGATCGGCCGGCTGTCCTAAGGTTTTACGCCTCAATCGGCCACCCTTTGTCCGTTTTTTGTTTGCTTGTCTTATGTCTGTTTTGTTGTTATTGCTTCTGGCCATATTAATTTTTTACCGGATGTTATGAATTATTGTCGAACATCAAGTATCGGAAGCGCCAAGCAGACAACACATGCATCAGCAGAGCGAGTTAGTGTAACGTCCTTTGTTGCGAACGGCATGCTTCCGGCAATAAAACTTTTCGTTTTCGTCTTCAAAATGCCACCGAAAAAGAAACTGAAACTTATCAGTGTCCTCTCGTTTGGTGTTGGAAAAATGTCCTAAAGGTTTGTGACTAAATCGGCCAAATGGCCTATGTTGAAAATTTCTAGCAACATCACTGGTATGGTGGTATGATAAGATAAGATAAGATAAGATAAGACAACTTTATTATCTTTTACAAGAAATTACATTGTGGTGTACAATTACAATCAACAAGGAATAAACATCACAATAATAATAACAACAATCATAATGACGACAGTATGTGTTAGTAGTGCTGTTGTGGTATCTAGGCAAAGAAAGCAAATACATGTGATGATGATGATAATGATAATAAGGATGATGGTTCTGAGGATGATAATGATGAAGATGATGTGGGTGTCCATTTATTACGCATTATACTCTATGCTGACCTACCTGTAGCACCTTTTCTATGATATATTAAGCCATAATTAAGTATCACCAATATGTACTCATAATACTAGTTATTGTATTGATTGCCTAGAATCGCCCTAACCATGTTGGGATTACTAGTCTGCATAGTTCTTTCTTATTTTTGATTGACTACATTAATTTTTAGAGGATTGGTTAAGATAATTTCTGTTACAGACAAGGTAAAGGACTTTATTTGCATTGACACAAGATATCTTTGCTGGATTTTACCTTTGGCGGTATTAATAAATCTCTTAGTTCTTTTCATCAGTCACAATCAATGTCATGATGGTAACAACTTGTCTACTATTAATTTATGCATGATCGTGTATTGCAGTTGAAATCCATGCAGAATTGATCTATGCAGAGTCGCTACTATTGCGAGCACTTTTGACCTTCATTCAGGACGAGAATCTCATCAGCTTCGTAAAAGGGGGACTCAAGATAAGGGAATGCCACAAAATGTATAGGTTAGTAGAGCTGCTGAGTTGATGATGATGATTATATGATGATAATGATGATAGTTCATCTCTAATGTCCTGAATGTTTAGAGTGAAGTATAGAGCAAGAGCGCTAGCTGCTTTTTCTTTGCTCAAGTTTGGAAGCATTGGACTCTTAACATTGTTACCCAAAAGCCTGTTCACAATACCCAGAGCTTTCTTTGGATCTGAGGACGCTGCATCATTCAAGTTTGGCCTGGACACAGGTACACTTCACCTGACAAGTGACCTGAGAGCAGTGATTACGAGCTTTTTGGTTTAAATCTTTATGGACTTTCTACAGGACTGACCTTCAGCACGACGACACGCTTGCTTCATTTTTCTCACTTCTGCAGTGTATTATGAAGAGTCAGCCCGCACAGGCACACGTTTTACAATCAAAGATGCATATTTGTTTAGTAAGGAGATGAAAGTGTCATTATAAAGACGACCACAATCTGACAGGTCTGACGGTGTACTCAGTAGCAACTCTGGGTTCTTGAGATTTTGAGGAAATCCATCAACATCCATTCCTTTGATGTTACTGCATTTTATTTCCATTTTCGGGATCTTAAAGTCTCAAAGAGAAGGCAATCAAGAAATGGTATGAGGGTTGCGCGTCCCCAACGCTGACAGAATAAATGAATCTGGGGGACAAGATTGACCGAACCACAATCCATTCCATTGGGTGACCACATTCATGTTTAGGCACAGAGATCAGTTGAGACATGTAAATCCTAATAGTTTCATTGACAATAAAATATATGGAACGGAAGCTACAACCAAATTTTGGTCCAGTTTGATTTTCTTTTACCTTTCTGAAAGTAACAAAATGTTCATTACTGACTGGAGAACCACATTGGTGGGAAAGAAACTGATTGTTCTAAATTTTGTCCATTGTGAAAGTAGCTTTGTTTAGATGGTGGGGTGGAGGAGTGTGAGTCTGTATGTGTATATAAATGCTTGTTGTTGGGTTTATGTGCATGTGCAAGCATGTGAATTGAAACTAGCCATTGAATAGAACAAGTGTTGCTATTTTGATAATGGGTTTGTTCAGACAGTGCAACAAGATGTTGGAGAAGAGAAACTGGGAAAATGATATTTTCAAGGAACACTTTGAGAGTGGGGTTAGGATGGGAGTCGGCACTTTCAATCTGGTATGTTTTGTCTGTGCTTTCTATTTTACTTTTTTTTATTTTTAATTTAATTTATTTTATGTTTGGCCCAGCCACACTGACTTAACCAAAGCTTTTAGGTTTTGAAGTTAGTTCAGCCAGGCTAGCAATAAATAGCTTCGCTGGTGCTCTTCTTTCCTTTCCTTTCACTGAAAAGGAGGGTGTAGGCAAGCTATAAATAGCCCGCAGCCAGCAAAATGTGGGAGAACCTAAGAGTGCTGCTCACATAGGCATTGAGCTGGTGTGCAGCCAGACTAATGTTATAGTTAAAGGGCAGTATCATGTAGTTGACAGCTAGAGGAAGGCCATAACATCTTTTTTTTTAATGGAGATTATGAGTTCTTTAGCATTTGCATTGTGCTTGATATTGTGCATTTGCATTGTGCTTGATAACTTGAATTGTGTTTCAGATGGTTTCATTGCTACCAAGCAAAATCATGAAATTGCTGGAGTTTGTGGGCTTTTCTGGAAGTAAAGTATGTTTTCTTTGTTTCATTTTTGATATTTTGTTATAATTGTTGTATAATTTCGTTTATAATGTTTATTTATTTAATTTATGATAGAGGCGAGACAGATAAGCGAGAATTTGCTCGCTATTGAAATGCTTTTCAATTTGAAATGGATTTAAAATGATCAAGGAAACTGCCAGTTTATGTCTACTCCTGTTGCATGCTACTTTTAAGCTGGAGAATTAGGGTATTAGCAGGTTAGAATAAATACCAGGACCATCAGTCTACATTCCAAGGTAAGGCTGCTGCGCTCCCTTGTCATCTCCATCTTCCTATATGCTAGCGAAACATGGACCCTCACAGCAGATCTCCAACGAAGAATACAAAGCATGGAGATGAGGTGCTACAGAAGACTTCTGGGCATTTCCTATACCCAGCACATCACCAACGACGAAGTCCGACAGACCATCACACAGGCCATTGGACAACACGATGACCTGCTCACAGTGGTGAAAAAACTGAAACTCTGATGGTATGGCCACGTCACCAGATCATCAGGTCTTGCAAAGACCATCCTGCAAGGAGGTAGAAGAAGAGGGAGACCGAAAAAGAGGTGGGAGGACAACATTCGAGAATGGACTGGTTTGACACCGAAACAATCAGGGTTGCTGAGGACAGAGAAAGATGGAGTACGCTGGTTAAACGATCATCTGTGGTGCCCCTACGACCTCCGAGTTATGGAATAGGATAGGATAGGATAGGATAGGTTAGAATAAATACCTACTAGGATTTCCTGAACTACTGACTTGATGTTTTCAAGAATGGACGTAGACTCACAAATGTTGCAGTAAGTTGGCCAGTGCAGACAGCCAGTGTGTGTGTTACAGAAGCTTGGACTGTCAGAACTGTTGAAAGGCAGTGAGCTGGTCCACAGTGGTTTGCGAGGTCCACTGTGTTGCATTGTGTTGCTCAGCTACCATACTGTCGTCACCTATGTTCTAGGTTTGTACGCCTTTTGTTTATTTAGTGCTGTGAGGCATCATGTGTAGAGTAATCACTACTTGCTCATGTCTACATGCATGCTTTCTACTAGTTCTGGCTACATATGGTCATGATGGGATGTGCTTTGTCAAGTTGTGGAGGTTTTCTTCAAACAGCTGCAGTATCCATAGAATCCTGAAGAAGATGAAGAAGAAGATGCTAATGTGTTTTGAGTAACAGGTTAGTTCTGGATACCTTTTGTCATTATGTGTTCTGAGTATCATGTTTTTACCACGCGTCCTCTGTGTATGACAGGTTTGGGGGATGGTGACTTAGATCTAGCAACAACTCTGCTTCAGCGTTGTCTGCAGAGGTTCCCCAAGGTATGTTGCATTGTTTCATTTATTGTTGAATTTTACACAGTTAATAGCCTTTTTTTTGTGTGTTTATTTACTTCATAATTTTATACTAAACATGTTGGAGTGGTAATCAGTTAGGTATTATACTAGACAGCACTCATTCAGCATTCATTGACTGCAGGCTTTTTGTACTGAGGAATGTGGACAACAATAATGTGTTTGCTAGTTACAAAATACACTTAAAATGTACACTATGCAGAACAAACAGATAAAAGTCATCGAGGTGGTAAAAGTTGGCCCAGTAGAATACAACTTCAAAAGCCAACTGATATATTGTGAAAGTTTCAAGATCTTGCCATGTACAATACATAATTATGTGCACCTGTTAAAAACAAGATATTCAATCTACAAAGAGGCGAAAGCAGTCTGGGTTTCACTGTGCTGCAGTTCATCTTTAAAAGTTAAGCAGCTTATCGTTGGTGACTTTTCTCTGTAGCTATAAGATAGCAAGTGATGGAGTTTTCTTAGCTTAGCTTAGCTTTATGGGAAATGTTTACTGTGATGATTGGATATACTATTACATTAACCCAGCCATGCGTTTGTAAGACTGTATTTTTGTTTTCAGGGAGCCATGTTCCTTTTCTTTGCTGGACGAATTGAAGAAATCCGTGGAAATGTTGATGAGGTATTTTAACCACTTTTGTGATGTAAAGATAGAAACTAGAGACTTTATTTGAAGCTGTACCCAGAGCTCACTGTTGGCACCAATCTCACATTATAGTAGCATAGTATTGGCAATTTATGTCACATCAATACATCTATCAAACAGTCTGTTGTGATTTTCAGTGTTACAGTTATGTTAGGCTTGGGCTGCTTACTTGAACATTGCACTGTTGAGGTAACTGTGGTAGGTTCTCCGTAAGCCAAGAGTTTTTTTTGTTTTGTTTTGTGTTTGTTTTGGTTTGACAGATTTTGACAATTTATTTTTTTATATTGTGCAGGCCATTTTGCGATTTGATGAGACAATTGATGCACAATCAGAGTGGAGACAGTTTCACCATCTGTGTTTCTGGGAACTGATGTGGTGTCACTGGTAGGTTTCTCATTTTTCAACTAGAAGAAAAGAAAGTTTGTGATAAACAGCAACTCTTCATTCAACATTATTAATTGACAAGATAGATGTGTTTATCAGCTTGTGTTTATCTAAACTAACTTCTATTACGAATTTAATGGAACTAATGTTTGTATGCTGCTTCAATTAGCTTCAAGTGTGACTGGCTGATGGCGATGAAGTATGCGGAGAAACTGTGCAAAGAAAGTCGGTGGAGCAAAGCGACGTATACGTACCAGAAAGCCAGCTTCCTCAGCATGTGCGATGACCAGTCGGAGGAGACCAAGGCTCACCTCAAATACCTCTATTCGTGAGTGCACAACCAACATTAGGCCTTGAATAATGTTTTCAAGACATTCACTCGGCTTTTGATTATCTTCACCTTCCTTCTTGGTTGTATCGCTTAACTCTTAGCGTCCTATAGTGCAGTAAAGCGCGCCTCGCCCATAATCCTGAAGCGCGGTAAACCGCGCCTCGTTAGTGCACCTTTTAGTCAGTAAATCACAGGAAATAGGAACTCTCCTGTGCGTGAGAGAAGGTTTAGTCAACTTCCGGAAAGGTTCCCGTGTGTTTTCCGCTATCGTTTTTGCAAGTTTGACGTGGTTTTGTGAACTTTTTTAATGATTTTGTTTGAGGTTTGAGTTTGCGAAATTTTCGGCCATGATGGCAGGGGATAGCTCCGACAGTAATAGTGAGTTTTGTAACCTTATTGATGAGCTTATTGCTGAAAGAGCACAAGGACTTGGTGTAGACAACCAGAGTGAGTTTTCTTGTCTGTGTTGACTGTGCACACATTCACATGCAATCCACACTGTCTTGTTGTTGTTTTATTAACATAGTCCGTAAAATACCTGTAATTATGAATTAATTACAAGATTCCAACAGGTAAAAATAGTACTAAAGTCAAAATGGTTCTTTGGGTACATAGAATAACCATTTTGTAAACATATCCTAAAATATGAAGTTAATGTGACAATAAATTAATTTTTTGCAATTTTTTCAAATTCATAACCCAATTTATTGCAATAAACTTGAAATCCTTACAGGATATAGGCGCAAATGTACAGAAAACCTTATAGGACGCTAAGAGTTAATATTTTCATCCAATCTTTTGTCAGAATTATAACTCTTTTGCGTGTAGAAAGACCTCAGACTTTTGTTTATCTAAATGTCATTTGTCATTTTCTGTTAAAGATCCCTCAGGAAAAAAACAAGTAGTAGTTTTATTTTATCGCTTATTGCTACTTGACCTGTCCACTACGTTCGCCACCATTAACCACGGAATGCTGTGCACTCATCTGGAAGACCGCTTTGGCTGCAATGGGATGGTCTTAGCATGGTTTCATTCTTACCTCTTCTGCCGCACTTAATCTGTCGTTGTGGGCAATGTCAGTTCAGCTCCCTATCCTTGGAGTATGGAGTGCCACAAGGCTCAGTTCTTTGCCCTGTCCTGTTCACAATGTACACTCAGTTATGCGATCAATGCATTCCAACATCTTTATAATTTCTGTTGCTGATGATACTTTTATTATAATTATTATTATTGTTATTGAGGATTTGTATAGCGCACATATTTTGCCGTACTTGGCGACTCAAGGCGCTGGCCGATACAGGATCTAACTTGAGCCGCCCAAAGCGCCAACTCAGGGTCCCTGCCCTTGACATGTTTGAGTGCATCAGTTCCGTGGCTATCTGGGTGAGCACGAACAAACTAAAAATGAATGATGAAAAGACAGCTCATCTTGATTGGTTCACAGAGCAGACTGCAGCAGACCTCAACTAACTCAGTGTCTGTCTCAGATCATCAGGTGTGCATCTGGATCAAAGCTTGTCAAGGAAGATGCAGATAAATAGTCTGTGCAAAACTCTGAACTTCCATCTATGAATACTGGGCAAGATATGCCAGTATCTTACTACACGTGCCACAAACAAGCTTGCTGTCTCTTTTATTCTTTCTCAACTTGATTACAGTAACTCACTTTCGGCTGGCCTTCCTGATAATAAACTTTCCAGGCTTCAGCGCATTCAGAAAAATGCTGCTTGCCTCGGCCTTTGTCAACCTTGTCATTGTAGTGCAACTTTCACTCTGAAAACCTTACACTGGTTGCCTGTAAGGGCTCGTATCGATTATAAAGTTTATTCTCTTTGCTTTCTCTGTCTGCACACTGATTCTTGCCCTTCCTATTTTTCACAACTTCTCTGCCCCTGCCAACCTGCTTGATCACTCCGTTCACAAGATGCAGCTCTCCTCTCAATCCTAGGTATTCACTTGAGTCCTTTGGCATGAAATCTTTCTCTGTGTTTGCCCCAACTCTTTGGAACTCTCTGCCCTCCAATCTCTGGCACTCCTGATTTCTTACTGTGTTCAAAAAGAATCTCAAAACCGACCTCTTTACCAAATACTTTTAGATCCAGATCAGTCAGTGTGTAAGTGAGTGATTGAATAGTGGTTTGCGAGTGTGTGTGTGTGTGTGTATGTTTCCATCAGTGTCTTTTGTGTAATACTCTTGGATTAAATGTTTTACTGCCTGTACACATCTTTTTATTGTATATTGGGGTTGACACTCTATGGTTTTTAAATAGTTTTAATTAAATGTTACCCTGGTTTATTAAATTTGTATGTACTGTCGTATTCTTTTCCCAATGTCACTAAGTTGTAATTTTTACTTTGAGCTATTTTTATCATTGCTTCATTATTTATTCTTAATGGTGATGTCCTTCTTTGTGTGTGTGTGTGTTTGTGTGCAGGTATGTTTGTCTCTTTTTAAACATTTGTTATTATTTCTTATGATGTTTACCATGTTTTATCTCATAATGTTGTACCGTAGTGATCAAGTATTTATCCTCTTTAGATGTGATGTCAGTATTATTTCTTACTATGTTTAACTGTTTTATCCCATAATGTTTTACCACATTGTTTAAATATTTATCCTTGCGAGCGCATGTGTGTGAATGCGGGCGAGTGCGTCTAGCAAACTTTTTAAGTTTGGTTTTGCACTATTAAAAAAAAATTTCAGCAGCAGTAAAACAGTATTAATTTTTTTAAATTAATTAATTAATTTATTTTTATTGTACATATGGATCAGTTGAAAAACAAAAATGATGGTGTTATCGGCCATGCAAATAAAATAACAAAATTAAGTTTTTTGAGCTTACAATATTTCAAGTGTTTATCTGCAGTAGTTTTGGAGGTGAAAAAATGGAAACTCCGATGGTATGGCCACGTCACCAGATTATCAGGTCTTGCAAAGACCATCCTGCAAGGCACAGTGCAAGGAGATAGAAGAAGAGGGAGACCGAAGAAGAGGTGGGAGGATAACATTCGAGAATGGACTGGTTTGGCACTGAGCGAAACAATCAGGGTTGCTGAGGACAGGGAAAGATGGAGTACACTGGTTAAACGATCATCTGTGGTGCCCCTGTGACCTCCGAGTTATGGGATAGGATAGGATAGTTTTGGAGATGCTGCAGTTTTAACCAAAACTTCACAATCCATAGAAACTATTCAGCACTGCGAACCACACTGTAAGGTAATAGCTGGTGGTGAAAAAGTTAATTTAGGTTGGTTTTTTTTCTTCAGAGAAGTCCCAAGGCTGAAGCAGCGTATTGCCGGGAAGTCGTTGCCATTTGAAAAGTTTGCTGTGGCAAAAGCCAGACGCTACATGGAGCAGAATGAATACCTCACCCTACCGGCACTGGTCTGTATAATTAAGTTGTTGGAGCGTGGTTTGCACATTAGTTAGAGCATAACCGGTAAAAAATATGTTTTGATTTTGGTTTACAAGTCACACAGCAAAACATATCTTTCCTATCGTTCCCTTAGCCATAAAAAATATCATTTATTAAGGATTATGCTGTCCTTATCTCCAGTCCCTTCTTGAAGCAAAAGTTTTGTCTTCCTTTTTCAGTTTGTTGTATGTAATGCTACACTTCTGCTGCCATAGTTTTTGTATGAAATCAACCCTGGTATAAACCACTGCTTTGGACTGTAGCAATTCTTATCTTTTAGGCTTCTAAAGTCTGATCAGAACAGTGTGCTTTTTTTATACCAAGGACTGTTATCTTATATAAATCTTCAATCTCCACCCTGAGAAGTCCATTTTCCGGTATAAACCGTCAGTATATCTGTGTGCATTTCAGGAATTAATTTTCGTGTGGAACGGCTTCAACATTATCGGCAAGAAGGAAAATCTTCTGACGCCCATGCTTGTTATCATAGAAGAGACGGTCCATGATATTCACGACAACAAAGGTAAAGTCTATTCAATTTGGCACACCAGCACTGTCAGTTTTGCATTCCTGAAAGCCAATGTTTTTTTATTCCACTTCTTAATACCATACTACAGGTGTATATAGGGGTCATGTTGGCACTGTCATTTTTGTGTACTTGAATGTCACTACATAGAAATTTTGCATCTGTTATTTTGAACATTTGTGTTAGTGAAGAGAATGCATGTATAGCAACATTTTGCAGTTTGCGATATCCTTATAAAATAAAATGAATAAAAAAATAATATAGTTAATAGACTAGATAGGTAGAGAGAAATTAATCAGTTCAGTATACACTATTTCATATGCTGCTTTCAACAGAGAATCGTTGAACAGGATGTTGTTATCATGGATGATACCACACTGATTTAAAGGCTGCAGTCTGCTTTAGGTAGCATTAGAATTTGCTAGAATGTCTTGCGAAAAATATCACAAACACATTGTTGTATCAAATTCTGATTATAGAACATTCAAACAGCGTTCATTTTCCATATAGTTATTATTGGCACTTAGTTCGGAATGGATGGAAAAACAAAGAAATCTTTTAATTGAAATAAATGTTATTGACTTTGGTTTCAAGGCAGGTGTGGTTAAAAACAAGAGCTTCAGGACACAAACCTTGTGTTTATGCATCTCATGTTCGAATCCTGATGAGCAAACTATTGTGTGCATGCTGGATATCATTGACCAGTGCCTTGAGTTGATATGTTCGCTATAAAAGAACAATCCTCTTGTGTTTTTTTCAGCGTCTCACCAGTTTTACTATGACAACTATTCGCTGGCTTTGCTACTAAAGGGTGTGTGCCTGCGACATAGGGGTCAGCTCTTTCAGGCAGAGCAGTGCTTTTTGGAAGTCATTGGCAAGTATGTACATTTCTTTTTGGTATTTTATTTTCTCCAGTTTGTTGTACGGAATAATACAATGCTTACACGGTTAGTGCCTAAAATTGGTGTAAAAACTGCATATGGATTTGAGGTTGTTGTTTTTGTTGCTGTTGCTTGATTTGTAAAATATTAGTCACTCATGAGTGATGGTGAGGTCAACTTCAAGCTTAGTAGATGTATGGTTCTGTGATGCTATATTGGTGTATTTTCAGTGCCAAGCAGATAGTGTATGACAACTACCTGCCACCCTATGCAACAGTGGAACTGGCTATTCTCTACATGCAGCAAGAGAGGGTGGACGATGTCAAGGAGTTCCTTCAGCGAGCAAAGTCAGTCCATTTTCATTTACATGCAGTAAACAGTTGTTGTTGTTTTTTTCTCCAAAAGGCAGAAATTACATAATTTTTATGACTGCACAATGGCACAGAGGCAAGTGAAAAGCTAACAATAAATTCAAACTAATCTATCAGAAGTACTTGTGCGTCTTTAAAATCCAATGGCATTTGTGTGATTGTGTAACATAAACGTGATTTGTGGTTTTTCTCCTCCAGAAATAACTACAAGGGATATGCTCTGGAGTCACGCCTGCATTTTCGTATCCATGCCGTGCGCCTTCAGATGCAGTCACAAGTGGACAGTGAGGAACGAGACAGTGTGACTTCACAGCCTGCCACTCCCACCTGCTCCACCCCCACCAGCAGACGTCCTGCCTCCTCCACAGACTGCCATCTTGCTAATGGGGCAGCGGCCTTGTCAGTGGATAGCCAGTAGTTGTGTTTAGCAAATATGTTGAGGAGGAGGATGCTGGAAGTTACCAATTCGACGAAGAAGAGGTTGATCGGCCAGTCAGAAGCTGCTCTGATATGCTGAAGAGGAGGAGGAATGGTGACTGGTACAGAGATGTAGAAATTATGTAAAGACCTAAACTTGGATATTTCCTTAAGGGACAAAAATCATGCAAAAGCATTACTAGCTACCATGTCTTTTTCTGCCAGTGGTTGTATTGTGAAATAAACTATCTGCATATGACCTTTCTTTTTTCCTGTTTGATCAGAGCAAATGTATGGCTATGACTTCATACTTTGTTTCTCGGTGCGACATGACACTGGTTTGGTTGAAAATCAAGTTGTTGATTTCAGCAATGTGTAGAGACTTTAGAATTTTGGTATTCAAGATGCTGTATTGACCATGTCAGTAGATGAAGGGAGAGCCACGTGTGTTGATAAATGCTGGTAGACAAGAAACTTTGAACCCGGGAATTTATAACACTATATTTTGTAATATTGGTGTCTATTTTTTTTAATATTCTTGCAAGACTCCATGAATTATGCAGTGTATGTATTTTTTGCCATGAATTCTGCACAAAACAAAACCCAGTGCTGTTTCTAAATATTATGAGACTGTCATTGTTGTTCTTTTACAAAGAGGTGTAATTGTTGTTTTGAATAATTGAAAGCAATTTATCCTGTTTAACGTTGATATTAGTTTTGCACAGTGTGTAGGAGATTTAGCAAGTCAGTTTTGAGTTTAGTTCACAAATGCTCAGTTTTGTATGTGTTCGTATTAAGTCGTTTTTCTTTGGTGTTTTGAATGTAATACTGTGTGTTGTGCACAAAATACATCCATTCCCAAAATGATATTCACTGAAGATCTGTTTATGTTGGCAGCTGAATAAGACTTTTTGTGTGTGTGTGGTGGGGGGAGGGGGGTGAAATAGGGGGGGGGGGCGGATGGAAACAAAAGGATTGGAATCTCAGTACATTGAGTTAGTCTACTTGTTGACTTATAGATCACATGATCTATTTCAATATTTGAAAGTTATACTTGCAAGTACTATGCTGTCTGAGTGATATGTGTTGTGTGATTTGAAAGTTGCCGTGAATATGGGATAAGCAGCTTGAGAACTGGGATCAGTTTCACTATAGTAAAGTTTGAGTATAATAGGCCAGGATTTTTAGATTATTTGTAAGGGGAACCTTCAACTAAAGGCATTTTCTAATATTAAAGCAAACATGTAATATTTATTATAGCTAATAAGAAGTATGCCTAAAATTCAAATTTCTTTGCAGTAATATTCAGTGTATGGTATACAAAGCACAAACCTGACCAGCTTATAGCCACGGCCCTGTGATAAGCAGCTATCCACAGGCCATGTCATTGTTGGCTATTGAATTCATCATAAATTGACTGGGTGAGGAAGAGCACAGTTTGGCTGGAAACCTAACTAGGCCAGAGGTCAAACCTAGTAGCCATCGGCCTGTCTAGTTCCTTGATGCAAATACCAAATACGTTACGGATTCCAGCAGCCAGTAGGTACACAAGCAGAGGATTGCAGTAATGGCCCTGTCAATTATTGTGCCAGTGTCAATAACATACCCTGTTCCCTCCCGCCACAATAATAATAATAATTATAATTTGCCATTTGTATCGCCAGAACCCTTTGTGCATTCCCAAGGACCTCTTCTCTCCAAACCCTTCTGTTGCAATTTGTTAAAAACGTATAATATTGGATGTGAGATTTGAAAATGTTGCAGAGACAGGAGTTTTAGGGACTTTGCTGGGTAGTAAGTATCAATGACTGCGCTTTATGTTTGTGAAATCAAAAATGGTATAACCTTTAGTTCCTCCCTAAAATCTGTAAAAATCCTGACCTTTATATAGCTCAAGCATGTTTATAATGAAATGTGATGATATTATCTAGACATTGTTTATATTGTATTTTACCAAGAAAAGGAGATTTTTCAAGACAAAAGAGGAAGAGTTTTTTTACTAACAAAGATAAATGTTCATTTACTTGTCTTCAATTTTAATGATTTAGAGTATTTTTTTAAGTTTTGAGATTATTGTTTGTGTTTTGCGATTCTATTACTATTTCAATTTTATTTAAGATTATTAAACTTTTTGAGATTCTTATACACTGTTTGAAACTGTTAAAACTATCTTTTGTTCATTTACTCGTCTTCAGTTGTAATGCTTTAGAGTATTTTTTTGAGTTTTGAAATTCTTGTTTGTGTTTTGTGATTCTATTACCATTTCAATTTTATTTGAGATTACTAACACGTTTTGAGATTATTATACACTGTTTGAAACAGTTGAAATTACAGTTTAAAACTATATGTTGTTCATTTACTTATTTTCAGTTGTAATGCTTTAAAGTACCTTTTTGAGTTTTGAAATTATTGTTTGTGTTTTGTGATTCTGTTACCATTTCAATTTTATTTGAGATTACTGGAACTTTTTGAGATTATTATACACTGTTTGAAACTGTTGCAATGTAGTTTCGAACTATTGTTTTAGTAATAAAACTGTTGTAATCTGGTATGGCAATTGCTGTTTCAGCTTTGTTTAAGAATACTGTTCCATCAAATGTTTGAATTTTAGTTATGGAACAAATGCAGTTTTGTTGAAAAAATATATTTCTTTTAACATTGCAATGACAGCTGAGACACCTTTGTGTTGATTAATTACACAGCTGATGCATACTGAAACTGTATTTATTTATTTATATTTTTCCACATAAACTGTCTCGTTGAAGATGCATTATCATGTTATTTGAGTTAGTGTCTTGTTGGTTTTGTTGCTTATTTTGATTGTAGCCTACCTTAACCACGAACAATTTAACCAGTGTAATTATGTGAAAAGTTTGAGACATGTTGACAATTGGTGCTGTTGTTTGCAGTGTTGAGTTTTATGAGTTTTAGCCTTTATTGTCTTTCTTTTTTAGCCAGAGAACACACTCACAAATTGTCTCAAATGTATCACACAGTATACAGGTTGCGGAAATATAACTTTTGAATTACTGTCAAAAATACTCGGCATTTACAAGATTGTTTTCTTTAACTTTTCTTTTGTTTTTGTTGTAATGGCTTTATTTATGTGAGATTATTGTATATGCAATCTCTATAACATTTCTGTTTTAGGCTGGAAAAGAAAATGTATTGCCATGTAGATCTTTTTGTGTTTGTGTATTGAAGACTTATTACGAGTAATCAAGATATTTGCCCTCAGTAGATTTGCTAAAGCACCATACTGTAAACCTCCCCCCCCCCCTCCTCCCCACTCCCACCAAATCCCACCTGTGGGGGAGCCGGGGGTTTCAGTATAAATAGTATCCCCTCTTTCTGGAAATTTAGTGCTTTCAGAGGTGCCAACCAGTACGGATTGACGGTATTTAATTCCGGCGAAGTGAATAAAATACGGAAATACGGTAGCTTTTATAAAAATACGGAGGAGAAGTTGCCGATCGTTTATCTTTGCCAGTGGTGCTTTTGTACCGGTTTCTGGTCTCTTAATAGTACTCCTGCGCTCACCGAACGTCGCTATGTTCAACAAGCTGATTTTCATGGTGATTTTAGAGTAAAACAAGTGTGGTGTTCAACAAGTTGATTTTCATTGTGATTTTAGAGGACTGAAAATAGCCTGCTGTTTCAGAGGGAAGCCTGTTGTTACTTTATAGTGTCTTAGGCTGGGTTTTGCGAGGAAAAAAAAATACTGACAAGTGTTAAAAAATACTGACAAACGGGTCCGGAAATACTGACAGGAAGATTAGGGGGTTGGCACCTCTGTGCTTTGAATTCCCACTGTTGTTGTCTTTCTCCTTTGTTCTTTCTCATTCCTACTGTGTTCTATCAATCTACTATACTATCATCTTCTTCACTAGACCAGTCACCTACCTTTTTTCTTGAAAACTCTCCCAGGACAAAACTCCTCATTTGTGTGTGAGGTCTGTTGGATCAGCTTGGGAATATTGGACGCTTTCTGCCAGGTGGTCACTAGGGCTTCCTATGATGTTATTATTTAGCAATGTGGGCATTTTATATGTATGTGTTTTGTTGATATTTTATGTTTATATTCTTTTTTTTTTTTTGAAAACGGGGGTTCGATAAATTAGAGTATAGTCTCAGAGTTCCCTGCGTGGGATGTCTTTATTGTAAAGTGGCCGGCTGGTGGAGTGCCTTCAGTGTTACCACTATTGTTTCGGCAGATCTTTTATGAGGAGGAGTGAGTCCTCTTTCAGCCAAGTTGTGGTCTTCATTTTGTGTTCCTGATTCGGCTCTTTGCAGTCCTCTGGACCTTGTAAGCATAGGCGAGTTCTCTTTTAGCGAAGTTGTGGTCTTGATTTTGTAGTCCTGATTCGGCTCTTTGCAGTCTGCTGGACCCTGTAAGCAATTATTATCTAATTAACAAACATACTGTAAGAGCAAATGTTGTTACGAAAGATAAAAGTATGTTGGTACTATTTTGTTTTTTATCCTCTGTCTTGGGTGGAGTTAAAAGGTGCTTTTATTTCATTTTCACTCTGTTTATATAGTAGTCGGTATTTATAGCATCTGCAGATCTTCTTCATGGGTGGAGTTAAAAGGTGCTTTTATTTCATTTTCACTGTTTATATAGTAGTCGGTATTTATAGCATCTGCAGATCTTCTTCATTCTTCCTCTTCTTTTTGATGACGAAGGCCCACGATCAGTGCATTGATCAGATGATACACCAGTGCAATTTGTTCAGCTGTTTTAACATAGATGTTTTCCAGGTCATTGTTGTTTGTATGTTTGATATTTACACATTTACTGTTCTTCTTTATAAAGCTTTCATCTCTTGTATGTGTTCATGCATGGGTTGTGCACTTAAGAGCTTTTATTAAATTAGAGGTTTGGGGCCACAAAAATGAAGCCATTATTATTCCCCCCCTTTGTGGGTGCGGGGGGGGGGTTCTGTATAAATAGTATCACTTTTTGGAAAGGTAGTGCTTTAAATTCCCACTGTCGCTGTCTTTCTCATTTGTTTTCTCATTCCTACTCTATTCTATCAGTTTACTATACTATCAATTTACTATACTGTCTTCTTCTTCGCTAGACCAGTCACCTACCTTTTTTCTTGAAAACTGACCCCTTGGGGTCATGAGCAATCTTGCCACTATAGATAGGAAAAGTGAAAGCCCCAGTTGAAAACCTGTCTTGCCTTTGTAGGCATGACTGATTCACTGCGGCAACAGTACCCCCGTTGGAGTGCCGGGGGTTTCAGTATAAATAGTATCCCCACTTTCTGGAAATTTAGTGCTTTAAATTCCCACTGTCGCTGTCTTCCTCATTTGCTCTTTCCCATTCCTGATCTGTCCTATCACTCTGCTTACTATCTTCTTCTTCGCTAGATCAATGACCTACCTTTTTTCTTGAAAACTCTTCCTGGACAAGACTCCTTGTTTGTGTATGAGGTCTGTTGGATCAGCTTGGGAGTGTTGGACGCTTTCTGCCGGGTGGTCACTAGGGCTTCCTATGATTGTATTATTTCGCACTATAGGCATTTTATATGTATGTGTTTTGTTGATGATTTATAATGATGTTTGTATTCTATTTTGTTTTTGTAACCGGGGGTTCGAGTAGTTGGGGTAAAGCCTCAGCCGTCCCCTGCGTGGGATGTCTTTATTGTAAAGTGACTGGCCGGTGGAGGGCATTCAATTTTCCCACTAGGGTTGTTTCGGCAGATCTTTTATGCGGATCGGGGGTTGTCCGGTCCTGATTTGGCTCGGAAGAGTCCGCTGGACCTAAAGCAACAATCAATCAATCAATCATTCTTGAAAACTCTTCCAGGACAAAACTCCTCATTTGTATCAGCTTGGGAATATTGGACACTTTCTGTCAAAAGGTCATTAGGGCTTCCTATGATATTATTATTTAGCAATGTAGGCATTTTATATGTATGTGTTTTATTGATATTTTATAATGATGTTTGTATTCTATTTTCTTTTTGTAAATGGGGTTTTTATAAATTAGAATATAGCCTCAGCGTCCCATGCGTAGAATATCTTTATTGTAAAGTGACCGGCTGGTGGAGTTCCTTTAATGTTACCACTGGGGTTGTTTGAGCAGATCTTTTATGCGGAGGGGTGAGTCCTCTTTCGGCCAAGTTGTGGTCTTCATTTTGTGGTCTTGATTTGGCTCTTTGCAGTCCTCTGGACGCTCTAAGCAATGAATAACTAACTATTCTATTATTATTATTAATATTATTATCTTGAGAAAACACAGCTGACTGGTTAATATTCATGTGTTTATTTTGTTATTTTGTTTAGATCATGTTGGCAATAATCTTGAGATAAAAAGCTCTTTTGTTTAGAATGAAAAGTATTTTCTTGTGGTTGTCAGTTTGTTCTTTTTGTGTTCAACTTTTGAGTGATCTCACTGAAAGTGTCATATTTTTAATTTTACTTTTTTTTAAAAATAGCATTGCAATGATGATATTACAAGAAAGATCCAGATAATTTGTGATACAAATACTGCCTTTGAGCTATATATAAGAACAATAAAATTAATAAATAAATACCTTAATAAAATCTGTTATACAAAATATCTGTGATAAAAATAATACTGAATATGAGTCCTTTGTCATGTCCAAAATGCTAACATTTCCAGATTCCTTTCATTTGTTGTGTTGGAAGTTTTATTAGAAATACTTATGAAGTAAGTAGATGGCATTCAAAGTAAGGTTGCTAGAGATTTGAGGTTACAATAAAAAGGGTAAAATTATTTAGAAAATGTCAGCATGTTGAATAGTCCTCAATTATGCACTGCACTTGCCATTTTTGACGGAATTTCACTTTTCTTTCACCAAGTTATTGATTGTGGACTTAACCCTTTGAACCCTGGATGCCCCACCAATTCTGAGCCCATTCCCAATAACCCTATTCCAAACAGCAAGTACTAGAAAGAACAGTCAGCTTTGTACGGACCGCAAGACTAAGGTAAGGTTACGAGACCAGTTTATCGGTCTATCGGGGCACTGCTGTTTAAGGGCTAGACCGATATATCGGTCTTTCGGGTTCAAAGGGTTAAGATTGTTTGATGCGTGATAGATATCAATGAGACATGCATACCATCCAAGTTTAGTCTACCTTGCTCCAAGGGCACTAAAGCCGTCCAAAATCGGTTGATATAGGTACTTTGAAGTGACCTTGACTGAGTTTATTAATCAAGGTGAGGTGATTATTGAGGTGAAAGCTCTCAGATGGGCATGTAAACAGATTACGTCAAGGCGCCAGTCTAGCAAAGCAGCCTACAATACAGTTTTTACCCATCACTTCAGACTACAGGCAGAGACAGCATTATTTCACTTGTCTAGTCCACAGCAACTCATTGGTATCTGTTCGTCACGCAGCACTGCATTTGTTTGTGGTTTGTGGTATTTACTGCTACTGGATTAGACAGATTCACATTTCACCAACATGAGACACACAAAATGTATGAATATGGTGGAGTGCTTTCTGTGTTACCATTAAGGTTGTTTCAGCAAATCTTTAATACGGATTTCTTTCAATCAAGTTGTGATCCTGATTCAGCGCTTTGCAGTCCGCTGGTCCCTATTGATTGATTTATTGTTGCTTTAGGTCCAGCGGACTCTTCCGAGCCAAATCAGGACCGGACAACCCCCGATCCGCATAAGAGATCTGTTGAAACAACCCCAGTGGGAAAATTGAATGCCCTCCACCGGCCAGTCACTTTACAATAAAGACATCCCACGCGAGGGACGGCTGAGGGTTGACCTCAACTACGCGAACCCCCGCGCTGGTCCCTATAAACAATGACTAACTTAACTAATATAAGCAAATAGTCGTCTTTTAAGAGTGAATTACAGTTTATTAGTAGTTTTATTCAAGACCTGAGACACACTTTAACTCATTGAAGTCGTGCCATAAACGGTTTGACAGCACTCGCGGTACCGCGGAGGAGCGTGCCGTAGTTATGTTTACGTCGCCTGTTTACATTTTTTTTATAACAGAAAATGAGTACCAAGGGAACTAAGCAATACACATACTTGAAAGAGGTCTTTTTAGAGTAGATTGCTTCCCTTGGACCATATTTTTGACAAAGATATTATTTTTATTTTATTTGATTTTTCCCTAAGACTCCAGTTTTGTTTGGAAAATTTTGTTTTACAATATTACAGTGAAGTATCATAGTTATGTGGCAAATGCCTCTTCAGATTGTGCTTTCATGATTATTTTTGTGTAAAATTCATTTTTACAGTGTTTTTACATCATAAAAACAAGAGAATCAAATATTTTCATAACAAAAAATGGGTGTAACATATAGGTATTGTGCTTCTTAAAAAACTTTTTTTTTGCAAAAGTGATGTTTTTGGTTCAAAATATCTTTTTTTTTCTGGAGGATTATAGCAGATTGATGGTAAGTGAAATTAAAAATACATACTTTAAACTTTCATTTGCAAGTTATTTTGTTTCTATGTTTCCTAGTACATTTGGTGTGATTTTTAAAAAATAGCCTAAAATCCTGCGACTCTGGTATGATTCCGAGTCTGGCACTCTGCGACTTCAATGAGTTAATGGTAGTGTGATATTGGATTGGGTTATATACAACAGTTGAAATTGCAGAATTAAGTTTAAATTATATATAGATGAGCTTTAATTAAGCACCCCACATATTTTCCATCACAGTGATACACTTATTCACACAAGATCTTGTATATCATTTTTTGTTTGTTTTTGCCATTGAGTTGATGAAATCCGTTTTCTGTGTTCTTCGGCAATATTATCCTCCATTTTTGTTGTCCTTTGTTTTATGCTAAGGGTAACTTGTTTTGTAACTGATAATTAGTTTGTAAATAATAATTAGTTTTGATATTCAGAGAATGATATGAGACATTCATTTAGATTATTGTTTTAAAATCACAAAGTTATTTTTGCTGATGTTGTTCATGAAATTTCATACTTATGCATTTCTGATTGTGTAATTTTTGCTTGAATTTTACACTCCAACCAAGCATTGCATGTTTTATCCCCTGTGGGATGCCGGGGGTTTCAGTATAAATAGTATCCCTGCTTTCTGGAAATTTAGTGCAGAGCTGCCAACTGCTACGATTTAGGCGTAGCATGCTACGATTTCGACATGCTTGCTACGATGCTACGATCGGCCGTCAAAAACTACGATTTTTAAAATTTTGGTGATTTTTTTTTTTTTTTAAAAGCCATCAACACACAGGTGTAGTGCGTGAGTTGCGAGTTGTCGATCCTGGTAATCTCGCTTAAAATATCGCGAGTGAGACTTTGCGAGATTCATCTAGCGCCATTTTGTCTCTTTTTGTTTTCATTTGCTCATGCTGTTCTCGTCAAAATGCCTAAGTCAAAGCAGCCTCAAAAACGAAAGCTTCATGAAACAGACAGTTCGGGAAGTGACGATGAAGAAAATTCTGTTTAAGCTTCAAAATGTGCACGACCAATGCAACAGAGATTTATTTCAGATTACACAACACGTTGGCCCACTTTGCTACCTTCAAAAAAAAAATGTTCATCATGCCTAATGTCAACGAAACTCAGTCAAAAATGTTGAAGCTTTCACAGAATTTTCTTCATCGTCACTTCCAGAACTGTCTGTTTCATGAAGCTTTCGTTTTTGAGGCTTCTTTGATTTGGTTAAACGATCATCTGTGGTGCCCCTACGACCTCCAGTTACGGACAGGATAGGATAGGATAGGCCGAATACAGGTCGTTTCGGCGACGAGCCGTTTCGGCGATGCAGTTGGTCGTTTCGGCGTGTGGTCGTTTCGGCGTTGGTCGTTTCGGCGGCAGTTCGTTCTAGACCTGCTTTGGAACTTTTAAGTTTTTGGGTCTTGACTCGGGATTAAGTTCTTGATTAGATACGAATCTGCGGACTCTACGACTCTGCGGAAGATCGTAAAAACCACTGATCTATTTAGTTCAGTGGTAAAAACTGCTACTTCCTGTTTGCGGTAGTAGTCGGAACATGTGGGGTTTTTTTTTAGAAGAGAGGGAGGGGGGGCGGTGGGGAGGAGGGGTTAGGGTTGAGTGATCGTTGAAAAGTCAATGCTTATTGCAAAAGTTAGTTATTATTTATTTTATATGTTTGTAATTGTGTGAGTGATTTTTTTGGGCGTTTCGGCGGCTGGCCCTTTCGGCGGTAGACCTATGTTTCGGCGGTGTCGCCGAAAAAATTACCGCCGAAACGACCTGCTACCGATAGGCCTACTGTAGGGTATGTAATAAAGAATTTTCGGTTAAGCTTGGAAATGAACAAAAAAAGCATACTGAATAATACTTGTAGTTGATAAAATTCAAATAAGTTGTACACTGCATTAGTATATTTTAATCCTTTTAATTCATTTCATGGTACATGTAGCTAGGCTACATTTTTAACAATTAAACATATTGCATAATAAAATCAAGGCATTTCCCAAGGCTGAGTACTTGTAAACTTGCTGTTAAACCTGCATATGCCACCAGTTATAACAAATGATCAATAAAGGGATGATGAAGATTTGGTTCATAACATGCATGCTATGTATTATCTAATTTGTTTTTGTCAATAAATTTATACACTGTACAGATTTAATCTGTAGTGTAATGCATGTAGTGTACTTTTTGCATATTGCATTATCAGATAGTGGATATTTTAAAAAGAATACTAAGATAAATGATGACACTTAATTTATTATTAAACAAATTACAGATTGAGAAAACAAAGTATTAATACATTTTTATTCTGGCACAAATCAGTTACTTATAATACTATAAGTGATGTTAAAAATTTTGTCAATTTATGAAAAGTTACCATGCTATGGTTTTTACACTAAAACTATGGTTTTACGTACTGGCTGCTACTCTTTTTTAAAAACTAGGGTAGGCAGGTCTGTACATGTGCATCGCTGAATCACTGAAAATGTTATAAATCAAACATTGTACGCTCATATCGTACATGTTTATGACCATTATTTGACTACTTCAGATTTTTACAACAATTTTAATCAACAACAAAAAAACAAAAAACTGTCTACCGATCATCAATGGGTCGCAAATCACAGATACTTTGCTGGTATAACAAAAAAATATTTGACATTTTCGTATTAAGCCGTGTCCGCGTGTGCTACTCCTTTTTCTTAAATGCTACTCCAAAAAGCTCTGGATGCTACTCTTTGGCATCATGGTGGGTTGGCAGCTCTGTTAGTGCTTTAAATTCCCACTGTCGCTGTTTTTCTCCTTTGTTCTTTCTCATTCCTACTCTGTTCTATTAATCTACTATACTATCTTCTTCTTCGCTAGACCAGTCAACCTTTTTTCTTGAGGTCTGTTGGAACAGCTTGGGAATATTGGACGCTTTCTGCCAAATGGTCACTGGGGCTTCCTATGATGTTATTATTTGGCAATGTAGACATTTTATATGTATGTGTTTTGTTGATATTTTATAATGATGTTTGTATTCTATTTTGTTTTTTTAAATGGGGGTTCGATAAATTAGAGTATAGCCTCAGCGTCCCTTGCGTGGGATATTTTTATTGTAAAGTGACTGGCTGGTGGAGTGCCTTCAGTGTTACCACTAGGGTTGTTTCGGCAGATCTTTTATGCGGATCAGTGGTGAGTCCTCTTTCAGCAAAGTTTTGGTCTTGATTTTGTGGTCTTGATTCGGCTCTTTGCAGTCCACTGGACCCTATAAGCAATGAATAACAAACTTACACTCCAACCAAGCATTGCATGTCTTATGATCTCTTGAACTAATCAAGCATTGAATTTCTTTATAGCTTGATCTTGACTAATAGAAATAGTATTTCTTAAATTGTGTCATGATTTGTATTGTAACCATAACTATTTGTAGAAGAAATGCCTATGTTTGTTACTAGAGTTACACTAGAGACTGTTTTATATTAACTGTTCACTCTTTACAGTATTGTACCTGGACTTTTTTTAAATGGAAATAATAGATGAAATTATTAGTATGAATTTGTAATGGAAACAGTTATTATAAATGTGGGCTAATGTTGATTAAAGCAGTTCACTTAGAGGTTTTGTATTGTATTGTGTGTGAGTGTCTACCTAATCTAAAGGGTTCAAAGAGAGAAAGTCATACAGAATCTGAAATGGATCTAGTTGCATTAATGTGAACCTGACAGTTCATTCTCTCCAACAGTTTACAGAAATTAAAAATAAGTATGGAGCAAACAAAACCACTTTTTTCCCCCAAGTTTTGTATTCCACAAAAATCCACATTGTTAAGTGTGAAGATTACCAAGATTGAAAACTCCCTGAACAAATATTACAACCCACAAATAACATTTTCCTCAAATAAAAACTAATCTTGAACTGTTTTTTACACACGAAAACCAGACCTAAAAAATACATCTCCAGGGCCTGACATCCCGCTTACAGACAAAAAGTAGTTCCTTCTAAAAAAACGAAATTAAAACCACAAGCTTGGCAAAGGCCCTTTCTACCCACAGGTTCTTTCACTCTCTCTCTAATATACATGAAATAGTTGTTTCCCCTCAAATAAGTTATCCATCACAAAAATTAAAGTATTGTTGAACAGCATCAATTTTCCTTATAACCACAATTTTATTGTCACATTTATTAACATACCCACACTATACAGAAACTGCAATCCCATAAAATCCACTAAAAGCATTATTATTCCAAAATAACATCCATTGCCTACAATTAGAGTTTGTCATCTGACGTTTGAACCACTCTAGAAATTATTCAACTAGCATCTCCTTTCCACTCACTCTCTCTCTCTCTCTCTCTCTCTCTCTCCCCTCCTCTCTCTCTCTCCCCCTCTCTCTGTGTTTACCAATATATTTCCATTCTCACCCAATTTTAGGAGAACACACAATAAATATATCAAACCATTTCTAACGTGCAAGTTACTTAACCTTTGATGTACACGGCTTACTGAGGTTAAAAATCATTATACTATAACTTTGTAAGGAATCAATGTTTAGACTTTTATTTTGGTACATGTAAATCTCTTATCATGTATTGGGGACTACACTGTGTTTGAAAGGAAAACATTTCAACAGTACGTTCCAAATAGGACATTCATTCTTTCAACAATAAGTCAATTATTTTAACACATTCATATCCACTTGCTTTTTTCAAGCACCATTCAAGTCTTCCAACACATTCATATGTACTTGCTTCTTTCAAGCACCATTCAAGTCTTCCAACACATTCATATGTACTTGCTTCTTTCAAGCACAATTCAAGTCTTCCAACACAATCATATCCACTTGCTTCTTTCAAGCACCCTTCGAGTCTTCCAACACATTCATATTCACTTGATTTTTTCAAGCACCATTCAAGTCTTCCAACACATTCATATTCACTTGATTTTTTCAAGCACCATTCAGGTCTTCCAACACATTCATATCCACTTGCTTCTTTCAAGCACCATTCAAGTCTTCCAACACATTCATATCCACTTGATTTTTTCAAGCACCATTCAGGTCTTCCAACACATTCATATCCACTTGCTTCTTTCAAGCACCATTCAAGTCTTCCAACACATTCATTTTTCATTTTTCACATATCACACAAAAGGAACAAATTCAAGTTCCGAAAGCAAAACAAATACTTGGACAACTGATGCTGATGACATCAGCCATGTTAAAAATACTCCTGTACAAATATATATTATTACAAATAACAAATCATGCCCAGCTCAATTAATATTATACACTAACGCATCCTACACAATTCTTTGTGAAAACAAAATAACACTTTCAAAACATACAGCGCATAACAAAATTTCTATTTTGAAAATAGACAAAAAAGGACGCTGCGTATCAACAATTTGATTTTAACTTTAAGTTAACCACATTTTGTATAATACCAGTCATGAGATTATTCAAAACCATAATACACACAAACCCTCATGTATTAGTAGAAGCACATTAGTGTAAGTACAGCAAAATAAATTATGATATCACAAGTGAAAAATTGTAAAATTAAAGTACACATCATTTTGCCCAAGGAGTGGAGTTAACAAATCACAAAAAATTAAAAATTTATATTAAAAGCAATGTTTGTAAGCGTAAAGTCTTGGAATTGCTACAACACAAACATCTCCACTTGTCCCATTTGGTTTAAAATCAAATAAAGATTTCTCTCACTTTGATCTAAAAGCAGAACGCATTAGATCAGAACTCTCAAAAGATTTCAGTGTATGAAAAACACAAACTAGTGGGCATATCCTATATACAGGTGCAATCCAAAGCAATGGTTAAATTGCAAAATTTTAATGACTGAATCATGCAGACTAGACTACCTACCTAAAACTTGCATAACAGGTGTTGCTTTTACACTTATTGCTTCTCTATTTTTACTGTTGATACTCTTGTCAAATTGCAAATGAGTCGCTCGCAGTTTCTTCTTATTTGCAGACAAATGTTAACACAGTCATCTCTATCAAGAAAATACAAAAGAGTTGGCAACCATGTTTTTTATAAATGAAAAAAAAAAAAAAAATATTCAAGGCAAACCTCGATCTAGGAGATAGATTTAGATTATGGATGTATTGATCCATTTAACAGTAAGATGCATGTCTAGTTCTATTCTCTCTGCGTATTAATGGGCAAGTAGGATCACTGGTTAGGTTGCTAATGTGCAGTGCACCTGCGAACATTTTGGCTCAGTTCCAATATCCCCATGTCTACAAATAGGAGGACAGATAGGAGGAAAGCATCTGCTATCAACACCATCAAAATAGAAGACAGTATGTTGAATTTGATGGGAAATGGAACTGTAGCACTGTGCAATCAGCTGCTTTCAAAATGTTGATGCCTCTATGTTAGGCACCCGATATCTACATAAAACACCATTTCTCATCTTTGTTAGATGTCCGAGATCCTTGATAGACACTAGAGATCAATGTAAATCAGACTATGCTTTCCCCTCCTATTTGCCAGTGTTTCTGCTTCAGTCCTAAACGCTGTAACAAATTCAGTATACGGGCGTCCCAAGAAACCTTGTTCTTGCTGTACAGGTTCAAGTAAATGCCCAGCACAACGATAAGGCCTGACCATATATACCTGCACACAAACAGTGTTGATAACAAAAACAACAGCAACAACAATAATAATATTAATAATAATAATAATAATAATAATAATATAACAACAACAACAACAACATAATAATAATAATAATAATAATAATAATAATAATAATAATAATAACACAAATCACAGTGGTGAAGATGATAATTACAACCTTGATGATAATTATAAACCTAAATGAAACAGTATTGTGTTTGTTTTGTAGAAACACTCTAGCACACAAACACACATGCATGCACAGGCACACACCCAAATAATTGGTGTTAAAGGTAATTTATATATGTTTATTAAAAGCTTTTTATCAAACAGAACCTTTCAAGTACGCGTCAAGGGTTCATTATCAGAGTCAAAAACAGTAAATATGGGTGTTCCACAAGGAAGTGTTATAGCTCCTATTTTATTTTCTATAATGATTAATGATATGAAAAATATTGATTCTAAAGATTTCATAATATCACTTTTTGCTGACGATATCGCTTTATGGAAAACTGTTTCATGTAAGTTTCATACACAAAATAGAAGAACAAAATTTATATTAATGGAGTATCAATATATGGTTGATATTATTATAAAATATATGTTTGAAAATGGATTCTGTTTATCAGGAGAAAAAACTGTTTTTATGGTATTTACCAACAAATCTATTGATTTTAATAGTAATACATTTTTATCAATCAAGGTAAACAATATCCAAGTTTATCCAAGCAAATCTGTTAAATTTCTTGGAATTGTTTTCCATTATAAACTTTTGTGGAATTGTCATATCACACACTTAATTGATAAAGCAAGAAAAAAAATAAGTTTATTAAAAGTGCTATCTAAACAACCTTGGGCAAACAACTCTTCATGTTTGATCTCTATAGCTATTGCTACTATTAGATCTATATTAAGTTATGGAAAAGAAGTATATTTTACAGCATCAAAATCAGCTTTAAATAGGTTGACTAGCATTGATTCCATGTCTTTAAAAATAGCTCTTGGCATACCCCAGTGGTCTTCAACTTCAAAAACATATAAAGAAGCAGGAGTACTACCATTTCTTGACCAAAACCGGTTACAAACTGCACAATATGTTACACGGGCAAGATCAATTGTAAATTCTATAACAATTGAGCTAGGTGAAAATATTGAAATTAACAAAGGATTTAAAAATAAAATTGTTTTTATGTCAATTAATGAATATATATTTCCTTTAACAGACTCCACACCAATTGACACAACTTCACCATGTGTTATTCCATGCAGCCCATATCCGCCTTGGCTTCTTTTAGCTCCAGAGATAATTTTGGATTATGGTGATATTTCTAAAAAAGAAAATCCTTTATTATTGGCAACAATTGCACAAGAGTATATTCATTTATATTCTCAAAATTCGTTACAAATATATACTGATGGATCAGTTTTAGAAAACGGAAATATTGGAGCAGCATTTTATATTCCTGATTTTAAAATATCCCAACAATATTTTTTACCGAGAGGTAGTACGATTTTTACAGCTGAACTAATTGCAATTTTAATGAGTCTATCTTTTATAACTGATTTTACTAGTATTCCTTTAAAAATTGCAATATTTTCTGATTCAAAATCAGCTTTATCGGCTTTGTCATCTTGGTTCAGTAAGGAGCGACAGGAACTGTTAACTGAAATAAAGCTTTTATGTCATCAAATCATTACCAGGGGATCGGATATTTCATTAATGTGGATACCTAGTCATTTAAATATATTAGGAAATGTCATTGTTGACCATTTAGCAAAGAGTGCTGCATCTTCGGACGAATCCATTAAATTATTTGTCAACCTTACAACAAATGAAATTAATAATCAAATAAAACGATGTGCTTGGAATCAATGGAATGAGAAATACAAGCAAGAGGTCATTGAAAAACATTACTTGGATAATTCACCCGTATCAAATAACGTTATATCTATTTCAAAATCTTTTTATATTAACAGTTTATTTCACAGACTAAGGCTAAATGCTTGGCGTGCTCGTTTCATAAATCCTCCAGTTCTTTGTAATTGTGGTATATTTTTTAATGTAAATCACTTAATATTTGAATGTCAACAAAATTATAACCATTTCCAGCCTTTACTCTTTAGATTAAATAAATTAAAGCTACCTATGTCAATCTCAAGTATTGTATATCCAGAAGATCATTCTGATTGGTCATTGAGCTTAATGCTCATAGATTTACTTAGAAGTCATGAATTATTCAATTTTTTCTAAATATCTTCTAACAATTAGTTTAGTAATTGTCTGTTTATTCTTTGTACCTAATTTATTTAATTAAGCATTATTAGTTTCAATAAATATATGTTATTTATTTATTTATTTATTTTTGGATGGAAGGGAGGGAGGGTGGGGGGAATTATTTATTAATTTGAATTTGTTTTAGTTTTGATTGATTATTTTATCATTTTTCTTTTAATTTGTTTATGGGGTGTGCGGGGGAAGGGGGAGTTTGGGGGTGGGATGGAAGGGGGAGGGGGGGTAAGGGCCTGGAGGCCTAACTTCAACTTTCTGTAAGACGCAAAATAACATTTATAAGTACTTCGTTCTTCACAGGTGAAGTTGAAAGTTTTTATTTTATTTTATTTTTTTAATTTTTTTTTTTTTTGGTGTGTGTGTGTTTCTTAATCAATGAATTGTTACAAGGGAATGAATGTATGTTGTTAAAAGTGTATGTGTATGTTAGTAGTATGATGATCTCTATAGTTTGATTAATTAATTACTTCATTTGGAAAATATCTATGATGTGCGCATGTTAGATTTTGTAAATTGTTTAAGTTACATCAGTACAACTTCTGTTAATCTGATGAATAAAAATTTATGCAACAACAACAACAACAACACCCAAATAAATTAAAAGTATATTTGTTTCAACGAAAGTCACACTACCAGAGATTTTTTATTTTATTTTTAATTTTTAATCAATAAAAAAAGTTTTTTTAATGACTGTTGCCTTGTAGCATGAGACCTAGACTCAGTCCTCTTGCTCTCAAAGTAGCTCAACACAGAACTGTAGGGTATACACACAAAAGGGAATGAACGGAAAAGTAAAAATCCTATTTTATATACATCATACTTACTGGTGTGTGAAAGGTTTTGTGAAGAACAAAAACGACAGGATGATAGTCACAGCTTTTCTGCATGTTGTCACTGCAAACACAAATCGTAAACTTGTAAGCAAAGGCCCATAAATGCCTAATCATATTGTTGTAATCAGAACTGCCGTATAATTATAGAAAAGCAACACAATATGGGGTGAAATTCTTCATCCCAAGCCAGAAGGCAAGTCCTCCATTAAAACCAAACAGTACCTTTACCCCAACTCCCTATAACCTCAATCTTAAATCCCAGTGCAAGTATCAAGTTCTATAGCTATTCTCCCAACATTTATATCCTCTTCAAAATTACTGCACAGTGCGTTTTGATAGTGATACTTTTGGACATGTATATCAACGTACCAGTGACGGCAATCAAAGCTCCAAAGCTCTTGACCAGCGTAAGAACAATGTTGACCCCCAAGTAACCAGTGAGGGAGAAAATCACAGCATAGCCGTATGTCTCCACTGGGTACTAAAATACAATGAAATAGTTTATCAAAAATAAAAGAAAACACGACTGACATTTTTAGCAACTAAACAAATGACTGGAAGAAGAGCAAATAAAATGGTTCAATAACTTTGGTCAGTAAATAAAAGCCTAATTATAGTTGTATCCTCCTCTGCTTTTCACCTTCGCTGCTGTTATTGCTGTTGTTGAAATTGTTCTTCTTCCTTTTTTTTGTTTCTTTCTCTTTTTCATATTCTGCTTCTCCTCTTCCTTTCTTCTCTCATCTCCTCTTGTAACTGTTTCTTCTTCTCTTTCTCCTGTTCCTTCTTCACACACACACATTTAAAAATAAAAAAAATTCACCACTCACCTGCAAGCAAAACTGAAATGCAGGAAACAGACCTCCAGAGACGACCAAGCCAGCTAAAATGTAGAAGAATCCCAGACCATAGGAATATAGCACCTGCAGACAACATATCTATTCATTCATATTCACAATATATTAGTCATTTTGAACTAAGGAAACAATAATCTTTTGTGAACAGAGGTACTGTTATTATAAGAATGATTAAATAATAGTAAAAAGGAAAACCCAACCCAAGATTCCACAGCACCAACTTATCACTTTTTACACCACTGAAATGGGCCTTCCTGGTAAAGTCTACATCATCTGTTTAGCAAACAGAGCAAGTGGGGAACAACTCACCATTTCTGTGTTATGTGCTGCATGTTGCTTCATCGCCTTTTCTTGAACGTTCCCTATCACACCATCAGCACACAGAGCTAATGAGATCAGTGTTACTCCTGAAACATCCAATTCATTCGTTTTATTTCTTTGTTTTTTTTAATGATTATTTATTCGTGTATTTATGTTAATTGATTGATTTATTTTTTATTGTTAATTTTGGACACTTTATTTCCCTTTTTATCAGGAATGTATTTTTGCATTTTATGTTATTTTATTTGCACATCTTGCAAGTGCCAGGTTTGACATTAACTTATTAAAAGGACTGTTTTGCTGTCTAGGGGAAGGTTGACACTTCTGAGTGGGAGGAACTGTTGAGAAGCTTCCTCACTGGGTATGTGAAGTATGTACCCTTCAGTGATTATAAGCCAAAAGGGCAGGTAGTCAGACATTCAGGTTCTTGGGAGACTATCATATTTAAAAATAATTGGTACATTTTTATTCACCCTGCACCCCCTCACCCCACTCCTCTAAATCTAATCTCCTTCCCACAAACCAAAAATAATACTAAATAAAGTTATAATCAAGAATCAATAAAATGAGAAAATAATATTTTTTTTTAAAGCAACGGAATGATGGCATACCATGGAGGTTGAAATTTGGCTGGACGCTACTGTCAGCAAGAGTGAAGAGGATAAGACCCAGAGACATACAAAGGCATGCCGTTATGTCGTATAAGCTAAAACGCTTGCCTGAAAATAAACGATGATCATTACAAAAATAAGTATAAAGAAATTCATATATATATAAATAAATACATTATTTCAATTAAATCAATTCATTAAAATGAGGAGAAAGAACCTGATGTCTCTTAGGCATGGAGTTGTGTATTAGACAATGGGGCATTTTGCAAAGCTTCCTGAAAATAATACTCAACAGGTTGAAACCCCAAGCTGAACAAATCATAACTGAAGAACAAGCAGGATTCAGGGCAGAATGAAGTACCACTGAGCAGATTTTCAACCTCAGAATAATATGTAATAACTACCTACAGCACCAACAACATCTATCTCATGTATTTGTAAACTTCAAGAAAGCGTTTGACCGAGTCTGGCATGCAGCTCTGTGGGCAAACATGAGAGAGCACAACATCAACCCCAACATTATTAATGTCATCAAAAGCCTGTATGACAAGGCTATCAGTGCAGTCCTCCACAACAGCACCATCAGGAGTTGGTTCAGAACAACCAATGGCATGCGTCAAGGGTGCCTACTCTCTCCAACATCTTTCTAGAATACATCATATCCAATGCCCTTGCAGATCAAGAAGGCACAGTCAGCATAGGGGGCAGAGCAATCTCAAACATCCGTTCTGTGGATGACATTGACGGATTGGGTGGAGAGGAACAACAACTTGAACAGCTGGTACAGAGGCTTGACAACGCATCCAGAGAATTTGGAATGGAAATAAGACTAAAGACCAAACTGATGACCAACAATACCAATGGCATCATCACAGAAATTGAAGTCCAAGGCCAATCCCTCAACACGGTTCACAGCTTTAAATATTTAGAAGCAATTGTATCCTCCCCAGGATAGCACAAACAACTGCTGCCCTGACAAGATTAAAAAGCATTTAGAAAGACATGACCATCAGTCTACACACCAAGATAAGATTGCTACACTCCCCTGTCATCTCCATCTTCCTATACTCTTGTGAAACATAGACTCTCACAGCAGATCAACAACTAAGAATACAAAGCATGAAGATGACGTGCTACAGAAAACTTCTGGGCATTTCCTATTCCCAACACATCACCAATGACAAAGTTCAATAGACCATCACACAAGTGGTTGGACAGTACGATGACTTCCTCACAGTGGTGAAAAAATTGAAACTCTGATGATATGGCCACATCACCAAAGCATCAGGCTTTGCAAAGACCATCCTGCAAAGTATGGTGCAAGGAGGCAGATGGAGAGGGAGACAGAAAACGAGGTGGGAAGAGGTGGGAAGACAACATTCGAGAATGGACTGGCTTGACACTGAGTGAAGCCATGAGGACTGCTGATGATGACATAGAAAGTTGGGAGTATGTTGGTTAAACGATCATCTGTGGTGCCTCAACGACCTTCGAGTTACGGAATAGGATAGGTCACAAAATTTGGTATCCTTATTCAAAAGACTGTATACATGTATAAACTTTGATAACAAACTTGATTCCTTATAACAATGATTTTGATTTTTTTGTTTCCTTTCTGCCTTTCTACCTACAGCACCAACAACATCTATATCATGTGTTCGTAGACTTCAAGAAGGCGTTTGACCGAGTCTGGCATGCAGCTCTGTGGGCAACCATGAGAGTGTACAACATCAGCCCTAACATTATTAAGTCATCAAAAGCCTGTATGACACGGCTACCAGTGCAGTCCTCCACAACAGCTCCATCGGAAACTGGTTCAGAACAACAATCGGTGTGCGTCAGTTCTACTCTCTCCAACACTCTTCAACATCTTCCTAGAGCGCATCATGCCAGATGCCCTTGCAGATCACGAAGGCACATTCAACATAGGGGGAAGAGCAATCTCCGACCTTTGTTTTGCGGGTGTATTGGCTGGATAGGAACAAGAACTTGAACAGCAGGTACAGAGGTTTGACACCACCTCCAGAGCCTATGGAATGGAAATAAGTGCAGAGAAGACCAAAATGATGATCAACAACACCAATGGCATTAACACGGACATCAAAGTCCAAGGCCAATCCCTCAACACAGTGCATAGCTTCAAATATTTAGGAGCCATTGCATCAGACAATGGTTCTCGACAGGAAGTCCTCTCCAGGATCGCACAAACAACTGCTGCCCTGAAAAGGTTGAAGCCCATTTGGAAAGACAGCCTACATTCCAAGATAAAACCATCTTCCTATACGCTTGCGAAACATGGACCCTCACAGTAGATCTACAACGAAGAATACAAAGCATGGATATGAGGTGCTACAGAATATATACCCAGCACATCACCAACGACGACAGACCATCACGCAAGCCATTGGACAACACGATGACCTGCTCACAGTGGTGAAAAAACGGAAATTCCAAAGGATATGGCCACATCACCAGACCATCAGATCTTGCAAAGACCATCCTGCAAAGCACAGTGCAAGGAGGTAGAAGAAGAGGGAGACCAAAAAAGAGGTGGGAGGACAACAATCGAGAATGGACTGGTTTGACATTGAGCGAAACCATCAGGGTTGCTGAGGACAGAAAAAGATGGAGTACGCTGGTTAAACGATCATCTGTGTTGGCCCTACGAGTTACGAGATAGGATAGGATAGGTTTGCTTTCATTTTCTGATTTATGATTATAGCTCTACTGACAGCTGGATTTCTTTCTTCTATACAAAGGAGTTGGTAACAATTGACACTGAGAGAAAAGATAACATTAAAGTGAAAATAATAATAATTAATCATAATGGGATAAATTAAAACAAAAAGATTATGAAAATACAATTAAAAAAATTAAACAATAAATTATATAAATACAACAATGTGATAAACTAAATAAAAATATGAAAAATAAACACAACGTTCATTCAAATCAAAATTATATATACACACAATCTGATAAACTAAAACAAAAAGATTATAAAGGATTAAAACAAGTGGGTGTACCTTGAATGAGGATTCCTCCAATAAGAACAGGAATGAGCTTGCAGCATTTGAAGATGACCTGTGTGGGGTAGTTCAAATACCCCACAGACGTGTTGGACAAACCCATCGTGGCTACTGTCAGAAACGCCAACAGCAGGTATGTCTTCATAGGAATCCTGGAATACAAATTTGGCTATTAATAGTACACTATGTTAATATTTTGACGATGACGATGATGATGATGATGATGATAAAAATGATGATGAAAATGATGACGATGATGATGACCATCCATGCTGATGATACTGTATGAGGAGGCGGAAAAGCCAAAAATTGTGAGATATATCAGCTACCTTCGAGTCTTCTCAGCTTTGAACTGCATATCAAGCACGCCAATAATGGAGTAGCAAGCAAACTGCACAAGCGTTAGGTACCAGCCAAATGGCTTGAAACCCTCCAGCTTGAAAATCAGCTCCTGAAATATGTTTTTTTTAACGTACATTAGTATATATATGGGCAAGATATCGAATAAGAAGGTGCATTAAGTTCCAAGGACAAGTTTGTGAAGGATCTAGGAAAATATACAGTACATTCCATGAATATAATGCTTTAAAAAAACACTTAATAGTTTATATTTTGCACCCTATCCGTCAAAGTTGATAAAATAATATAGCTGTTAATATTTCCAGGTTTCACAACTTTAAACCCATCCTTTACTCTCAGTTTTTTTAAAATTACTCTCAATGTTTTTAAAATTTAATTAACTGAATTAATTTATTTATTTTACGATTAAAAATAATACTGCCTACTTGCATGTAACCATAGACCAGGTAGAATACAAATGTGGCAGCTGTCAGGATAATAAACTGCCATGACCTTTGGAGGTGATGAAGATCAAAACACAAAAGATGGACACTATGGTTACTGTGGTCTTCAGAGTCTGGGATGGTTTTGGAGTGGCCTATGTCGATCATAACAGCATCTCTCTGCATTTTCTGACGAATGCCATCAGAAGTTAATGAGTTGAACTTTGACATTGCTTTTTTGCCAATGTCAAGGTCAGGTCAGGGCAGCAAAGCCAAAGGCCAAGTCTGAACCCTAACTGCAAGGTGAAAAAAAAAACGAAAACATTAGAAACAATGTAAAGTTCAGAATTATTCCCACAAGTAATCATGATTTATGGAATGATTCCCTACCTGTTTTTGTATTCCAGTTCAGTGTTTCTGATCATCTAGACTAGTTCCTCTACCATTCCTATAGAATTTACATAATTTTATAAAACAACCAAACAGGGATCGGTTTGCTTGAATCCTCCTCAAGTTCAATCATGTATTTTCCCCCTTTTCTCTGGATCTGGTACATTGTACATTGCTAACAAACTGACAAATGTGCAACATAAGAACAGTATGAATAGGACTAAAAACACAATGTGCAATTAAAATGAAATTTATTTGTCTACCTTATGTCAATAATATATGATATATCATGCATACTCGCAAGCCAAGCCGTCAACTACCGACCCATATCTCTCACCTGCATCTGCTGTAAACTCCTAGAGCTTATAGTCAGATCAGAGATCACAACCCATCTTGACAAAAATAATATCATTACTGATGCCCAACACAGTTTTCGAAAGAAAAGATCCTGTAATACACAACTGATCCTGACCGTTGAGGATCTGGCTGCTGAGATAGACAGGGGAGGGCAGACCGACACCATACTCCTGGACTTTTCCAAGGCTTTCGATAAAGTGCCCCACCAGCGCCTACTACTGAAACTTGATTTCTATGAAATCAGAGGGAAGACTAAGGCTTAGGATCCAGAGCTTCCTAAACGACAGAACACAGCAGGTTGTGGTGGAAGGAGAAAAGTCCCGAGTCGGATCAGTCGTCTCCGGAGTCCCATAAGGCTCCGTGCTAGGAACTATCCTCTTTCTGATTTTCATCAATGACCTCGGTCAGGGACTCAAGTCAAAGGTCAGACTCTTCGCAGACGACTCTATCATCTACTCCTGCATAAAGTCTCCTGCTGACGTTACTGCACTGCAGCAGGACCTGGATATGCTGGAAGAATAGGAGCTCAGGTGGTAGATGACCTTCAATGTCCAGAAGTGCCATCTACTCTCTGTCACCAGAAAGAGAAACAGGATCCCCTCAAGCTACAAACTACATGGCCAGACCCTCAAAACTGTCTTGGAGGCAAAATACCTTGGTGTAAACCTATCTGGAGACCTAAACTGGGGAAAACATGTCCAGGCAACAGTAGCAAAAGCCAACAAGACCAGCGCTTTTGCCCACAGAAACCTCAAAGGATGCTTGGCAGGAGTCCAGTCTCAGTGCTTCAAGAGCCTCGCCCGTCCTCTACTGGATTACGCAGCGGTCGTGTCACGTGTGGGATCCCTATTGCAATAACATCTGGTCTCCACACTGGAGATGTTCCAACGACGAGCAGCCCATCGTATCCTACATGACTTCAGCAGGACTAGCAGTGCAACATCTATGTTGGCAAAACTGAACCTGGAGCCCTTGCAACAATGGAGACAGATCGACAAGGTGACCATGATGTATCGTATCATGCACGGCCTTGAAGACGTTTCCCAACTGGGACTTGTGCGTGGAGCCCACTGGAGCACTAGGGGTCACAACACTCCTTGTCCCCCACACTAGAACAGATGTGTACAAGCACTCCTTCTTCCCGTCAGCTACCAGGTTACTCACTGAGCGCTGAATCAGCAACAGCCTCGTCTGTCGCATCTTTTAGAGCATCGCTGACATACTGGAGCATAAACATCTTGTAATTAATACCTCCTACGTGTACATATGTCTTAACACAATTTTAACCCAGTCAGACTACCTCACTGCCTCATCCTCAAATAGTACTTTTGCCTGATTTTAAATCTATGAACATCCTTCGCTGCGCACACCAAAGTTGTGGAGTCATTTCCTCGATCGAAAACGGGGTATCTACAGTAATACGAAGAAGAAGAAGAAATGTACACACACTCACTGCATGAGTGACTAAACCTCCAAAGATTCACTAGTTCTTAGTGAGGAAAATAGGGCACAAAAATGAGAGCTATAGTGATAAGGGCTAATTTCTAGGAGCATGGACCAAACCTATTACCTTCATTGCTGGATGTAAGAAAACCACATCGAGGATTTGTCTTAGGGTTTGGGTTCTTGTAAAGTAATTATAGGTTTAGTACATGCTCCTAGGATTTTAAGTTAACCGTGATTACGTTTACAATGTTGATTGATGATTCACATAAATGGCAGCACATGTTATTCTAAATGACAGAGCGTTGTCATATGTATTTGATAATCAAGATATGACTTGAAATTAAAAACAAATAAGGTTAGAGTACAAATGTCTAACGATGCACTGAGATCAAAGCCTACCTTCTTTGCTGAGATGGAGAGAGAAGAACACTATCATGAAAGAGATATAATGATTATTAATGTATGTAAATGTTTGTAACCCGCACTGCTTTTTAATGGACTAGGAGAATAGCTGTAGGTGAAACGTGCACAAACACCTTTTAAAGTGCCACTGTAATCAACAAGTATTATTGTTATTATTATTATTTGTGGGTGGGTGCCTACGGAAAGATAAGACTTTATTTTAAATCAACACACATACTCATCACTAACAACCAAAACGTGCCAGAACATACCTCGAAAATGTTTGTAACCCGCACTGCTTTTTAATGGACTAGGAGAATAGCTGTAGGTGAAACGTGCGCAAACACCTTTTAAACAAATTAAAGTGCCACTGTAATCAACAAGTATTATTGTTATTATTATTATTTGTGGGTGACAAGACAGACAATACATTATTAATCAGCACACGTACTCATCACTAACAACCAAAACGGGCCAGAACATACCTCAAAAGTAGTATTCTGTGCTAAAAGAAAATTGTAGCTGCTATCATAATGAAAGTTGTGGCGTTTATTCTTCGCCAATGCTAAACGGGGTATCCACAGTACCCCAAAGAACAGAAAGTTCACAGGAAAGTGTACGTGTTCGCAGGCATGAAGAATACGTCATCACTTCATGAGCTCAGTGTGCAAAATGGCGGCCTCCATGGAGTTCGACTTTTCAAGTGCTTGTGTTGCTTTTCAGGTAGTTTTTGTGGCATTATTCTCTAATTCTTCAAATTGACGTAACAAATGCCAATGTTGAAGTGTTTGTTATTGTGAATAGTCAAATTGCAGTAATTTCGTGACATCCTTTTTGGATTTTCTCAAGTTTCAAATCCGGCAATCTACCCGTCACGTCGGTTCAGCGGTTAAAAACAATTCTTAGTTTCTGTTGTACGTATTCGTTTGCAATTACATTTAAATCTCAAACACGACCCCTACCTTTATTGATTGGTATTGATGAAGATCAGCACCCCATTAAAAAAAATTGTTTGGACTATCGGCCCATTTTTAAAAAAAAATGTCTGTTTAACTTTAAGTTTAAGGTACAGGGAAAAAAAGTCAGGTCGGTAGGTAGGCTTTTTTTTTTTTCTTTTCTTAACCTTTTTCACCTTGGGTGCGATTTTTTGGGCTATTTTCTGTTTTTTATAGACAATCCCCCCAAAAAGGTTTAGGATCGGGCCAAAAATGCTTGCAAAATACTTCTTCTTTCTTTGGTGGCTGCCACCCTCAGCTTATTGAGGACTCTGCAGCCAAAATCCCACAAATGCTGGGTATGTTCTTGTTACCGGCACTCACCCGTCTAGGACATGAGCGTCAGGATCTTTAAAGTCCGTTACGATGGAGTGCATGCGACACAGACTAGACCTCGGTTTATACTCTCATCCGAAGGAGTAGGAAACGGGAGTCTGTCTTTCCCAGTGACACAACACAATGGCCCGGACAGGGCTAGAAGCCGGGACTTTCAAATCCGCAAGCCGAAGCACTACCATTTGACCACCGTGCCTCCAATACCACAGGCTCTGAAGTCTTTTCTTTCTTCTTTGTAAACTCGTGGGTATTATAATACATACATATTTATGTATAGTATGTAATTGATTGAGGCCTATGAAAGATGGTAATTTAAGATGAGACTTCCCAGCCTGTGAAATATTAAGAGTCGGTCAGGATACAGTGTAAACAGACTTTTTTTGTTGTTGCCTAGTAACGGCTAACCCGACCGCTAACGATTAGTAAGGAGTCAGGTATTAAGTAACGAAATGCTATAATTACTAAATTACATTATTTTCGGACTTATCTTTGGACTTTATACAGTGGGTGAGCATGACTATTGATTATTTAGGTGTTGTGTGCTATTTATCACTGTTCTGTTCCAGAATTCTGTCAGCCAAGCAGCTGAAAATGGTGATGAAGAACTGTGTTTCAGCATGGTGGAAAGCTATGGTGGAAAGTAAGTTACTAAGTAGTTTAAGGTGTAAGGCCTTCAACGAGGAACAGCATGTAAACAAAGATATGATACAGTTCTAAGATGGCAACTGTATCATGTATGCCATTTTATGACTTAAGAACACCAGTAATTTAAAGAATGTTTGTGTTTGAGAGTGAAATCATATATATTCAAGATATGTTCCCTTCCTTATCAGTTTATTATTATTAATAGTATAGTATATTATACTATATAATTTATAGTAGTATAATAGCAATAATTGAATTTGTGTTATTTTCCAGTGAGCAGGAGAAGAAGGCCGCACTGGATCAAGCTATGAGGGAAATGCTGAGGAGTATGATTGTAAGTACAGTAAATTTCGGTCTATTGAGCGCACCTGTATATAAGCCGCACCCACTAAATTGAAAGTAAATTTTAACTTTATTTATAAGCCACAAATATATGACCAGGTCAACTACCTTCAGCTTGAAAGCTGCATCATAGGCATTTCGTCTTGTATTCGGCATGATAATGGGTGTGTGCTTAAGCAAAAAATCTTAATAGTTTAACTCTTAGTCTCATGAAGCGCGGTAAAGCGAGGTTCGTCACGGCTCATGAAGCGTGGTAAAGCGCGCCTAGTTACAGTCTACTTTTAGCACCTGTCTCCCGCTTAACGGAAACCAATTCCAATTGCGCATGCGCACTAGCTGATTCTAAAAGCATTGTACTTCCTTCCTGTCAACTGCAGTTGTGTCAACAACACGTTTTAATCGAAGTTTTTCTTTAGTTTCTGGTCGCGTTTTCGAGAGCGGGGATACTCTAAAAATGGCAGAATCTGATTCAGACAATGAGTCTACATGATATGAGCAGTTGTGGCAGCAATTAGTAGATGAAAGGGCTGATCAGTTAGGGAATAAAAATCAGAGTGATTTGTCAGTGTCTAGCGTGCACACTAGCGATCTTTCCGACTACAGATCGGACCTTTCATCATCCGAAGAATGGGTTGTGAAATTACCTATAATCACAGGTAAAATAGCAGGTAACACAGACAGATGACACTGACAGAACTAAAGCTTACTCAATACTTGCATAGTTACCAATTATCTACACACTGACTAAGTCCCATGAAGCTCTGACCAACCGTTCAGTAGATACAACATTTTAAACACATGCACCTATTTTTGGCTTGTTTTTGTCAAATCCTTACGTGAAGGAGATCAACGTGCTGTTTTGCTATATGAGACTAAGAGTTAATGTATGCGACATGGATTTAAAAATGTAAACTTCTAACGCTGTAACAACGTCAATATTACTTAAACAAGGAGCTCATTGAAAAATCCATGAACAATAAACATGATATGGTGATATTTTTGCATTTTAATGTCGCAGTTTCATTTAGTTTTTTTCTTGGCACTAATTTTCATGTTAAATATTGTGAGTCCCATAAGGAGCATGTGAGTCATATGGGCTTTGCCTTTCTAGTTTCTTTTTTAACTGGTGCATTTGTTGTCCAGGTGTTTGACAAAGGGTGTGAGGCGTATAAGAAGCTGATAGGGATGACTGTGGAGGCTGTGTCCAGAGGCAAGTTGGCAACTTAAATATTGCAAGCTGTGTTAGGTGCTGGCCAACCAGATCACTTGGCACGATACTGGTTGTTCTTTTCCTTTGTTGAAGAAGACTTGTTATGTAGAAAATTAACTAATAACTTAGGTCCCATCCCCTCGCTCCCCCATCCCTTCTTCTCCCTCTCCCCTCCCTCCTTCCCCACCCCCCCCCCCAAAAAAAAAAAAAGTCTGTTTACGATATCCTGACCGACCCTAATATTTTGGCCCGACCCTAAATGTTCTTTTGGGATTGTCTGGAAAAAATATTTCAAAAAAGAAATCGCACCCAATTTGGAAAAGCTTTAGGGACAGAAAAAAACGAATCCTACCTACTGACCCTTTTTTTCCCAATGTTTTCCCAGACTTTTTTTTTTCTAATAAATAACTGGGTGTTCCCAATGAAGATTTGACATCAAAGTTGACAGTATTACAAGGCCTTATACTTTGAAGTAAGGTTAAAGTCTTTGTGGAATACTTTCCTCCACCCTAGTATATAGGAGGACCACTGTTTGTTGAGAGCAAAGTGGATGACAGTTGTTTCAACCTTTTAATCTAACACGCTGTCTGCAGAAGTGGTTTATGACTCCAGTCCAATGTCAAATAAATACTGTGCACACGCAGCTTAGCAAATCTGCTTACAGAGAAATAGCTCAAAATCTTTGTTCCCATTTAAAGGAATTTTTTTTTTTTCATAAGGCAAGGTGATTTGCTATACATTGTTGAGTAGCTTGCATATACAGTAAAACCTCCGTTTTGAGACCCTCTCTTAAACGACTACCTCCAACATATGACCGGAAAAAAATTCACAGATGGTTTGTACTATATAAACGACCTCTCTTAAACGACTACGTCTAAAACGCGACTTGCGACCTTCAAATTATTAAATTTTACCACCTAGCATCTGAAAAATTCCAATTCCAAAGCAATATTATATCTGTGCTCTTGAAGAAAACAGTTTCGTGTACAACTTTTAACAGCAGACGATGCATTAAAACAGCTTGAAATACTCTAAGGAGCTGACCAGATTTGCCCTGAGCAGGGGCCTGTCAGGTCTTGCTGACACCATGTCTGGTGTTCAAAGTGACATACTAAGAGAACATGCACGGGTGGGGGTGGGTGGGGGGGGGTGGCGGGGTGTTGATGGGTCATGCAAACAAACAGAAATAACTGCCTTCTTTAAAAAAAAAAAAAACTATTCAATGATTGAATAAAAATAACAACAATATTAATGGGGTTATCTTATAAATAGTTATAACTCCAAACATGCACTCAGCACTTACATACACTTTTAAACAACTATCATACCAACATTGATTTTTTATTTTGCAAGTAATGAGGAACAGGAAGATATTGACTGTATTGGTTGTGAGACAGAGTTTAATCTATATTTCTGAAAGATGGTAGATGTTTCCTATACTTAATGGTATGTGTACTTTTTGTACATGTATAGTATTTATTTTACTTAATTTTCTTAATGTCTTTTTCGAAAATGTCGTACCTCCTTTTTCAGACCCCTCCAATTTACGACCTCGTTTTAATGGCAATTTAAAGGTCTTACTGTATTTGTAGGTTCAATGGAAAGGTGATGAATAGATTTGGATTCTCTCTCCCAAAAGCCCAGATATGTCTGTCCGGCCTTGACATATTGTAGAAAAGGTTACACTGGATAATGACGTAGAACATGAATCAATAACTGGATGTTCCCAAAGAAGATTTCCCATCAAAGTTGACAGTAGCACACTGCCTGGTGCTTTCAAGGTTCATTTTCTACATAATCATTCAGCGTTGAAACCGCTAACCTTTTCTACAACACTTGTTATATTTAAAAATCTTTATATGATTCTTTCCAATATGATTATTAGGTCCCACATACACCGCTTGAAATTTATTCAATCTTCATTGAATTAGTATAAAAGTTTGTTATTTTGTGTGTCGTTATGGTTTTGTTTTTTCTTTAGAGTTTTGTTCAGCTTCAACGCCATTCCTTATGTTGGCCGATGTGTTTGACATGCTGGTACTGGATGACTGCGAGGACATGTTTGACTTTGTGGAGGATCGCGTCCTCACTTGGAAATCGGTTTGTTATATTTCACTCCTTGACTGATAACAACTAGTAGTTGTATTGTGCTTTTTAATTCTACACTATCATAACATGTATAAGGTTCGTAACATAGGAATGGGGAAGGTTACATCTAGTGGGCCTATTCTGTTCCCAAGCTTTCAGTTCTAATGTAGTCCAGGGATTGGATTAAGAATTTAGTTGTTCAAACATTGGCTTCCCATCAGTTACACTTATCAAATTTGACCTTTTGATATATCTTTTTGTTTGTTTTTTTAGGTATGCCCCTTTCATGCCACCATCTTTGTTTTCTCTTTTTTTTCCTTTAGTTTGTTATTATTTCTGAGCTACGGCTGTTAAACTTTTGCATGAATTTTTTTTTTTTCAGGAACCTTTCTTTGATGCTGGCAAGAACTACCTGCTCAGAATGTGCAATGGTATATGAACTGCTAATCTTAACATTTTTACCCCTTTTAATTTTTAGCATCCCTCAAATTACCCAAAACAGTGGAAGAATGTTATGATTAGTCTATTGTGCTTTTAAGGTTTTAATGTTTTAAAACTGGTAGATATAATAGAACACAATACTATAATATCTAGTATGGAATGAGACACGAGTAACATCTAGCTTTGAAATGTCAGATTTTGCTTTTTGCTGACAACATGTCTGCAGTTGTATATGTACACTCTGTTGCAGATCTGATCCGCCGTTTGTCCAAGTCACAGAACACAGTGTTTTGTGGTCGCATTCAGCTGTTCCTTTCCAGACTGTTTCCTCTTTCTGAAAAATCAGGTCAGTCATGTTCTTATCTCTGTCAATTTAACTGTGCATTCAGCTAGGATAACAGCAGGTGTCATAATAAATTCTGAAGACAGAAAAAAAAAGTGCTGTCAAGCTACTGCTTTTACTTTTTTATCTTTCATTTTGTTATTTATGCAAAAGGGACTATTTACAGAAAGACTCATTATTTTCAACATAATATGTTTTTTTTCTCCATTCTGGTGCTCAATTTTTGCATGCCAGATTCTTGAATTTGTGCAGCTCTGAATCTTATGAGCCAGTTCAACCTTGAAAACATCACAGTGTTTGCTTCACAGAGTTCTTCCTCTGATCCTGTGAGTATTTCCTGGCCTTGGGCATCAGCTAGATACTTTATGAAAATGTTGAATTTGTAAGATTAGATACCTCAGAATAAAACGTGGTAGAATGTTATGGAAATATGTATGTACTGTTACATCATCCAGTTACTAAGAAAGCGTACTTTTCACTTTTCAGAATGTAAAGATGTTGTCTTCTTCTCTTTGGAGGATGTTAAAACAATTGATCATGCCTTCATATTCATAAGCGCTGTGAAACAATTGAGTGTCAGTATTAAGACTGCATGATTGAGAATTCATCTGTGGTGTTACAGACAGATTCATTTGTCAAGACAGAGAAGTTGGAAACAGATGGAGAAGCTGAATCAAAGTAGGTATTTACATACGGTTTACATGTTCTTTTTTGATTGTTTTTTCTTCTGGAAAACAAGCAGGAAGTTTCTGAAGTTCATGCAAAATGTTTTCAGAATGTTACAAAATCTGTGTGGGCTTCTAACATGGAAGGGGATGCTAAAAGTGTTACTAGTGGACAAAGTTGTGAAGAAGAAAGTGATGAAGGTGATGCGTAATTCCAACGCTGTAGGTACATGCTACAATTAGAGGGAGATAACGCTGTTTTCCATAGCAACCAGGGAAAGTCTATTATTGAAATGTTGTTTCACTTACATTATTTGTAGCTTTTTCTGTGGGAATCAGATGTGCAAATTTCAAGGAGCGGGAGGTGGGAAGTGGGGGGAGGATGTATTTTTTAACAAATAAATCGATAAATAGCAAATATAATTCTATCAAACTTGACTATTGGTTAGTCAATATTTGAAGTTCTTTACTGACCTCAGCTTTCCAATATCTTCTACAGTTCTTGTTTTTAGAATTTTTTTTTTTTAAGTAACTCATACAAACGGGCCAGTATAAAACGATAAAAGGGGTGCAACCTATGCCAGTATAGAATGTTAAATGATGATGTGCAGGCTGTGTGTACTTATAAGGTTGCTAATGTAACATTTTTTGGCAGTGCTCGTCTGATTGACTACAACCTCTACCGCAAGTTTTGGTCGCTTCAGGACTACTTCCGCAAGCCTGTGCAGTGTTTTGAAAAAGCAGCATGGAGAGCCTTTGTTATGGTATGTTAGCCAATGTCTTCCAGGTGTGCAGATAATTAGTAGAAAGAAAGGAGAAAGGAAGATAGGCTGCAGTGGACGGCATTTATCATGGTTTACAGTCCATAAATCAGTTTACAGTCCATCAACATAGTGCACAGCTTCAAATATTTAGGAGCCATTGTATCTGACAATGGGTCCAGACAGGAAGTCCTCTACAGGATAGCACAAACAACTGCTGCCCTGACAAGGTTGAAACCTATTTGGAAAAACAGGGCCATCAGTCTACACTCCAAGGTAAGGTTGCTGCGCTCCCTTGTCATCTCCATCTTCCTATACTCTTGCGAGACATGGACTCTCTCAGCAGACCTACAACGAAGAATACAAAGCATGGAGATGAGGTGCTACAGAAGACTTCTGGGCATTTCCTATACCCAGCACATCAACAACAGTCCGACAAACAATCACACAAGCCATTGGACAAAAACAATAACATGCTCAAAATGGTGAAGAAACGGAAACTCCGATGGTATGGCCATGTCACCAGAGCATCAAGCCTTGCAAAGACCACCCTGCAAGGCACGGTACAGTGCAAGGAGGCAGAAGAAGAGGGAGAAAAAGAGGTGGGGAAGACAACATTCGAGAATGGACTGGCTTGCCACTGAGCAAAGCCATGAGGGCTGCTGAGGACAGAGAAAGATGGAGTACGCTGGTTAAACGTTCATCTGTAGTGCCCCAATGACTTTCGAGTTATGGGATAGGATAGGATAGTCTATACATCTTGTTGTACAGAAAATATAAACTAATGTTCTTCATTTCATGTTTTCTAGCATGCGTGCGTGTGTTTTCTGTTCCCAAAACCTATCACAAACTTTTATGTATTTAACCTTGGTTGCTGCAATATTCATTTAAGAACAGTTTGTTTGAGTTTTTTTGCTTTGTTTTCAGTATTCAGACGAGGTGCTGAATGCATTTTCTAGTCACAAGCTAGATGACCTGTTGTCACAGAGGAAGAATCTTGCCAGGCGAGCAAACCAGGCCGCTAATTTCTTCGCCAAATATCTCACTAGTGAAAAGGTAATGTTTTGTGGTTATTATGCAGTGATCAGAGCTGCCAACCCCTAAAAAAAATTTCAGTAGCAAACAAAGAAAAATATCAGTAGTTTCAGCTCAATTTCAGTAGCAAATGTACGAACAAGAATTTTCACATGATAAAATGAGCATTATTTAAAATGTTGATATTAGCTTAAATAAAAACCAAACACCAACACAAAAAGCATTAACTTTCAAATATTTATTTTTAAAATGATAGAAATGTTCCTGAAAAAAAAAAAAAAGTTTTAACATTTTGTTCGGAAAAGCTATCGCAATGGCTCACTACATGTACTAATGGCATGGATACTGCATTGGTTTAAAACCAAATTGTTAAAGCTGCTATTTATATAAAAAAAAAAAAAAACATTGTCAGTGACGAATGTAGTAGGAAAATTTAATAAGTGCGCGAGGAAACACCATACGCGGCGAGGCATACACGGGGATCACAGGACATGACTGTGGTCTCTCTCTCTCTCTCTCTCAGTCTACCGCGCAGTGGCTGCTGAGCTAAAAATAGCGCACACGCAAAGCGCTATACGAAAGTCTATGATATTGACGAAAGCCTAGTAGGCCTACGTCTCTCGCGGCTTTGTTTCAATACTTGTAAAAAAATAGGTATGCTTTGAAATTTTTCTTCTGTAGTATTTCTTGAAATGGCGTAGTTGCGGAATTAAAGAACATTTTCAGGAGAAACTACGGACGTTCCGTAGGGGTTGGCAGCTCTGAGTGATGCACAAGTTGCCCGGACCCCGGACATTGACCGCTTGTTTTTTTAAATGTCCGATTGTCAAACCTCAAGGCGGACACCTTGTCCGATTAAAACCATGGCGAGTCGGACACGTGTCCGATAGTTTTCGCGTATTTTGCGGAAAGGGCGAAACGTTTATGCAGCGCTAGACGAAAAATCAAACTAGCTCCCGGACCGTCGTCTGAATGCTGAAACTTATACATGCCTTATTTCCCTTGTCATCGCCTGCGTAGGATTGCTTTTTTTTTTTTTAAATCCCGAATCACAAAGCAACACTGTAGAAATATCAGTTTTGATAGCACAGTGTATAGATTCAGATTCAGCCAACCAGCGCCCTTGAAACATACATACAGCTTTGTTTTATTCAATCGGTGCTAGCTCGCGACTTGAGTTTACGTTGGATCTGGTTTGGCGTTGTACTTGTACTTTTGGTAAGCCAAACATTCGATCGAAATTATTGGAAATGCCTGCGAAAAAAAGACTGAAGGTGGATAAAAACCAAATCTCAATAACCATCTTATTTGCGGGTAATTCATTTCCCAGCACATTAAAAGAAGCAGAGCCTACACGATCTGTGGAGGATTCTTCCGATGCCGATGGTCGCGAGGCCGAGAAACCGTCAACTTCGAATCAGCCTACTAGTACTCGTGTTGATCGCGTTTTTCAGAAGGCGTGGCAATCACAGTATTCATGGGTAACATTTGACGATGAAAAAAAGGCCATGTTCTGTACGGTATTTAAAAGTTCTGGTGTGGCGAAAAACTCGTTTACTCGCGGCTGCGTTAACTTTTTTAAAAAGTGCGTTGGAAAATCATTTGACTACAGCTAGTCACAAACTAGCAATCCAAGTTCCATAAGAGCAACTAAATGAGGAGGCTTGTGAGGATCTAATGTTGACAAATCAGGAGGAGGCAATGATAACCACAGCGCGAGCTGTAAACTGGCCAATGAAAGAAAATCTGCCTCTCGCGAAATTTGGCTCTGTTATGCAGCTTTTGAAAGACAGAAACGCAGAAAACATTCAATCTCTGGATGTCTCAGAGGGGGTACGCTAAAAAAAAGCTTCAAAAGAGTACATGTATTTTCACCGGATTGTAAAGAAGTGGGCAAGCAAGAGAAAACGCTACATTTTCAAGAATTGAACTTTCACTGTTTCGAAGTGCCTCTTTACTGTTCAGTATTACCAAATAAACAAGACTTTTTGGCAACAATGCCAGTGTCCTATTACTTTTTTGTGTTCAGGACATCATGTCCTATTGGTTTTTTGTGTTCAGGACATCATGTCCTATGATGGTCCCAAAACATGTGCATCACTGATTATGTGCATTGACCTAACACATTTCTGTCTTTTTCTATTTTGTGCTTATAATTTTTGTGGTTCTCTAATTTCAACACAAATGCTTTAGCAATGTATACAGTGTGAAAAGTAAACCAGTGCTTTAAATCTGTAGTTTGTTCACTTTTTTTGTGTCGTCGTAAACTTCAACACACAACACCAAGGGTAGTTTGTGTACATTTCAGGTTTTGATTCGGCAGCTATCAGACAGTAACTTAAACATTTCAGGCTGATGCAGTTCCACAGTTCTCTAGTCTAATATGTGTCAATTTTCTTGTAAAGTTCAACACACAATGCAAAAATCATACGTGTACGTTTCAGCTGTTGGACCTACAATTGTCGGACAGTAACTTTAGACGTTACTTGCTGGTGCAGTTCCTGATCCTGTTCCAATACCTCACCACCACTGTACGCTTCAAAGGGTGAGTCCTTTCTGACGCACATGGGTGCAGCAATGTGAGTCATTGAACATGAAGGTCAGGGTGGTCATGTCAAGGTCATCTCAGGGTCAAGATCCTCACACGATCAAAGTCAGTATTTGCATTTTATGCCACTGTTTAGCATTGAATTTATTAGTATCCCAGCCAAAAAAAAAAAAAAAAAGGTATTGATAACACTCATTTGATGATTTTGACCATTATTTCATGATAGCCTTAAAATTAAATGTTGAGGTTCTGTTTTGAGTTTCCTAATTTTGGTTGCTACTTTGTTTTTCTGCCATTATTTTGCATCTTGCTTCTATGTTTAGGGCCACTCAAGTGTTGACAGAAGAACAGACACAGTGGGTCAAAACATCAGAGGAAAAAGTGTATCAGCTGATCAGAGAGACGCCACCTGCTGGTGACAAATTTGCTGATATTGTCAAGGTTAGCCAGCATCCTAATAGCAATTGACTGCTGATGCTTCTTGGAGAACAGCTTCTGCTGTCAGAAGATATATGCACCATGTGAAACCAAGCGACGTGTGTTCTATTGTGACACACACTATCACAGTATTGAGAGAGCACACAAGCAGTTTTAGACTAGGGTTTGTACATTTGACGGCTGTTCCTCAATATTTATTTAGCTCATGAGTAATGCAATTCAATGTGAAATGTGTACACGCAGCACACCTAGATGGCAATACAAATTTTTGTCATTTGTATTTGCTTGATGAATGAATTCTTTGCCAGTTTTTGCCATCCTTTATGTATTGCTTTGTAGAGCAAAGCAAAAGTCAGGGTGGGGATCTCTCCTCGGATCCGCTGATTTCAGAGGAAATCGGCAGCCATTTCAGAGGGAAAAAAAAGTTCAGAGGAAAAAAAATTTGTCCGTTTCCGAATCCAGTAGACCTATTATTACAAGTACCCATCCGTGTCCACCTTTTACTTTCTCATTGCTAGAACGGGCCCGCTAGAACTGAATGCGTGCAACATCTCCCCGCCCGCTCTTGTTGATTCTTACGACCACATAAACGCGACTTGCTTAGAGCGGGCGAAATGGTGTTAAAACAAGGGCCCTGCCCCTTGACCCCGCCGGGGCCTAGGCGGCCCCTGGACCCCGGCCTTTTCAGAGTTTTTCTCAATGAGTTGTTCCCCACCCTGAAAAGTGTATCCAAGTGTTACTTTTGTTGAAACAAATTATTTGCCCTCAGCATGTACTTCAGCGAGAGGAGAACTGGAACAACTGGAAAAATGAGGGCTGTCCCAGCTATGAACGGGTCAAACCCAAGGATGCTCCCAAGCCAAAATCCAAGTAGGTGTCAACACTTTCTTTTCTTACTCGTTACTGTGCTGCATCTTCCATTCGACAAAATTCATTGTGAAATACCACAATATCCAACTCAGAAGAGAGTGACATGTTGAACAATGATTATTATGATGATAATTTTCACCCACGTCTGCTAGAAACAAGCAGAGTTAGGTCCCAAAGAAGTAATACTAATACATCAGGAGGCTACACACACACACACACACTTTTTTTCTTCAAACGAAGTAGATGTTGCTGTGCAGAGATACAGTTGCAAACCCTTCAGGGTGGGAAAGCTAATACTTTTTCATCAATCGCATGAAAAAAAAAACAGAAAAAATAATTCTTCAGTCATTTACTTTTGAAGTGGTCAGCCCAGTGAGTCACTTTGTGGAACTCTTTGAAAAAGATGTTTGAGAAACAATAGTGGTTCATTCATAACAGACCCAAGCGTCGGCGTATAGGCGAGGACATGCAAAGTGGGGGTAGCAAGGTGATCAAGATGGGCAGCAGTGAGCTGACCAGGCTCTGGAATCTCAACCCTGATAACATGGATGCCTGCAGATCTGAACAGCGGTATGTTTATCATCACCAGGATGATGATTGTAGTGATGGCAAGGATGATGACGTTTATTGAATGTGATGATAATAATAAAAAATAAATGCAAAGATCATTGTTGGTTATTGATCATGATAATGACAGTTTTGGTGACGATTATGTTAATAAATAATAGTTGTTGGTGTGTGTGTTAGTAAAGTTAGTTTTTACCTTGTTTTGAACTATTTTTGTTCTAACAAATGTATATATCATTTTAGAGTTCAATTGAAAAATAATGTGTCATTTCAGAGAGTTCACTCCAACGCTAGAGGAATTTTTTGCCAACGCCATTGAACAGAATGACCCAGAAGCTGGTATTGAAGAGCAATACAAGTAAGACATTTGTTGTAACAAACTCTGTCTTATTATTTATTTATTTATACATTTAAATGAAAATTATAGCCAATAGTTTGTTTTTTTTAGTTTTTTTTTAAAATGTCACTGATGGTTCTGTATTAGAATCAGAAAAAGTGGGGTTTCTGCTTTCATCATTCCAGATTTAAAAAATATGCTAATCATTTCATGTAAGGAGAGGTTACTAAAGTTTTACAGCAGAATTGGTAGTTATTTTAATAATACTAATACAAATAAAGAATTTGTATAAAGCCCAATTCCCTCTATCCAGGCACAACTCGTTCATTCACACGCAACCATGCCAAGCTACTTACATAAAAAATAAGTCACAGATCACAACATACGACAGCACAATATCATCCTGTCGCACTGCAAAAAGTAGATCCAAGTACATCTTTTACAAATAAAAAAAAATTGGCTTTATGTAAAAATGCCAGCTTTTCTAATGTTTTTCTGTTAGTAATTTGTGTAGATTCACAGTCTGTTTTGCAAGCTTTAAATTCTACAATTAGAAAAAAAGAAACTAAACATTTGTAAGATCAAACATGCTGTTCATTGTTTAAAAAAAAATTACAAATAGAACAGAAGTAAATTTTTGCTGGATACCATCACATTGTGGTTTTATCTTTCTTTATTGGGCAGATTGAAAAAACATGCTTTAAACTTGGATTCAGTTACTGTTAACATACATTCATCTACTAAAGAGGCAGAATAGAAAAAGCTGTTTTGAGAAAATATAATTAGTCACCCCAATTTTTATTATATGTTGGTATTTTCCTTTCGTAACATGTTCATGTGTATATGTATTATGAAGATTTTAACATAGAATATTGTTCAAAATGTGCCTACAGAGATATCAACAATGAGAACTTTCAATGGAAAGCGTTGCGTCTGTTGGCTGCTCGGTCACCACATTTTTTCTTGACAACACACCAACCTGCCATCCCACTGCCCAAGTACCTAAACACCATGATATCCAAAGTTGCCAAAGAAATGCCGGTAAGTGTGTGAGGATAGATTTGAGCTTTCAGTGCGTTCCGAGGGTAAATTTCAATTGGTACAGTCTTTTCACAGTTGAGTAATTACCCTTTGGGGTCATGAGCAATCTTGCCACTGTAGATTGTTCTAACCTATAAAGGGAAAAGTGAAAGCCCCAGTTGAAAACCTGTCTTTCCTTTATAGGCCTGACCGATTCACTGCGGCAACAGGGGGTTTCAGTATAAATAGTATCCCCACTTTCTGGAAATTTAGTGCTTTAAATTCCCACTGTCGCTGTCTTCCTCATTTGCTCTTTCCCATTCCTGCTCTGTCCTATTCACTCTGCTATACTATCTTCTTCTTCGCTAGATCAATGACCTACCTTTTTTCTTGAAAACTCTTCCTGGACAAGACTCCTTGTTTGTGTATGAGGTCTGTTGGATCAGCTTGGGAGTGTTGGACGCTTTCTGCCGGGTGGTCACTAGGGCTTCCTATGATGTTATTATTTAGCAATATAGGCATTTTATATGTATGTGTTTTGTTGATAATTTATAATGATGTTTGTATTCTATTTTGTTTTTGTAACCGGGGGTTCGAGTAGTTGGGGTAAAGCCTCAGCCGTCCCCTGCGTGGGATGTCTTTATTGTAAAGTGACTGGCCGGCGGAGGGCGTTCAGTTTTATCACTAGGGTTGTTTCAGCAGATCTTTTATGCGGATCGGGGGTTGTCCGGTCCTGATTTGGCTCGGAAGAGTCCGCTGGACCTAAAGCAACAATCAATCAATCAATCAGTTGAGTAATTCACGTTTTAAAGAGAACGTTGACAGTACTAAAACGGGCTCCAAATGACTAGAATGAGATGCTGATGATAGGTAGGATAGTTTTTTGATAACTGGGTTGGTTAAAGGTCGTTGTTTAAAACTGAAACACAGCTTTTGGCTACAGGCTAATGGCACAGAGGAGATGAAAACACAGGTGGGAGAGGAGGAGGAGGATGACATGAAGGAGGAAGAGAGGCAGGAGCAAGCTGAGGCAGAGGAATAGGAACAAAGTAAGTGAACAACAGTCACTGGCTTCAAACTTTGTTTTATTTTATTTAAATTTTTTGTAAGTTATGTAAGGAACACTGAATTGTGGAATGTTTTTGCCACGTAAAGGGATAGCCAAAGAAAGAAGTATTTGTGTTATTCTGTATTGATAGCATCCATCAGTGGACTGCATTCCTCATTCCAGATAGTTGTTTCTTCAGATTGCTGGCATTATTAATAGGTAATAAAAGAAAACTTGGGTGTCAGATTGGAGTGTGCAGCACCTAGGTAGGTTTGCTCAATAACTGCTTAAAGCCGACTCAAAAGGAATTATTCAAGAAGCAGTTGTAGACTTTCCTGTTCCATGAGTAACATTTTCTGGCACCATTTTTGTAATCCCATTAGCATAGCCATTGTTATTTACTTTTTCTGCAAGTGCACTGAGCATGCTAACAACAGTATAAGGAAACAGTGCAATACAAGTGTTCAAAAATCATCATCAGGATTTTATTTTTACGGATAGCTCAGAGCAATGGAATAAACACAAGTAATATACTAATTTGTTCAAAGTAGGGTCAGTTAAGCCATTCCGTTTGGTGCACTAATTTTATAATTCGTGTTTTTTTGAATACTTCTTCTTTTATTATAAATTGATAGTGGAACTGATTACAGACAAGGAAGAGGTCAATGAGAAAATCACAAGAGAGCAGTATGTAGAAGTGGCCAAGACATTGGGAGACAACTGGAAGAAGCTTGCCTCCGAGCTGCTCTTCACAAATGAAGACATTGATGACTTTGAGGCACTACCTGATGATGAAACAAAATTGCCTGCTGTAAAGATGATCTTTCTCTGGCAGGTTAGTTTTTTCTTTCTCTATAGTTTTCATGTACACAATTCTACTCTCATATGCACTTGTAGGTGTTTGGTCTGTGTTCTTTTTTTTTTTTCCACAGAGCATGTCTTCTGGGTGTGCATTATACAAATGGTTGTTTGGTTCAGTTGAATATAACTTTATTATTGTCGTTGTTGTTCAGTTGAATATACAGAGGTGCCAACCAGTACGGATTGACCGTATTTAATTCCGGCGAAGTGAATTAAATACGGAAATATGGTAGCTTTAAAAAAAATACGAAGGAGAAGTTGCCGATCGTTTATCTTTGCCAGCGGTGCTTCTGTACCGGTTTCTCATCTCATAATAGTACTCCTGCACTCACTGAACGTCGCTGTGTTCAACAAGCTGATTTTCTTGGTGATTTTAGAGTAAAACAAGTGTGCTGTTCAACAAGCTGATTTTGATCGTGATTTTAGAGGACTGAAAATAGAGGGAAGCCTGTCGTTACTTTATAGTGTCTTAGGCTGGGTTTTGCGAGGAAAAGAAATACTGGCAAGTGTTAAAAAATACTGACAAACCGGTCCGGAAATACTGACAAGAAGATTAGGGGGTTGGCACCTCTGAATATAGCTTTATTATTGTTGTTCAGTTGAATGTAACTTTATTATTGGTGGTGTTTGTGTTTTTGAATACAGATCATTTCCAGGTGTACGTTAAGTGAGAAAACTTTTTTTGTCCATGTGTGCAGGATGGGGATCCAGACAACAACGCTTCAGCATTGAAGCAAGCACTGAAAGAAATCGGACAACAGCAGATTGCAGATGCAGTCTTTGGAGCCAGTTCTTGATAGCATCTCATGACATGACATTCACTACACAAATCTTTGTACAGACATTTCGAAAGTCTTAAACTGCCATTGTGAAGACAATAGTATGAAAGCAGATTAGTATGAAAGCAGAATGCCGTACATCTTTCTTAAATTTAGTTTATCTTGTTTATTAGAAAGAAATAGGATTCATGTTCGTGGTACATTTTAAAAGTTGATTGCAGTTTTTTTGTCGTACTGAAAAAACAATTTTAGTGTTATTTTGCCCAAGAGTTATGACTTTCACCAGTATTTGATTTTTATTGTGTTCGTGATGTATTTTGAATGCGAGGATAAGTAGGCTGAGTATATGTGAGCATGTGAGGGCAGGGATGACAGAAAGGACCCAATGGATGAGTTTTCAGTTAACGTTAATACTCGTATTCTTTTGAATGTTTCTGAACAGATTATGTTCAAAAGCAATAAAAGTACATAAAATCCAAAACTATTGTTTCTATTTGCTTTATTTAAATTTTACAACACACTCATAATTAATATAATTTCACAGGCAATGGTATTATATGCTTTAGTTATTACTGCATTGTACAGAACATCCAAAATGTCTGCATTCTCACTCACACATACAGGTGCAATCCTCCTCCCCACCCCTTTTCCTTGAAAGCACACTCAATTTATCAACATGCCTCAATGAAAAATAATGCAAACAAAAACGTCTCTACCTAAGTATTCCATCACATTGACTAGAGTAGAAGACAATCTCTAATTGTTTGAACAACAATAATGTCTGAATCAGCAGTGCTTATTACCTGTGGGACCAAGCAAAGTTTGCTTTCTAAATTGTTAAACAAAGATAGAATTATTAACAATTATACATGAATAATTTTGTGTATTATTTTTTAATTTTCTCTCTCTCTCTCTCTGCTTTCTTTCTTTCTCTCTTTTATAACCTTTTTTTTTCTCTCCCTCTTCCCTTTGTCCCTAAAGCTGCCTATAATTTTTGACAAATATGATAATTCGTCCTTTACAAAATGCTTGACAACTGAGCCAACATTACACTGGAGCTTTGGCTGGTGCAGAAGGCCCTAACTGATCTTCTGAACTGGAGGCCTTATCTGGTTGAACTTGATTTTCTGTCTGAATTGGATCTGCTTGCTCTGGAATTTCTGTTTCGACTGCATCTGTTATAGATTCTTCTGTTTGGAGACGATCAGGAGAAGAATTTTTCCCTAATAAGGAATCGTCGATCTCAAAGTCATCGTTCACTGCTACGTCTTTTTCATCTGGATCTAGCGGATCTGGACTTCGTAAAGCAAATTCCATTGATGTTGGGTTCTGCTTTTCTGTGGATTCACATGAAAGAAAGAAAACTAGTGGAAGGGCAAAGCCCATATAACTCACATGCTCCTTTTGGAAATTACAATATTGTACATTAAAATGAGTGCCCAGTATGGATTAGTTTTAAAAAGCAAACAAACTTGCATTAGAAAGCAAAGTAATATTGACTTTGATCTTGCAATGACCTAAACATCTGGCTCCAAATGGGACTTGTGTACGCTCAAATAAACTACAGCAAGAACAAAAATAACAGTAACCATGGGATTATCTTGAAATTGCAATGACCTTGACCTTGGATTGATCTTCACATGAGCTCATGCTCATGAATAATCAAATAACCCAATGTTATGGTTACTTTAGATTAAATACTGAACCATTCTATATTACGACGACAAATTTTTCAAATGTTTGTGAGGCCAACAATTCCCTTGATCCTCAAGATCAATGCATCTAGAAGTAGAAGGGCAAAGCCCATACGACTCACATGCTCCTTATGCAATATTTAACATGAAAATTAAGTTGTATTATGCCAAAACAGTGACCTTGGGATGACCTTAACCTTCAGTAACCTTGACCTTCACCTGACCTTTGATGCTCATACAGGATTTAACTCAAGATGCCCAAGGTGCCTAATCACAATCTCTGATGTTCATGTGTGATCAAATAATCCAATGTTGTTGCATACTATGGGTTAAATATACAGCCATTCTACTGTACAATCAGAAATTATTTAATGTTTTTGTAAGACCTAAAATGACCTTGACCTTCAAGATCAACGCAAAAACGGAACACAAATGACAGATCAATCTATTATCTCTAAATACAACAGGTTTGGACTTTGTATCTCTCATAGTTTAATATCAAGGTCAATACAAAGTCCCTATACCAAACTACTTTGAACAGTTCAAGTGACCTTGACCTTAGAGCGAGTTTGACAAAATTTGCACAGTTTGTGAGTCTCAATGATATTAAACTTGCATTAACAAATCTTAAATTCAATATTAATAACTTTGGTAAAAAGTTACATTTTACGAAATTTTTTGATAAATATTTGACTCTGTGACCTTAAACCTTGTGACATCATTCATTCACTTATCACTTTAGAGATCAATGGATATACACCACCCTACCAAATTTGGTTATGATACATAAAATAGGTTCCGAGTACTTGGCCACATTAAAGTTTTGAATGGATGGCTGGACGAACAGACACATTTTTTTAATGGATTTCATTTTTGGACTATTTAGGACTCGTCTTGCCCAGATTTGCAAAAATCTGGAAAAATTTTGTTTTTGAGATGAGTCAAAAACGTCACAATATATATGATCAATCTATTATCATATATATATATATATATATATATATACGAATGTGTCAACATTTTTCTTTGTGACGGAAAGAATGCTACTTAAGGGGAAGGGTTCGGGTAAGGGTTAGTTGCAGTTCTATCACTAGCCCTTGCCCTAACCCTTTTGCTTCTTTCCGTCACAAAAACCCATTTGCCTTCTTGGATTCTTAAATTGTATGAAACCAAGTGAGGACGCTATCCGGCGTCAATAAACGGTTCGAAAATATTCCCAAACGGTTGGCAAAAGTCTCCTGACCTAGATACAAATAAGCGTGACCTAATTCGTCGCCTAGAGGGGACGAAAGTTCCCTTTTTCTCAAGTTTCTTTAAGTACTTCGCGGCCTCCCGTAATGCGGCAACTTGCGATGTTGACACTTTCCGGGAGGCCGTATCACAACTGCCGTTGTACTAACGGTTGTGCAGGTTGACACATTCCGGTAAATATGAGACTATATATATATATATATATATATATATATATATATATATATATATATATATATATATATATATATATATATATGTTTATCCTATCCCGTAACTCAAAAATTACCCCCGGTGGGGTGCCGGGGGTTTCAGTATAAATAGTATCCCCACTTTCTGGAAATTTAATGCTTTAAATTCCCACTGTCACTGTCTTTCTCATTTGCTCTTTCTCAGTCCTGCTCTGTTTTATCAATCTGCTATACTATCTCCTTCTTCGCTAGACCAGTCTCCTACCTTTTTTCTTGAAAACTCTTCTGGGACAAGACTCCTTATTTGTGTATGAGGTCTGTTGGATCAGCTTGGGAATATTGGACGCTTTCTGCCAGGTGGTCACTAGGGCTTCCTATGATGTTATTATTTAGCAATGTAGGCATTTTATATGTATATGTTTTGTTGATAATTTATTATGATGTTTGTATTCTATTTTGTTTTTGTAAACGGGGGTTTGATAAATTAGAGTACATCCTTAGCGTCCCCTGCGTGGGATGTCTTTATTGTAAAGTGACTGGCTGGTGGATAGCTTTCAGTTTCACCACTGGGGTTGTTTCAGCAGATCTTTTATGCGGATCGGGGGTTGTCCGGTCCTGATTTGGCCCGGGGGAGTCCGCTGGACCTAAACCAATAATAATGTAATGTAATGTAACTTAAAAATTGTTGAGGCATCACAGATGATCGTTTAAACATCGTACTCCATCTTTCTCTGTCCTCAGCAACCCTCACGGCTTCTCCCAGTGTCAAGCTAGTCCATTCTTGAATGTTGAAATCCTCCCCTCTTTTTTTGTCTACCTCTTCTTCTGCCTCCTTGCAGGATGGTCTTTGCAAGGCCTGGTGACGTGGCCATACCATCAGAGTTTCCGTTTCGTCACCACTGTGAGCATGTTATCGATCGTGTTGTCCAATGGCTAGTGTGATGGTCTGTCGGACTTCGTTGTTGGTGATGTGCTGGGTACAGAAAATGCCCAGAAGCATTATGTAACACCTTATTTCCATGCTTTGGATTCTTCGTTGTAGGTCTGCTGTGAGGGTCAATAATTTGCAAGCATATAGGAAGATGGAGATGACAAGGGAGTGCAGCAGCCTTACCTTGAGTGTAGACTGCTGTCTTTCCAAAAGGGTTTCAATCTCATCAGGGCAGCACTTATTTGTGCGATCCTGAAAAGGACTTCCTGGCTGGATCCATTGTCTGATACAATGGCTCCTAAATATTTGAAGCTATGCTCCTAAATATTTGAAGCTATGCACCGAGTTGAGGGATTAGCCTTGGACTTTGATATCCATGTTGATGCCCTTGATTTTGTTGGTCATCATTTTGGTCTTCTCTTCTTATTTTCATTCCAAAGGCTGTGGAGGTGGTGTCAAGCCTCTACATGTATACCAGCTGTTCAAGTTCTTGTTCTTCTCCAGCCAAACGGACGTTGGAGATTGCTCTACACCTTATGTTGACTGTGCATTCATGATCTGCAAGGGCATCTGACATGAGGTGTGCCAGGAAGATTTTGAAGAGTGTTGGAGAGAGTAGGCATCCTTGACGCACGCCGATTGTTGTTCTGAACCATTCCCGATGGCGCTGTTGTGGAGGACTGCACTGGTAGCCTTGTCATACATGTTTTTGATGACTTCAATAATGTTATGGCTGATGTTGTACACTCTCATGGTTGCCCACAGAACCGCATGCCAGGCTTGGTCCAACACTTTCCTGAAGTCTACAAACACATGATATAGATGTTGTTGGTTGCTGTAGGTATTTCTCACAAATTATTCTGAGGTTGAAAATATGCTCAGTGGTACTTCGCCCTGCCCTGAATCCTGCTTATTCTTCAGCTATGATTTGTTCAGCTTGAGGTTTCAACCTGTTAAGTATTATTTTCAGGAGGACCGGCCTTGCTGGGATGGCTAATGAGGCTGAAGGTGCGGTAATTTTCACACTCCTGAAGGTTACCCTTTTTGGGACGAGTGATGACAAGCGACTGGGTCCATGGTATACGCCACCCTCCACTCTGCCAGATATTGTTACAGATTGTGGTGAAGGCATCAATCATCGCTTCTCCTCCCACCTGAAGCCATTCTGCGGGTATGATGTCCACTCCCGCTGACTTCCCCTTCTTTAGCGATTGCATTACTGCCTCAACTTCTTCTCGGAGAATTGGGCAGATTTCTTCTTCTTCTCTGTTCTGGGGACATGCTAGAACTGACGGGTCTCCATTTAGTGTGTAGTGGTAAAGGTCAGAGCAGTACTCTGTCCATCTGTCCAAGACTTCTTGTTTGTCTTTAAGCCACATGCCAGATTTGCTTTGGATCGTGGAGACCTTAGGTTGTTTAACACTTGTCAGCCGCTTCACAGTCTGGTAGGCTTTCTTGCTGTTGTTCAGACTGTTCTCTATTTCCTAGCATTGATCTTCTATCCAGTTCTCCTTTGCTGTGTGTATGCCTTTTCGGATGTCGTTGTTGATTTTTTTATAGGCATCAGCTCCCTGTGAGGTGTTCTTTTCTTCTCTTTTCGTTTGTTACACAGGTTTAAAAGTTTAAGTGTGAACCACGGTTTCTTTTTTGGGCAGTGCTTGCCAAGGATCTCAGTGGTGGCATCTGTCACAGCTGAGTTCAAGGTGGTGGTCATGGTGTTGACGACTACTTCACCAGCTCCAGCAGCAGTTATGCAAATTTCCCGCCAATTGTGGCTTGGAAAATTTCTGCCACCTCAGGTTTAATTTGCATGTGAGTCAAAACTGATAAGAAGTAACTGATTCAAAAGTTACTTACTTACTGTCATTTTTTACACAACAAAGTATGATCTGAAGGTACGCACAATGAAGGCATCAAGAATGAATTTAGTGATTCAGTTTAAAAACTATTCTAATGTTGCTAATAATGAAGTAGCACAGCACACACAAGAAATACACAGCAATAAAACTAAACCCTCAACTTCTGTTACTTGAAAGTAACTACTATTGAGTATTGTTTAAGCTTTCATTTAAACTAGGTTTGGGTGTGTTTATATCAATCTGTGCATGTATGTGAGCGGATGCGAAAGTGCATCCCTTTCTTTGTTGTGTATTCTGTTTAAAAATTTATTCCTATTTGTATTTTTACCTAGCACTGCATCATATCACTCTACAAACCTGATTTTGATGATGGTTCAGGAGGCAGGACTGATGGTGGTAGCTCTGTACCCTTTGGCAGAAAGACAACGGACTGCATCACCAGCTTCTTGAATGTCTTGGTCACATACGTCACATCTTGCTCTGGCAAATTGGATTTACGCAACTTTTTCTTCTTTCCAGTTTCTGCAAAAAATTTAGCTGGACAAATGGAGATATGCTGGTACGGCTGCACTGCTGCTGCAATACTCTTAACCAAATCACTTCCAGTTTTACTGAATAAATAAAAGATGAAACCAAGGCATAGTTTATATAATACATGACTGAGGATTGATCACGTCATTCACCTTTTAACAATTATCAAACATACAATATATAATTTATAATACAAAAATCAATACTAACAGAACAAGAGAAATATATTTCCCCATTTTCTATTATTATTATAAATATTTATGCACCTAATTTAGACACAGCTCTGGGCACTTACATGAATACAGAACAGCTTTAACTATAAAACAAAATGAGGAATACTCATGAACTATTAACAGTAATCTTATATATAAAAACTAATGACTAACACACACACAAACACTCACACGCAAACTATGACTTTGTAGATCTGTTTCATCAATTTTAATTGGTGGAAGAAAAATTATGAGTTTTAAGAGAGTATTTAAACGACTGAATTGAAGATGAATTTTGGAGAGCAGAGAAATTGGAAATATGTTCCAAATACTAGGGCTCTAATAACAAATCTGATAGACAGTATAAACATGATTTTGAAAAGACAGTGTTTGGTCCAGAGTGACACCAAAATTGTGAAAAGAGGTAGAGAATGAGATGGTGGCTCCACTGAGTGCAACAGATTTTGGAAAAGATGGTGAATGTAGGAGAGGTTTGGGAGAAAGGAGCACCACTCCAGTTTTACCAGAGTGTTAACTGCAGTTTATTTGCTTTTATCCAATGATTAACATCAGTGATACCGGCCAGAATTGAAGTGACCAAATTAGGGAGATCACAAACAGATCCACAAACATACATCTGGTTGTCATCAGAAAAACTGTGATGCAGAATGCAGTGTGTGTTTACAATTTCAGACAGTGGTTGAGTGTACAGAACAAAGAGGATTGGGCCTAAGACTGAACCTTGAGGCACACCAAACTGCAGGCTAACTGACGATAAAGTATGGCCATTGACTGAGACAATTTGGCAACGGTTGGAGAAGTTGGATGAGAACCAGGATAAGTTATAATTAGAAACACTGAAAGTATTATGTAGACGATGAAAGAGTACAGTGATCAATTGTTTCAAATGCTGCTGACAAATCTAAAAGAGATTAATAGAAAAATGGTTATGATCAAGAGCAGTAAGGAGATAATTCACAATTTTCAGGAATGATTTGGGCAAGACAGATTATTAGTAGCTAGATGTTGAGCTGCAAGAGCAAAAGTTTCTCCATTATTTTAGCCAGAAAAGGTAGGTTTGAAACAGGTCTGTAGTTTTTAAGACAGTCAGGATCCAAAGATGGCTTTTTGATGAGAGTTTTGACAAGATCAGTTTTAAAAACAGAAGAGAAAGTTCCAGAAAGCAAAGACTGATTGATAACAGCATTGAAATGAGGGAGCAATGTTTCCAGACAGTGGTTCAGTAGAGAGGCAGACAGTGGGTCAAATTCACAAGTTTTTATTGCTTAATTTTTTTTTTCACAGGAGAAAAAGAGGTAAACGGAATACCTACAAACTCAAGATCAGCAGGGACATTTTGAGTGACAGTACAGAGTATCCTGAATAGAAGAGATTTTCTGTAAATAGAAGTCAGGGAAGTGTTGAGCAAGGAGAGGAGATGGTATGTTAGTTGGAATGAGAGATTTTTCTGATTTTCCTGAAAGCGTGTTTGTAACACTGAACATTTGTTTAGATGAGGGCATGCAACAATTTTGGTGTTGTAATATGCTGATTTTGCTGTATGAACAAGAACAAAAAAAAACACTTCTGGCAGCCTGAAAAATCTGTTTATAAACAGCCAGTCCAGTTTTGAGCAACTGTCTCTCGGCTTGCTGACGCACTTGCTTAACTTCTAAAAGCTGTGGCCCAACTGTAGTAAATCAGGGAGAGGCAAGCGCTGAGATATTTTATGTCTAGTGGCAGGAGCGTGATTATTTAATAAGTCACTTAGACTGGTTGAGTTCATCTGCCGAAGACGGCGATAATGATGAAAGAGAGTTGCTGAGATCTGAATTGAAAACAAACATAATAGCTGCAATGTTCCTAGTGCTTACAAAAGTCTGACTCTGTGGAGATTTAGCCAGTGACAAGCGACACACAATACATGAATGGTCTGACGAGAGTGTGTGAACATAAGTGGACTGAACAATAGTCAGGTCAACGCGATGCACAAGCCAGTCTAAAGTATGGCCACGATCATGAGTTGGTACATCAATGACTTGCTGCAAACCAAAAGTGTTCAAAATGTCAACCACTTTAGAAGTGTTAGCGTTACCTTGCTCATCATAGTTAACATTAAAGTCACTGGTAATCACATAAGAACCCCTGTGTAAGTTACAGTACTTTAGTAGATCAGGAAAATCATCCATGAACATAAAGTCTTTCAGACGGTTCTTGATGCTGGGCAAGGGCCAGTCACAGCGGCTCTGCCGCAACTTTTCAGATTTTGAGGTCAGGTCAGCCAGAATAGCTTTAAATAGCTTCGCAGATGCTCCCTTTCTCTGGAACGGGGGTGCCGGCAAGCTCTAAATAGCATGTAGCATGTGAAACTCGTAGGCACTGAACAGTGTTGCTCACATAGGAATTGAGCTGGTGTGCGGTATAGGCAGAGGAGATAAAAAGTCTGGTGCGGTAGAGCAAGAGAGAGCTGAAAAAGTTCAAACAACTGATGTTAAAAGGGAAAGTCCGTCTTGGTGGAGATGAGGGGAGACAAGTGATCAGACACAAAAAAGGCAAGACCACCACCACAAGTAGATCGGGGAAAAGAGAGTGTGCGATGACCAGTCAGAGCTAAGTCACACCGACAGCCTGAAACCAAGTCTCACTGACGCCGTGACAGCAAAAATGTCGACATCGTTGTCATGAATAAAGTAGTTTATTGCCGAACATTTCTCCAGTTTTGTGCCGAATGCTTCGGCATTGAAGACAGCCAGGGTAAGTGAGGAAACAAGCTTGTAGGTCTTGGCAGGCACGGTGGGAATGCGAATCAGATTGTTGACATTAGGGCCGGGGGGACGAAGGGGAGGTCGAGAAACAATGTCAAGAAATGCTGGTCAGGTGACCTTAATGAAAAAGCAGCTTCATAGTCACATAAAGTACAAATAGTGATGATGTTTTGCCACTTGCATGTGCCACAATGGCACAATTGGCGATGAGGCAGATTGCAACCAATTTTAAAATCTTTCAAACAAGCACTCCATGAAGGATCTAGATCTAAATGAGTATACATAGCAGATTAGTTAGTTATTCATTGCCTACAGAGTCCAGCGGACTGCAAAGAGCCAAATCAGGACCACAAAATCAAAGACCACAACTCCGCTGAAAGAGGACTTACCCCTGATCCACATAAAAGATCTGCAGAAACAACCGTAGTGGCAACACTGAAGGCACTCCACAAGCCGGTCACTTTACAATAAAGACATCCCATGCAGGGGAGGCTGAGTCTATACTCTAATGTATAAACCCCCGTTTACCAAAAAAAAAAAAAAAGAATACAAACATCATTATAAAATATCAACAGAACACATACATATAAAATGCCTACATTGCCAAATAATAAAATCATAGGAAGCCCCAGTGACCATTTGGCAGAAAGCATCCAATATTCCCAAGCTGATCCAACAGACCTCACACACAAATGAGGAGATTTGTCCCGGAAGAGTTTTCAAGAAAAAAGGTAGGTGACTGGTCTAGCGAAGAAGAAGATAGTATAGTATATTGATAGAACAGAATAGGAAAGAGAAAGAACAAAGGAGAAAGACAGCGACAGTGGGAATTTAAAGCACTAAATTTCCAGAAAGTGGGGATGCTATTTATACTGAAACACCCGACACCCTCACATGGAAACTCTAGTTGATCACATGTGTAAGTGTATTTATTAAACACAGGGACTCCAGAGACTGTAGCAGATAAAGTACGTTCATCAGTAACAGATTGTTGTTGTGCAAAACACATTTGATTGAAGAAACCGGTCATGCAAGGCACACAAGAAAATGGCGGGCTTTCAAAAATTGTTGTCCCAAAGTAGGCGCGAAAGAATGAAGAGAAAGAACAGTACCTTGAAATGTTTTACAATCTCAGCTGGAAGCCACCACATGATTCTAGAGATGTAATGTGTGCGCGCATGCGCTGGAAGGAAGACGTGTTTTTCGAGTGCTCTAAGAATCAACGCCAATTTAATGTGGATTAAACTAATTTATTGACAGTGACATTCTTTAAAAAGTTAATTTACAGTTAGAATAAGGTTTCTGTGACATTATTATTACTTTGATTTTGTATAGATTGTGTTAGCGAAGCCGATATATGGCCAAATAGTTAGAGCATAGAGCGCGCACTGTGAACTCACTACGACACTAGCGTCCGACTGCCGTTATTTCATAACAGTAGGCCTAAATCACTAAACATACGATTCTGGTTTGATTTTCTATAATTTAAATCGCCATTATGGCGAATGCTAGATTTACACTTGGATTACTGTGTTTCATTTTGTGTGTGTGCCACTTCTTCACACAACGATCTACTTACTCGATCTTTGACCACACATTACCTGGACTACTCGTGAAAGGGAACATTAGGAAGGCAATTAAACTGCCCATCGGAACCTACTCGTCGCAACGACAGGTCAGTACACTTGCACTACTATCGATCTTGCTGGCTGGAGACATTCATAGCAACCCGGGCCCACGCCAGAAGAGCTACTACCCATGTGGCTTGTGTGACAGAGACGTGAAATGTGCTGACTGTATTGCTTGTGATGATTGCTCCATCTGGTACCACAGGTCATGTGTCGAACTCTCGTCTAGTGATTTCAGAGCACTACAGAGACAAAGCGTGCAATGGATTTGTCCAAAATGCGACAGTATAAACTGTGATAGCTTCACCTTCAGGAGCTTTTCTTGATCAGAAAACTACTATGCCCCCCTCCAAAACACGGACTGTAGCATAACTTCCTTCAACCATACCCACCGCTTCAGCCCCCTGAGAACTAGCAGCCCCAAATCTAACCAGCACAGCCCAAACTCTCACCATTCGAATTCTTACCAGAGCACCACCGGTAACCCATCCTATAAATCACCAGGCCAAGGAAACAACTACCACAGTTCCACATGTTTCAGCCATCCTAGTCCACCAGGACAAAACCCATCCAACACCTACAAGTCGCATCACGCAGAATGCTACCACACTGCCAATGATTCCAGCCACAACCCCAACATATCAAAGAAAAAGAACCTTCGCATCATGACCGTAAACTGCCGCAGCATAGAGAAAAAGAAAGCTGAATTTGCTGCCATTGTCAACTATGTAAAACCAGATATCATTTGTGGCACAGAATCATGGTTGAAACCAGACATCAAGCAGAGAGAGATATTCCCAGATGGCTTTGTTTATTATAGGAAAGACCGCTGTAGCCTAGCTGGAGGTGTCTTCATTTTAGTAAACCAAAATCTCATCTCATCTATACAGCCGGACTTAGATTCTGCATGCGAAATACTCTGGGCAAAAATACACCTCCAACAAAACAAAGACCTAACGATAGGCTGTTTTTACATGGCTCACCGAAACCAGACAGACCTGAATGAGCTAGATAAGTCACTACGAAAAATAAATAATAGAGGACAAAAACAGATTATTCTTACCGGCGACTTCAACTGCCCTAATGTAGAGTGGAACAATGGTACAGTTGCCCCTGGAGCGCCAGATCGGGTGATCCAGGAGTCGCTAGTCGACATCACCTCATCAGCACACCTCACACAAGTCCACGACGAACCAACAAGAGAACACAACATCCTAGACCTAGTTTTTACCAGCAATCCCTCTCTCACCAAGAGCTCCAAGTCAATCCCAGGCATTAGTGATCATAGCATTGTGGTTACAGACTTTGACCTCTACCCTAACCGCATCAAAGAGAAGCCCCGCAAGCGATACAACTATTCTAAAGCAGACTGGAACCACCTGAACTCTGAAATCTTGCAATTATCAGACAACATCATGACAATGAGAAAGGAAGGAACTCCCGTTGAAGACATGTGGACACATTTCAAACTTAACTTGATAGCAGCAGCTGAACGCTTCATACCTACCAGCCTTCGACAAATCAACTTTACATTACCCTGGGTCAACTACAAACTTAAGAGACTGTTAAAGCATAAAAAGAGACTATACAACCAAGCCAAGAAGACCGGCAACTGGACCAACTTTAGATTCCATCAGAAGGAATGCAGGAGGAAAATGAGGCAAGCAGAATGGCGCCACATTAACACCATCATTGAGGACGGGCTAAGAGACAACAACTGCAAACCCTTTTGGCGCTATGTCAAGACAAGGCGACAAGACAACACAGGAGTTGCCCCGCTCTTCAATGAAGGATCTCTCCATAGTGATAGTTCTTCCAAGGCAAAGATATTGCTTCAACAATTCCAGTCGGTCTTTACAAAAAGAGAGGACACACCATTGCCAGAGATGAAGGGCACCCCCTTCCCCGCTGTAGAGAAACTAACGGTTACTACAGAAGGCGTCGTTAAACTACTCAAAGACTTGAACCCCAACAAAGCTACAGGACCAGACAACATCCCTAATCAAATTCTCAAAAACTGCGCCGAAACTGTTGCCCCAGGATTAGCAGCCATCTACAACACCTCACTAGAGACTGGACAGCTCCCCGCAGACTGGCTAACAGCAAAAGTCTCCTCAATATTCAAGAAAGGCGATAGAAACAAAGCAGAAAATTACAGACCAGTATCTTTAACATCCGTTGCATGTAAGCTACTGGAACACATCATCTGTCGACATCTACATACCCACTTCGAAAAACACACCATCCTCACCAGTAGAAACCACGGATTCAGAACAGGCCACTCTTGCGAAACCCAACTACTCACTACTATGCAAGACATTCTCTCCTCACATGACAAAGGCCATCAGACCGACATCATCATCCTGGATTTCAGCAAGGCATTTGACACTGTGCCACACAACAAATTACTACACAAGCTGGATCATTACGGCATACGAGGCACCATCCACACCTGGCTCACAAACTTCCTGACCAAGCGCCAGATGAGAGTGGTCCTGGATGGAGAGGCATCAGAGGAAGTAGCTGTCGAATCCGGAGTCCCCCAAGGCACAGTGATGGGTCCTTTACTCTTCCTCTGCCACATCAACGACCTGCCGGACACAGTAAAATCAACAGTGCGACTCTTCGCAGACGATTGCCTACTCTACAGAGAGATCCGCTCCTTCCAGGATCACATCACACTCCAATCAGACCTCAAAGACCTAGAGAGATGGGCCAAGCAGTGGGGAATGCGATTTAATGCGCAAAAGTGCTACGTTCTCTCCACCAGACACAAGTCACAACACTTCTATAGCCTTGGAAACACTATACTCCAACAGACTGATACTACCCCCTACCTAGGCGTCCAAATTTCTGCGGACCTGAAATGGGCTAACCACATCACAAGCGCCTGCAAGAAAGCTGGATCCACACTGGGCTTCCTACGCCGAAATCTCCGGAACTGTCCACAAGAGTGCCGACGCCTAGCCTACATCGCACTTGTTAGATCCACTCTCGAGTATGCCGCAGTGGTGTGGGATCCTTACCTCCAACAAGACATCGACAAGCTGGAACGCATCCAACGCCAGGCTGCACGGTTCATTATTAGAGACTACAGATCCCGGGACCCAGGATGCATTGGCAGGATGCTTCACGAGCTCCACCTCCCACTACTTGCAAAACGTCGCCAACAACTCAGGCTGACCATGCTCTACAAGATAACCAGAGGACTAGTTACTGCTCTCCCTCCCAACACCTTCCTTACTGCTGCAAAGAACAAACGGAAAATCCGCCCCACCACCTTTAAAGGATATGACACACAGAACATCATAGAGAGGCAGATAAACAACAACAACACATGCTTTATCTTACCACCCTCATCATCAGATCTCTACAGAAACTCCTTCTTCGTAAGGACAGTAGTGGAATGGAATAGCCTTCCCGATGACATCATCAACCTATCCTCACCTAGCTCATTCTCCTCTGCAATCGGGAGGTACAGGGATGCTGACTGTAAGTTCTTATAGAGTCAACATAATAGAACAGTGATTTTAAACTTTTAATTGTACACATATCACCAGGCTTCCACAAGAGGAGCCCTTTTAAGAATATAATTAAATAAAATCAGAACTACAATAGGCAATATGAAGTTAGTACAAAAAGAACTATGAAGCATAATTTTTTTTTTTCTTTTCTTTTTTTTAAATCAAATTAATTAGCGCGCACACACCACCACCACGTTAATAGCCATCTATGGCTCCTGTGGTGTTTTCTGCCAACAACATCATCGGCAGTATCCAGATCCAGATTCAATTTAAGTCAACCGTAAACTAAAAAACAACAAACTTCAATCAAAAACAGGAGACAGGTGGCCGTGCCTGTTAGTTAAATAAATCTAGATCTACATTTTATATGGGCAAGGTTCAGAAAAGGAGTTGAGAAATTGTGACATATATAAAAAGACTTGGTCTAAAGAAAAGAGAATGCAGAGTATGAAAATAACACATAAACACAAAAGCACAAAGGGTATTTGAGCAAACAAGACATTTATAAAGCACAAAAATTTTGTTAAGTAGATCTGAACTTGTGTGCATAACATCACCTCATGTCACAAACTAAATCAACTGCCATATCAGCATGAATACTGAAATTTAAAACCTCAATGCATGGAAACAATGAAGCAAGTCCTGTTAGTAATCTACAAACACTTGGAAGCAAATTTGCATTTCAAATCAGTTTATTAGAAGAGCTGGGAAAAAAAGTGTACATAACATTACACATAAGAATGGGACGTTTGCATTACATCTTTTCAGACAGTCAAGTCATCAAACATTTAACCTGAAATGCAACAAACTACTTCTACAGATCCTGAGGGAAATTTCTAACATGAAAACATCACGATAGTCTTACAGGTACATGAATATTATGCAGTTAACTTCAAGACTAGCCAAACATCTATTTAAAAAATGTAAACACAGCCATAACAAATATAATTTATGCAGAAATGAAGCAATACAGTTAGATGCTATCATTTTAGTTCATTTGTCTTCGGGTAAACACAAAAAGATCAAAACAACAACATTAGAAAGCATGAAATGCTTGTCAAGGACTCAACAGGTCATAACTTCACGCCGTCACATAGCATTTTTGTGTGGATAAAAACTTAATCGTTTATGAAAAACAGTTGCTGACTTGTTGGATTAACAAAGCTAACTAGGCTAGACATTCTGACAAATGCCAATCAACCACGGTGTTAACCGGTTTTAAATATAAACATTTTAGTGGTGGAGTACATAACTTCATTACACGAATGGAGTGGTGAATGTTGTTAAGTGATAGTTTGCATTGAATAAAATTAGTTATGATGCCCAAAACTATCCATGACATCAACAGTTGACATAACATGAACTACAATTGCCAATGACCAACATGTCGTGTATAGAATGGTTTATAGGCCAAATAATTGTGGACATAACCTCACACAGTGAATCCTTAAGTGAAGACAAACAGTAAAAGAAAGTTGATCTATAGTATAAATTGCATTGATTTATACAAGTACACATAAATGAAAGTAGTGCAGAGTAAAATGTGTCTTACATGGACATGAGTATTTTGCCATTAACTTTGAGACTAGTCAAACATCTATAAACACAATACGTGAACACAGCCATAACAAACATAATTTAAACAAAAATGAAGCAATACAGTTAGATACAATCGTATAAGTTCATTTGTCTTGGGATAAAAAGAGAAAGATCTTTAAAAAAAAAACATTAGAAAGCATACAATGCTTGTCAAGGATTCAAGAGGTCATAACTTCATGCCGTGACATAACATTTTTGTGTGGATAAAAACTTAATTGTTTATGAAAGACAGTAGCTGACTTGTCGGATTAACAAATTCTAACAAGACTAGACACTATGACAAACTTGAATCAACCATGGTGTTAACTGGTTTTAAATATAAACATTTTAGTGGTGGAGTACATAACTTCATTACACAAATGGAGTGGTGAATGTTGTTAAGTGACAGTTTGCTTTGAATAAAATTAGTTATGCTGCCCAAAACTAGCCAGGGTGTCAAAAGTTGACATAACTTGAACTACAATTGCCAATGAGCAACCTGTCCTATCGAACAGTTGATAGGCCAAATAATTGTGGACATAACCTCACACAGTGATTCCTTAAGAGAAGACAAGCAGTTAAAGAAAACTTATCTAAAGTAGTAATTGCATTCATTTATACAAGTACACATAAATGAAAGTAGTACAGAGTAAAAATAAATGGACAGTTGTCAGACTTCACAACCGAGACCTAAATTCAAAATTCAAGCGGGTACATGTGGAGAGGGAATTAATATTTTTTTTCAAAATACAAGGATCCCCTATCCAAAATGTAAAGAAAAAAAAGGAAAATGGTCATGACTGGTTAATATTGACCTATTCAACAATGTTGGAAAAGCACAATGCTACTAAAAACAACAAGCAGAAAGCTCTGCTAAATGCTAAGAGTACATAACTTCAAGCCGTGACATGTTTTGTTTTTTTCCTTTATAGAAACAAACTGATAATGAAACCAAAATTGATGCAGAAATTTGAAGTAAAATCAAGGAGTACTCCTGAAATCATAAATGTATTACCTAAGAAGTGATTAAAAAAACATATCACCAGGGCATTACATAACTATACACTGTCATTATATACACAGATGAAGAAATCTTTTAAAAAGAGGATACATTGCCAAGTCAAAACAAGAGCAAAGCATACAACTAGCAGAAAGCAGTCTTTCAGTATCGACTGGTCAAAATACAAAAGTTCATTTCCAAGCAATAATATACGAAGTTCATTTACGAGCAATTTACACCCCAAATTATGAAGTACAATGTTCTTCGATCCTGGCATGTAGTATACTCGGCCAGCACTTTGACGACGGCTGATTCAGGAAGCAAGTATTCCTGACCACTCTCTGGCATCTTCCAGCCTTCTCCGTACATCAAGTATTGACCCCAAGTATTGTGGGTTACTCTTGTGACCTGTAATCAGCAAATCATGATAAATCAGAAAAAAAACTACCATGCTACCCTTTCAAATAAAGCTAATGGTGCTTTTTATTCTTAATTTACATGGTGGTTGTCGAAACTAAATGCAGCTGTTGGGGAAATAGCTGGCCATCTCTGATTCAGCTTCACCACACAATCCCCACAACTTGAAAATGCCTCACAAATAAATACTTCTTGTGCTACAAATTGAGAAGTTCCTCCTTTGATTCCACATTTACCAATATGAAGTGCCCGGTAGGTGAGGAAGAATTCTAATCTGCATTAAATACATACTTTGCCAAATATTCCCTTTATGTCAACAACTGTGTGTGTACATAACTTTATGCAATGCTTCCATGATGGATATGATCACATGACAGTTCACACTTGAGATTGATCACTTCTGGGGATTAATCTGCTTGTACTTTTTCCTGTCAGACAATAAACTGATTAAAATGTCAAGTACAGTCCCAGAGCTGTGGTTGAAAAGTAAAGGTGTAAGTAACTTCACCATTTTGAGGTAAGCTAGCTTTGACAGAGACAACGTGAAGTTATGCACAAAGAGTGGAACAAAAGGGCATTTTACCTTAAAGAACAATTGACTAAAATTAGCTATGTTTTTAAAGGAATCAATTTAAACTGCATTAAAAAGATACCTTGGCACAATAGTGAAGCTCAAGGGCTTGAAATGTGTGCTCATAATTTTACGCAATGATATGCAATTGGTCTGGTCATGAAGTTATGTACAGTCGCATAGGAATGGCAAAATAAATCAGACTAAAGCCCAGTAGTTAACAATCACATGTATGGAACAAAACTTATTTCATTAAATTATTATAATATGAAATACATTAATTGAAGAGCTCTGGTTGATAAAATTTTGGTGTATGTAACTTCACCATTTTGATGCAGGCTTGCTTTGACAAAGAATGTGAAGTTATGCACAAAGAGTGGAACAAGGCTGTGTTTGTTGGTGAGCTGTGTTGATAATTTTTAATCATCTTTTGAGTGTAAATAATGTATGTATCTTTTAAAAGAAAATGTATCACTTCAAAATTTTAAATAAAAATAAAAAACGAATTGTGTTCATCATTTCACAAAATCCACTTACTTTCTGGTTTTGGAAGTTAGTAGTGAAGTTATGTACTAAGAGAAATGGTCTCATAATGAATAGAAGAAACAAGTAAGTGGGATACGTTTTCACATATTGAGCTTCAAAATAATCCTACACTGGGAAAAACTAAATTACTCTAATTTCTTTCAAGGATGGTTGAGTTCATCACTTTACACAACTTTGAGCAAGCACAATTTTCCACTAGCTGTGTGACGTTATGCACGTGGTCGGTATTACAAAAAATGAAGCCTATAGTGACCACAACAAGAAAGAAATCAAAAATAATGTTATAAAAACATTTGTTATGCATAATTATTAGCCTATGGAACTAAATATCCCTTCATTTAAACAAAATAACAAAACACCTATAAGACCGAGATGTTTCGGATTGTGAAGTTACGCACACAAACGAATTAGACTAACAAAACGTGCCACTTTATTGTTTATTATTAGCGGTGTATTTGTCCGCAACGAAAATATAATCTGTATAAAAATATAAACGTTTAAAATTGATTTGACAATAATACTTGTTAAAAAATCGTGTACGTTGCTTCATGACAATTGTCAAAAACGGGTGCAAAAAATAATGCATAATATCTACAAACAAGAACGTTTACTCAAACACCTTTGTAGCGATGCTGTTGACTTGAAACAAACATACATTTTTATCACAAAAACACGAGATTTACTCCATCAATGTTGACAGAAAAGTCGAAAAACACTGACCAAGCCACCAAAAATATGCGTGCATAACTTAGATGAAAAATTCATGACACTCGACTTACCTTCATTTTTGGACGAATCCGCCTCACTTCTTTCTTCTTCAGCCATCGCACGTTGAATGTTAACAAAGGCCAATTGTTTCACGTGTTAAAATTGACGCTAACCGCATTATTTAGAAAATTTGGAGCCTCAAAAAACAGTACGTCACGTTTGGTTTTCATGACCCAAAAGTTGACAGCAATTTGTTTGCCTATATTATTCGTTCGATTAATTATATCATTATTCTGATTATTGTATTGCTTATATTAAGTTTTGGACTCATGTTTCATAATTTATTAGCATAAGAAATAAAGTGAATTACAACACCAGCGCGGATTAATAAGCCCTGAGGCTGAATCACGAAAATACGTGACGTACGCGGGAGTCGCCGATTTCGACGCATATCTCCAAAAAATACGAACCGATTTTAAAATGGAAAATTGTTTCGTACCCTTTATACATTTTTAATTTCGGAAATTAAATTTGTATTAATATTCTATGAAGCAGTTTTATGCCGGTCGGCAAATACCGAACACACTGTTTACGATGTCACAAAAAGTGTAACGGAAACCGCCGATCGTTACGTCATTCATCGTCAGTTTTTTCTTCTTTGACGTGGTTTATCGATCCGTCTTTGACGTCAAAATGAAGAACGATCTTTTCTCTGTCAGATTCACATTTTATTTTGTTTCAAATGATGATATGCAGCGAGTCCGCTTCCTCGCAAAGTAACAGTACCGGCGAAAATCGAGTCCGACGCCATTTCAGAGCCTTGCCCATATAAATGTTCAAAGCTGCCATCTTTTCATAATTTGCTTCAGGTAAAATTATTCTAATGGTGTAAATACAAGGTACCTGAACCTGGCAAAATCTAGCTATGATCATCTCTTTTCACCAAATGGCATACTTAGATCTCTCTCTCACTCTCAATCTTTCTCTTACTTTTTTCCAGCCCTGTGATCATGCTTCTTGTGTGAAAATATTTAGGCATGTGATACACTTTCATTCATTCATTCATTCAATCTCTTATGACCAAATCAACAAATGGCTTACATTTAGATTAATTAATTAATTAATTTGTTCTTCTAGATAGAGCTTTTTCAGGTCAAGAGCTGCTTAAGGGCTGGCTGATACAGGATTTCATTCAAGCTGCCCAAGGCACCCACTCACAACCTTTGGGCGCATAGTCTGCACAGACTAGACCTCATTTTATACTCTCATCCGAATGAGTAGATTAGCGCTAAGGGTCCATACATAGTTATTGTATATTGCCGTTTGCTGTACTTGCCTGTGGAAGTTTGATCAATGTTTTTATTTTCAAAGAAGAGCGCAGTGCCCATGATATCCTCATAATGTCCAGTAAATTGGTTGCCGCTCACCTGCAGAGCTGGGTTCTCAGTGGCCAGACCCTTCAGTGGCAGAAAAAAAAATCTGTATGAATTATCACCATGAACTTCTAAATTTACATTTACCTGACAACTGGTGACTCTTGTGCATTTGAAGAAGTGTTCAGGTTGTACAGGAGCATAGAGTTTTGGGCACTAGAAATGTTTCATTGAGCAACATCGAGAACAATTAGTACTGGATGGGTGACCATACTTGACAGACAATCGCCTTATAAATTACACGAAGATAAAAGAGTGAAGCAATTATACAGCACACCCCAGTCCACTCACATGTAAATGGGTTCCTGGCTTTGTTTAGACTTGGGGAAAGTGAGAGAGAAGAGATGAGCAATGCTCTCATTAACTATTAAGCTGACCCAGAGAAAGGAAAGTTGGAACAAATGCCTATTTCCCAAGACCAAATAGATACGGGATTACCATTATCATATTTTACCTTGCACACGACAAATCCATTTTAAATCAATTATTACAAAAACCTTTTATTTACGAGCGAAAACCTGCCATAAATAAACGAAAAGTCTACCGGGTATCTTTATCTTACCAAAATGTGCGCCTTTAGGCCCTCTTCGCCCGATGGCTCCAGGTGGCCAGGAGGTACTCCTGTCAAATCCACATACAAGTAATTCTCCTGAAACAAAAAGCAGTTTCCGTTACCAAACTTTAGCCTTGACATATATTATTAGAATCCACAATGTTGTGCTATTTGTTTAATGCGGCCAGTTGCAAGAAAATGTTAGTTGCGTGAAAGCATTGCTTCGTACTTCCCACTCGTCATCCATCTTGTAAACAATACTACTGAATTACTTCCCTTGTATCTTATTTTTGACTAAAGAACGCGCAAAACATCGGGGTTCGCATCTCGGAAGTAATAAGACAGTGTTGAGTCTATGGTCTCACGCTGTAGCTGTACATTCTTTGATCTCAGCTATATAAAACCCCGTGTGTACATGATGGTGATGATTAGAAAGGAAAGAGGAGACTACTACTACTACTACTACTACTACTACTACTACTACTACTACTACTACTACTACTACTACTACTACTACTACTACTACTACAAGAACACGAACACACCCACACGCACACCCACACACGCACACACACACACATATTGCTTTTTTATTTTAAAAAATTCCATGTGCCCATAGAGAGTTATTTTTTCTTTTCTTTACAATTTTTTTTTTTGGGAGGGGGGAGGAGGGTGAGAGGCGGGGTGGTTGGGAGAGGGGGAAAGGAAAAAAAACTTATTGACTTGACTTTATTATGAGGTAATTGTTATTATTTTATTATCGAGGATTTTTATAGCGCACATATCTCGCCGTACTTGGCGACTCAAGGCGCTGGCGGATACAGGATCTAACTCAAGCCGCCCGAGGCGCCAACTTTTATAAAATATATTCTTTGACAATGCTCAGTATTGCGCGCAATATGACCAATAGGTATATATTAAGCTTAATCTTCAACTTGAACGTGCTTATTATTTTGCACCTCGCGTCTCAAACCAATGTAAATTATCTTTGAAGTGCTGTTCACATGTTGATCTAAACCCCATACTGGGTTGCATGCAGGGACATGTTAGGGAGCTTTCAACTAAGGGAAATTTTGTGACTGAATTTTCCAAACTCATGGACTATACAGTAACGCGTTTAAAAGCACTTGAAAAACTTGTTGGTTTTTTTGGTTTATAGCGCTGTTGAGAGCCACTAGCAGGAAATCTGCAGAAGGTCGTTGTGACTCATTGCAGTATAGGTTACACAAAGGGGTAACATTTAAAGAGAACTTCCGGGAATAGTGCACCCCCCCGCTCAGTTTTGGTTCAGGTTTGGGAAATAAAACACATACAAACGCGCGCACACACACACACACTGACACACTTGCATGCACGCACGCACATACACACACATAAGCTTACGCACTTACGCTCGCGCACACGCATACACACACTGTGAAACGCCTCACTTTCTCAAGTCCCCTTCACTAACATCCACCTGACACAAATTTCTCTCTCTCTTTTTCTTTCTCTCTCTCTCACACACACATACACACACACACACACACATTCGAGCGCGAACATACAGACATTCATACAATACAAACGCGCTCGTACAGCCTACCCTCTCACGGTCTCTTACCCTGCTCCCAACTCCCTCTCTCTCTCTCTCTCTCTCTCTCTCTCTGTAAGTGTAAGTAAAACTAAGTTGTGTGTGTGTGTGTGTGTGTGTGTGTGTGTGCGCGCGCGCGCATATCTTGATTATACTGTTACATTAAGATGTTATTGTTATGAAGTTATTTTGTTATACTAATTATTATTGTTACAAGTCCCAAGGGCAAGATGTAAAATCAGTGCTTAATCTTTTACCCTTGTTAAAAAATTCTTATCTTATCTTATATTTTCTTTTCTTATTTGTATATATATCTTTGCTCGCCCAGCCCCTCTTCTCTCTCTCTCTCTCTCTCTCTCTCTCTCTCTCTCTCTCTCTCTCTCTCTCTCTCTCTCTCTCTTGCCGTGCAAGCTGGAAACAAAACGGGGAACAGTTCGATCCGCTCAGTTCGATTTGTGTAGGTCTGACAGCGTCGTTCGATCTGTCAGCGTGTCGTCTGCAGCATTGTTTGTACACCCAGCCTACCATAGGCTACAATTTTCATTGTTCCTCCGCTGTGCGCGTTTGCTCCTTTGCGACTTAAATCAGCATTCAGTGACAACATTGTGCCATACTGCAGGTAGAGTGATCTATTTAATTAATTTATTTTAATTACTAATAAATGAAAATCGCCTACCCGTATCACCTAAACAAAGATCGAGAGAGAGAGAGAGAGAGAGAGAGAGAGAGAGAGAGAGAGAGAGAGAGAGAGGGGGGGGGTGGAAGACTGCTTGAAATTCTCTGCCAGCGTTAAGTAGAAAAAAGCTAAATTTTGCTAACCAAGAAAAATGACTGTATATACTCTGGCCTATAAAGGGTTAAAAACGATTAAAATTCGCCTGTATGTATTTGATGTTTTGATGTTGTATATGTACGTATTGTAATTTATTATAAAAACGACATTTTTTTGTTTTAAAAAAAATTCGCCTGGAAGGTTAAAAAAAAGGTTTTTAATTCGTTTACTTGCTTAAAAGAAATAAATTACAATAAAACAATAAACGAGTTCATGAATAAACAAACGGCTTTTAACTCATGAAGAAGCTTTTACATGTGTAGAAAACATTGGAATCTTTTTTTCTGAAATTATATTTTTAATGTTCTTTGGATTTTAACTCCTTATCTCGTCTTAAAAAAATTATTTACTTATTACAGGCCTTCTTATATAGCGCTTACCAATTAATTTAGCTATAAGCGCTTTTTTCTTAATGTAAAAATGAAGTCTAAAATTCATCTGCTAGCCACGCAATCAGATTTAAGAGTCATCTACCAGATATATATATATATAAATATTAATGAGCCTAGTATTGCAGCAAAGACTGGATAACAGGATAAATAACATACGGACATCCATTACATCATAACATACACTTAGCAAAACAGCTTGCAATTCTTGGAGTACGGATATATGCTTATAATCTGCCTACCATTCAAGAAGTTCTATTGGCATGGCGGCTTTTTTGCAGACCTCAGAGAAAGGAAAGTTATTACAGTCGAGATCATCCTGAGAAAATCACGTCAGATTTTATAGGTTATAGTTTGACTGAAAGATTTATTTAACTGCTTTACTGACTGACCGACTGTTAGATGGATTTGTGAATGGGTGAGTGAATAAACTAATTAATTTAGGAAGGGACATTGCTGCGGAAATCTGAAGAAAAAAACACGACTAATACACATACAAAATAAATAAATAAATTGTATAATAATAATAATAATAATAATAATAATAATAATAATAATAATAATAATAATAATAATAATAATAATAATAATAATAATAATAATAATAATAATAAATAAATACATACATACATACATACATACATACATACATACATACATACATACATACATACATACATACATACATAAAAATATAATCGAGTCCCTTGTGAGACGATAAAGTACGTTTTTATTTTTTTTTCCTTACGATTTTTAACGTGATTGATTATTAACTGATTTATTAATTGATTGGTTGAAGTTATGAACTGGTTTATTTATTCACAGATAGATGGAGTAAATAAATAAATTACTTGTTTCTTTCTTATGAAAGTATAAATTTTGGCCCTCTACGTCTCTATAATCCTGAGTCATTGTCGTGTGTCCACATTTATCTGGAGATACTTCGAAACCATCGATACAAATCAGAACGAGACAAAATGTTGGTCTGCAGGTCGGTCTGTTGGAAGCCATGCATATCTCAGGAACCACTAAACGTATTTTGACCGAAGTTTTAAGGAACATTACCTAGGTTAGTGGCCTGCCCCTCAGGACATTTGTGTTCTTTCTACTGCCGTATTTCAGTGTCTTTGTGTATTCCTAATATAATATAATTTGTCTTTTGAAAATAAAGAAATATAATCTGTTAAGCGGTTAAGGCAGCTGAATTAGCATGGAACAATGGAGGAGTTATTAAGTGAGGGAAGGGGAGAGGGAGGATGATACATTCTAAGCTTTCTGAAAGTATTGATTTTCAAAACAACATCTCTCTCTCACTCTCTCTTTTCCTCCCTCTCAGACACACACACACACACACCCACACACCTACACCCACACACACACACACACACACACACACCCACACACACACACACACACACGCACTTCTATCAAACGTATTTTTTCCGGTCACAGAGAAAGAGAGAACAATAAAAATTCTATCCATAAAGATTGTGCCATTCAGGAGAGATGTGATATTCAGAACGACGTCTTTTTTGTCTCTACAAGGACTATGACAATGAAACAACATCAATAATAAAGTGTCTGAACTTTTTATGACCGTGTTTTGATAAATAGTTTTAGGATGTGCTCAGTTTCCAGCCCGATATTGATTTGAATAGAAGAGAAATCAATTTTCCAGTCCATCCCTGCTATAACTGGGTTGACCTATGGATCGGGGACAAAATAAAGCAGATAGGTGAACCACCTTCATGATGCTGACCCTGAAAAAAGGGTTCCTAACATCTTCCTCAAGGAAAGACTATGGGGAAAAGTTTTACATTTATTCTAATTCCTCTTATTTTATTTATTGTTAAAAGCACAGCCAATTTCATTTAAAAAAGTAAAATAGTTGCTCAAGTATATTTTCGTTTTAGACTGCAAATGCAGTTTGTTTAATGTGAGAAGTGAGTATTGTGTTTTTTTGAGTTTCTTTTGAGTTATTAATTTGAATGTTTGGTTGGAATCAGTCAACAATTTATTTGGTGTATGGACTATTCTATTATTTCTGCATTCTCGAGGCACGTCTACCAATGTGAAAGAGCACCCTATCCTTCATCATCATCATCATCATCATCATCATCATCATCATCATCATCATCATCATCATCATCATCATCATCATCATCATCATCATCATGTTCTTCATTCTTTAAACCTCTTGCCCTTCCTTCCGTTGTTCTATATTCGTTGGTTACAAGTAAGTCTATTGCCCTTTATAATTATTACGGTCGCTGAAAGCGGTAGTGGATGAATATATATGATTTAACGAAGTACGAACGAGTACTAACTAGTAGGCCTAGTAAAGTTATGTTTACGGAAATATAGGGAATAATGGTTTACCCCGAATATCCTAACTACTACAACATTCCCAGTGCGGTAGAATGTTATTTATCTCGTGTTTACATGGGTATCGACCACTGCCATGCTGCTGGCAATATTTTCAGGCATACTATCCAACATTCGCCCACGACACTTCTGTTTTACATGGTGGTCTGTACCTCTAGCTTTCGTTGCACGGGGTTTTGTTTCCTTTAATCAACAAAGGGTCCGCTCTCAAACGTTGCTTGACAATGGCCACAAAGATGATTGGCGTGTATAGCTTATGAAACATGTCTGTCACGTTTCTAGCTTTTGTTGCACAGATACATTTAATGGTTGTTGTTTTTTCCAGTGATCAACAAAGGGTCCGCTCTCAAACGTTGTTATTTGTCAATGGCCACACATATGGACAGATGATTGGATTTTGGACTTGGCGCATGGATTGTGGAACATGTCTGTCATATTTCTAGCTTTGGTTGCACAGATAAATTTAAGGGGTTTGATTATAAATATTAACATAGGGCCTGCTCTCAAACGTTACTTGACAATGCCACACACATGGCCAGATGATTGGATTTTGGACTTGTCGCATGGATTGTGGAACATGTCTGTTTGTCACGTTTGTGTATAAACTGAGGCCCGTTTTCTCAGCATGAACACAGCATTGCAATTGCAGTCCGAGTCACCCAGGGTAATGACCCACAACAACTATTGTTTGTTCAAACACTGACCCTTTATTCTAAAACAATGGATATATAAATCCTAAAAGTCTTCTTCATGTATGTGTGTGTGCGTTGGGTGTGTGCGTATGTGTGTGTGCGTGCATGTGAGTGCTGTTGTTTCAGTATATTTACACATAAAAAATAAAAAATATGTATTGCTAACAAATTGGCATTCTTCCTGATTTCTTAACCCTTGCTACGCAGCTTCTCAAAGCTTGCCAACTAATTGGAAGGTAGGGGGAAAGGTTAAGGGTGGAGCAGACTCTTACAGGTATCTTAGCACCTGAATAAATCACTAGCCTCACACTGCAAAGAAATGTCAGCCAAGCAAAATAAATCCATAATCACACAATCGCTGTAGATAAGACCATTATTTCCGTGTCCGCGTGATTTCCTGTTTGCTTGGCAGACAGATGGCTATTTTATAACACAGAACAATATTTGTTTTGTTTTGGGTATTAAATCCTCACTCAACTAAATAACCAATAAATTTAATAAAATAAATAATGTCGGGTATTAAGTTATCACCAAACCAAATATCCAATATTTTTTATTTAATAATACGTATATGATTTGTATACAGTCTAAATCGAAATAATAATGACTATGACTGAAATAATTGTATAAACTCTTCTTTAAGCTTTGAACGCTTTAATCCACAGGCGCTTGTATCAGGACACGCGAGCGCCTATGCCTGTGACGCGTCTCCCTTTGGTTATCTATAATATTATAGATAACCAAAGGGAGACGCGTCACAGGCATAGGCGCTCGCGTGTCCTGATACAAGCGCCTGTGCTTTAATCGATGAATGGAGGAATAAGTCATCTTAGAAACAGTCATTTAGTGAGTCAATGCAAAACCATAATCATTTGTTCAGTCAAAGATGCTAATTTTTGCGTACTACAATTTTATATCATTGGAATAGCTGCATTGTGCGAAGACAGATTTCATGCTGTACGAAGACATCTTTCCATTCAAACCGTACAAAACAATGTTCTGAATGCTACGAATTGCTCAATTCCTACTTACCTGGACGACAGATAGTTATGGCAATTTTTTAAAAAACATTTTAAATTGTAACGGGTTTTTATCTGATCTCTTTTTTTTCTTTCTTTCTATCCTATCCTATCCTGTCCCGTAACTCGGAGGTCGTAGGGGCACCACAGATGATCGTTTAACCAGCATACTCCATCTTTCTCTATCCTCAGCAGCCCTGATGGGTTCGCTCAGTGTCAAACCAGTCCATTCCCGAATGTTGTCCTCCCACCTCTTTTTCGGTCTCCCTCTTCTTCTACCTCCTTGCACTGTGCCTTGCAGAATGGTCTTTGCAAGGCCTGATGGTCTGGTGAAGCAAATTCTCTAGTATGTTGTCAAATGTACTTGGAGCCAATAAAAAGTGGAAGTTGAAGTTGAAGTTGATTGCAGACTTTTGTGTTAATTGGTGAGCATTATAATTAGGTTACTGATGTTATCGCGTATTCAGGAGTGTATGGTTAGCAAATTACGAGTATAAAATCGTTGTCCTTAATTGCCTTTGATTATATTAGCTGTCTGTGTTTGGCATTGCTATGAGATTGTTCCAGCCTGAAAAGTCACTAAAACTACTTAGTAATTTTAAAGGGTCCCAAGTAAACAAAATGTGTTGATTTGTGGCGAAAGCGGTTTTACCTGAACTGGGCTTTTGTTGCTCAACCCCACAGCTTAAGTTTGAATGAATTTTTCCATTTTTGTTCTGACAGGGAATGATTTCCCCTGTTAAACGGTACACCAATACGCTCTATGAACTACTAGATGATATAAGCTTATTTAGCGCTAGAGCGGTAGCTAGCGGTTGCTATTATTAATAGGCACAAAATCTACGGAATTTAATTACTGATTTAAAAAAAATGAATTATAAGCCTACATTCAAAAGAGTTGGAGTCTTTCTTGCAAGTTTTTTTTTTTTTTTTTTTTTTTTTTTTTAATGGGACAACATTCACTGAGAATGTTAAACGAAACTGAAACGAGGCGTGGTCAAAGTAAGTGTGTCTTTTTAGCTGTGCGAATGTTACAGCCAATATTCATGAATCAGGCAGTTTGTGCATAGCTTAAATATAACTTAAAACGTAGGCTACTAGCAATTCAGAAATCGAGGCAAAATACATAATATTATGGTTAAGCGATTCACTTATATGAATTTTACGTGAATATACAAACTGCATGAATATTGAGACTAAAGTGTCTGAAATTTTAATTTAAATTTCGACTTAAGGGCGGCAGGGATAGCTCAGTGGTCATAGCGCACGACTTGTGTGAGTGCGTCTTGGGCGACGTGGGTTCGAATCCTGACTTCAGCAAACTATTGTGTGATTGCTGGATATTACCGGCCTGCGCCTTGAGAAGCTCTCTGAGCTTGTAAGTGCGCTATATAAGAGAAATATCTTTCTTTCTTTTATTTCTTTCTTAAGTAGATGGGGAAAACCCATATAATATAATTATGAGGATAAAAGCTCGAATTTACACTCTATATATTACTATAGACTTATTTTAGTATAAGGGTTTTGTTTAGTTTTGTTCTGTATACGGTCTTTGCTATTATGATGTTGATGTTGAACTTTTGTACAGCGCGTTTTTTCCATGCTATGGTAGCATGCTCAGGGCTCTCAGAAATATGACAGAAAATTAAGAAGGGGTGATGGGGTAGGGGGAGGCAGGGTAGTGCCAGTATCAGTAGTCATAGAAGAAGGTTTTTAGCTGCTTCTTGAATGCCTTCTTTGAGGCGGATTCTCGCAGTGATTGTGGTAGTCTGTTCCACAGCTGTGGGTGCTGCACATTCAAATGATCTGCATGGCGCACACGGTCATTTTGTTTTCTTCGGATTTGTGTGTGTGTCTGTCGACGCTAGCAACTTGAAAGAGTGTGAGAATATGATCGAAGTGAACGAGATGAGACACGTTGATGAATGAGTTCTTGCCTTATTTTTAGGTTATCTCTTTCAGCTACGCGCATTTGCATTGCGTCTGTCGTCTTACGTTGTGTTTGCGATGGGTTCGGACTTGTTGGAGAGCCTCTTTCTGTTTCAGTAACGTTTCCTGGAAAAGCTGCTTTTCAATGCAGTTATTGTTCCACTTTTTCACTACATTGGCGCCCTTTCCCGATCCATTGACAGACATTAAAAGGAAGTTCGACCTTAACCTGGAGTGGGTGCAACCGGTAATATGCAAATTAGTGTTTATTTATGCACAATCATCGTTCTAGACTTTTGTGCAGTTGTAAAGAAACTTACGCACTAATATTGAATGTAACCAAAGAATATGAATGTGTAATATCTTTGATATTGCTTAAGTTCACGCATACCAATACGCAAGGGAAAAATCTCTATGGGAATGCTACCTGCGCTTTTGTATTTATATTGTATCATGTATTATAAATTTTGTTTTATTTGCTTGTTTGGACGTGTTGCGGAAGTTTGGGAGTTTCTGGAAGAGTGAACAAGAGTAAGTATGATAAATCCTGATTTAAATGTCTTTGACGTTAATCACACCTGCATATTTTCCTTGGTGAATAACGAGAACAATAAATTTGTGTGTGTCTTTCAATCTTGTGGGGAGAGAGAGAGAGAGAGAGAGAGAGAGAGAGAGAGAGAGAGAGAGAGAGAGAGAGAGAGAGAGAGAGAGAGAGAGTCTGAATATTTTATTGACATGAAGGATTAAGATTTTAAGCCATGGGCTTATTCTAACAACAAGTGAGAGAGGGAGAGAGAGAGAGAGAGAGAGAGAGAGAGAGAGAGAGAGAGAGAGAGAGAGAGAGAGAGAGAGAGAGCTTCTTCTTATTTTGAAATATCGCGAATGTGTATGTGTGCGTGCGTGCGTGTATGTGTGTGTGTGTGTGTGCTTATAGTGCTAACAAGAGCTATGGCTTATAAATGTGCATGGTTGCTATTATGTCGAAAGTAGATTAAAATATTTGTGCCCGGATGATCTCTGTCATTATTTTGGCAACAATTGTAACCTGTGTGAGGTGGAACACACTCCATGGGATTGTCAGTCACAGAGTCCAGGTGTGTCTTAACATTAACACCCTCGCGTTTTGGTGCCAACAGCCTTTTTGTCTACCTTTGTCTAATTACCGGTATTGACCTAGAGAACTCTCAAACTGATAATCAGGGACTGCTGAGGCATACGCCTGATGGAGTTCGTTTCCAGCCAAGTCTTGACACTCAGATTTTTGCTTGTAATTATTATGCTTAGTAGTCACTATGTGGACTATCTGTGAATCTATAAACACTCTGTAAACCTACGTCACCGGTTAACTATTGTCTTAATGAGACCATGAATTGTGTAACTTGAGGCAGAAATTAGTGAGACCTATGAGAGGGACAAGGAAATGTCCTTAGCAATGGGTCAGGGTGTGTTTATTAACCTGAATACTCTACACGCACACACTCTGTGACAAACCCAATTCTTGGACACTTGTATTATTTGACCCCCAACGCTGGAGAGAAATTATGAAGCGAGGCAAAGAGTGCCTACAGTAGGACTGTGCACCAAGTTATTGAATGATGTATTGTATTGTATTTTTTTTACTGTTTATATATTTATTTAGTTATTTTATTATCCAATGGATATTGCAATGTTTTGGTTAAATAACGTGTTCCCCACCACAAACACACAAGTGCTTTTAAAATAGAAAGAAGTACAAACACCGGAATAATAAAGTAGAAGTAAAAACTGTGGAACTTCTGTTTGCACCTGTGGAAAACTGTTACTCATATACAGCTTACTGCGCAAAAACGCGATTAGGCTTACTATCCAGCAATAACATATATAGTGACAGCCATACAATATATTCCTTTTTTCACCTGTATAGCTCTGTCAGAGGTGAATATTAAAATCTCATATCACTCAGTTTGAGTCAAAACGGAAGTTAAGTAATAATGGTTGACCATAGTTAATTCGCTGGTATGATAGGCAGTTATTCGATCCTTGGTAATTAATTAATTATTGATGTGGTCATGACTGGCTGGACCTGGAGAATGCTCAATCAAAAGAAGGTAGAATGTAACGAAAAGTTCTCATTTTGGTATCTGTATCTGCTCTCTGGGACAGTCATCTATCATGTGTAGTAAATTATTCAGCTAATTTACGGCTCTCATACAGCCGCGCTGGAGCAAGGGAAGTAGAGTGTACTAGTGGGTTACCAATTCTAGTGATAGCTAGGCGGTCCTCAGGATCAGTTGATTGAAGAAAGAGAAAGATAGCTCTCTCTCTCTCTCTCTCTCTTTCTCTCTCTCTCTCTCTTTCTCCGTCTAAGGTTTCTGTCTCTCTTTTTCACTTCCTCTCTCTCTCTCTCTCTCTCTCTCTCTCTCTCTCTCTCTCTCTCTCTCTCTCTCTCTCTCTCTCTCTCTCTCTCTCTCTCTCTCTCTCTCTCTCTCTCTTGGTGTAAATTACAAATTCAAATTCTCTCTCTTGGTGTTGGTTTCTGAGCTTCTTATAGGGAGTGTAAACAGAATTACTGTCAGATAAAAGCAGATGGAAGATCGAACATCATGATTGCTTCGTGATTGTTTGGGGTTTACGTCACTCACCTGTGACTTCTTTTTTTTCTTCTTTTTTTCTTCTTAAAGTTGTTGTTTGTTTATTTTTGTTGTTGTTGTTGTCCTCCCAATAGTTTGATAAAAGTTGTATCAACCTCCATCTTCACTATCCTCTCTCTTAGTTTTATGAGGGAAAGTGATTTTACTGTCTGTCTGTCTCTGTCTCTCTATCCTTCTGTGTCTGTCTCTGTCTCGCGTTCTCTCCAGCTCTGTCTGCCTTTCTGTCTCTCCCCCTCCCTCCCTTTCTCTTTCTCCGTATTCTCTTCATCTCTTCCCAACCCCCAACCCTCAACCCCACGCCCATGCCTCCGCTCAATCTCTCTCTCTCTCTCTCTCTCTCTCTCTCTCTCTCTCTCTCTCTCTCTCTCTCTCTCTCTCTCCTTTTTTCCAAGTCGATACTGTATGTGTGTGATGATGATGATGACGAGTATGATGATAACGATTATGATGATGATGATGATGATGATGATGATGATGAAAATGATGATGATGGTGATGATAATGATGATGCAGTCTTGTATAGCACATGTCTCCACGAAAACGTTTCATGCTCAAAAGAAGGAGAGAGGAAAAAACTGGGAGGAGAGGGAGAGAGAGATGGTCTTGGAAGGGGGAGGAGAGATGGGAGAAGAGGAAAATGGTCATCAGATGCGGAAAGGATAAAATATACACTAAAGTTCAGTGTTACAGATAACCGCTATTGACGACATTTACCGAAGTAAGTCTTCAAGCCTTTCTTGAAGGCTAATTCTGCTGACTGTGACTGCTATGACTGCTCTGTGTGTGTATGTGTGTGTGGGTGGGTGTGTATTTGTCTGTGTCTGTGTTTGTGTGTGAGTGTATGTGTGTGCGTGCATGTGCGTGTATCTGTCTGTGTGTGAGAGAGAGAGAGAAAGAGAGAGAGAGAGAGAGAGAGAGAAAGAGAGAGAGAGAGAGAGAGAGAGAGCGTCAGTCCAATTTTAGGGAAGGTGCTTTTTTTGTCTAAAGCCGTAGAGGCTTGTCGAGAGTAGCGTTTCGCTTTTGAATCATTCACTTATGAAACGGCAACACCTAGCATTATTTACAAGTAACAGACAGCTACTGAGCAGCTATCAAAGCATACAGAACAGAATCAGTGTACAGTGTATGAAATAGTTCTTAACCTCTGACAGTGATGAATCACAGAGCTGTGGGGTTCTCTCGCCTAAACTTTCATGTCCAACGATGTCCGTTCATGCAGTGTAATTTCAACCTGCTCAACTCGTGAATCTTACCTGTCGGTAGTGATATCAGCGTCTGTGCATAATTAAGAATGGACTAGCTTGCATGCATGTACCTTGATTATCGAGTAAATAATTATTGAC